>JAUMHP010000059.1:13026121-13064748 GCA_032361065.1 Enteromius trimaculatus
ATTATATAGTAAATTAAAAATTAGACGTAATTTTTACATTTTTAAAATTCTAGGAAAGAAAATGTGACTTTTTTACTCAATTAAAAAGTCAGATGACAAACATTTTTCAAGCACTGGAATAAAATGTACAACACGTTTACATCATTTTTTTAAATCCATATTTTAATAGGCTCCAATTTTACTTTAAAATATAAACTTTAGTATTCACTTTATTTCTTTATTGAAGAAGCTTCAATTTTACATTATAATATAAATACAAAACAAAAATACACACACACATATATATGGTATCTAGTAAATACAATTTGCAGTGAAAGAAATCAGCTGACAAAAATTATCCAAAAAAAAAAATGGAAATATAACAT
Organism: Enteromius trimaculatus; assembly: GCA_032361065.1. Classification (NCBI taxonomy): domain Eukaryota; kingdom Metazoa; phylum Chordata; class Actinopteri; order Cypriniformes; family Cyprinidae; genus Enteromius; species Enteromius trimaculatus. The sequence goes on from JAUMHP010000059.1 coordinate 13,026,487, forward strand.
GTTTACATAATTTTAATTTAATTTAGCAGAGAAAAAAATAAATAAATCTAGCAATGGAATGAATATGATTACATATTATTTTGAACATACATTTTCTAAAATAGTTTTAATGGTTATGTTTTGTTGTGCTAATGAGCTAGTTATTTTTTACCTAATCAAAAAAACCTAACTGCAGTTGGATTGACATTAATTGGAATTGAGCTGTTTTTGCAAATGAACTCTTCATTTATTACTACTAATCAAAGACAGACATCATTCCTAATACAATAAAGCATTACTTACAGACATTTGTCTGCTCTTCTTTATGTGGCGTTACAACTAAAATCATTGGGTGTTTATTTTGGTCCACTGGCGCCGACTGAAACTCATTCCTCACTGTTAACCCACAGACCCCACCGACGGCGGCGCTCCGTTGGTGTGGCCAATGCTACTTTGCCTAATTTTGCAAGCTCGAGATCCAGACTGCCCAACTTTGCCGCCACATCAATCCCAGAAATGGACAAGAGTCAGAAGTTGGTGTTCAAAGCAAACTCCAAAGAGTTCATGGTCATCTCCAACCTGGTCCACTTCACCAGCTACCAGATCGAGATCCTGGCCTGCAACCATCCCACGGATCCGAACCGCTGCAGCATGCCGACATACGTCAACGCCCGCACCCTGCCTGAACGTAAGACTGCCGGACCACTCTTTTCTGTTGTTTGGGTTCGGATTCAAAGTCTAATCTGTCCTCTGTGTCCTTAGTAAAAGCTGACAACATCGTTGGGCATGTGACTCACGAGTTTTATCCCGACGAACCAGAATTTGTCTACATCAAATGGCAGGAGCCGAGAGCGCCCAATGGCATGATCATACTGTATGAAATCAAATACATGAGGATGTCGGATAGCTATGTAGGTGTTCAATTAATTCTATATTAACATGTGCATATTTTAGCTTTTATACCATACTTTTTCATTATTTTATCTGTATTTTGTTGAATAAATATGTTTGGTAAGGGTAAGGTGTATATATTTTCCTTTTCTTTTTCCTCAGGAGGATCAAATCTGTGTGTCCAGAATTGTTTATGAAAAAAATAACGGCTATCGGTTACGAGTAGGGCATCCTGGGAATTACAGTGTGAGAATACGTGCCACTTCACTGGCCAGCAACGGCTCGTGGACGGAGCCTGCATACTTCTTTGTTCAAGACAGTAAGCTTCACTATATTTATGATTTATTTTTACTGTTGTTTTGGCCACTATGGTCTCTAATGTGCATGTTTTGCAGGAGATGTGAACATGAAAGTCATCATCGGCCCGCTTGTGTGCTTCGCTATGCTGGCGTTCCTGGCGATTAGTGTCTTCTTTGTCCTTAGGAAGAAGTATGTATTAGACACTCTTCAATAAAGGCCTTATTTATCATCTAGACAATGCTCTCATTTATAAATATCTTTTCCCTCAGACAAACTGAAGGACCAACTGGTCCACTGATTGCTTCCTCGAACCCAGAATATATAAGTGCAAATGATGGTAGGAAATCATTTTAGATATAATCCATTTTATTACATTAACATTGTGTAAAAATTATGAACTATCATTATTAAGAATACATTTGTGATTATTTGACCAAATCTTCTTTTTGTTCCGTTTTATAGTTTGCTTTTTTTGTTAAAAGGCAAAAAATGTATTGTAATAATTATATAAATTTGAACTTGTGTGTTTGCAGTGTACATCCCAGACGAATGGGAAGTGCCTCGGGAGAAGATCAGCGTTCTGAGAGAGCTCGGTCAGGGATCGTTTGGAATGGTGTACGAAGGCATCGCTAAAGACATCGTGAAGGGCGAACCGGAGACGCGAGTTGCCGTTAAAACCGTCAACGAGTCGGCGAGTCTACGCGAGAGAATTGAGTTCCTCAACGAGGCTTCGGTCATGAAAGCCTTTACCTGCCATCACGTGGTGAGTGTGGATAACCTGGAGAACCGATATAATCAAGGCAAAAACAACCTTGTCTAAATGTTCTACGTGTTCGCCTAGGTCCGCTTACTCGGTGTGGTATCTAAGGGGCAACCGTCATTGGTCGTCATGGAACTGATGACACACGGAGATCTGAAAAGCTACCTGCGTAGCCTGAGACCTGATGCTGAGGCAAGTCTACAAACTCCTGATGCAGAATTAGCCCAATCACTATATCCCGGACGAGCCCCCAATTTCAGTGTACCTCACTTGTCCAATGACCAAATGCTGTCATTTGATGCTAAATAGTCCAGTTTCCTTTTATCTTCAAGGGCTGTATAAGTCTATAAAGCATCACAATCAATAGCTTGTAGCTGGGACCATTCATTTCAATGTTTTTTTTTAACAGAATAACCCAGGTCGCCCACCGCCAACCCTGAAGGAGATGATCCAAATGGCTGCCGAGATAGCAGATGGCATGGCGTACCTTAATGCTAAGAAGTTTGTCCACAGAGACCTCGCTGCCAGAAACTGCATGGTGGCCGAAGATCTCACTGTGAAAATTGGAGGTAAGAAGACCAGAATCAAGCAAATTTGGTGTAAAAATTTGGGATTCGAAGCAAAATCTTGATTATTTTATTTATTTTTTTTGTTACAGATTTTGGTATGACGCGAGACATCTACGAGACTGATTACTATCGTAAGGGCGGAAAGGGCTTATTGCCTGTAAGATGGATGGCACCAGAGTCCCTCAAAGATGGCGTTTTTACCGCTCACTCAGACTGCTGGTGGGTATATTTTGGGGTTTCTTTATCATTTTTTGCTAACCAGGTGTCGAGAACATCCAGATCCCCTACAAGAAGCTAGACCAGATTTGCTTTGGGGTGTCCAATCCTGCTCATGGAGGGCCATTATCTAACAGAGCTGAACTATAAACTAAGCGTACTGAAGCTGGTCGACGATGGCCCTCTAAGAGCAGGATTGGACATTCTTGGGTTACGAGACCAAAATGAATACACACCCAGCCTAATGAGCTGGCAGTGCAGTAATTAACAAATTCTGTTGACCCGCAGGTCTTTCGGAGTAGTGTTATGGGAGATCAGCACGCTTGCCGAGCAGCCTTACCAGGGACTGTCCAATGAGCAAGTGCTCAAGTTTGTCATGGACGGAGGCTACCTGGACAGACCGGAGAACTGTCCAGAGAGAATGTAAGTACCGGTGTAGAGAGAACCTTGCTAAGACCATATTGGACCATCATTTGTAGCTGAATGACCTGAATATTTTAGGATGGTTTAGAAAGTTAAGAAAGCTGTTGATGTCCATTTTTGCTTCCTGTATCCAAATTTAATGAGAAAAAAAAAAGGGTTTTTATAAATATATTTAGGCAATTTAAAAACAGGCTATCCTATGGAAGCCTGTTTCCGCCACTGAATAAAAAAAGGTTATTGCGACTTTTTATCGATATACTTGATCATATCAAGTATGTCACTCACTTTCAAGACACCTCTTTTGCTGCATTGAACAGTCATCTAAATGCATCTAAATGCTCTTAAAATGCAGCTTCTTGAACGTTTTGATTAAATGTAACAATCTGACAACTGACAATACATTCATGTTTCTCTACCCTCCATGGAGGATGAGGTTAAGGTGGTTTAAAATTGTCTTCTCTCTTCTCTCAGGCACAGCCTCATGCAGATGTGCTGGCAGTACAACCCGAAGATGCGGCCCTCCTTCCTCGAGATCATCAACATGATCAAGCAAGACCTGCATCCTACTTTCCAAGAGTTCTCGTTCTTCTACAGCGAGGACAACAAACCTCCCGAGAGCGAGGAGTTCGACATGGACTTCGAAAACATGGAGAGCATACCACTGGACCCCTCATCCTACTCCCAGCGCGAGGAGAGCCTCAGTAGAGACAACGGCCCCACGGTGGGCCTACGGGGCAATTACGAGGAGCACGTGCCCTACACGCATATGAACGGTGGAAAGAAAAACGGCCGAATTCTGTCTCTACCCAGATCTAGTCCGTCCTAACATTTGCTTCAGCTTCTTTTTTATTTTATTTTTTTTAAAGAAAAGTTTTTAATTTTTGCAGAGGCCCTTAAAGATACAGATCTCAGGTCTTTTTTTCTTTTCTTTTTTTTTTTTTTGTCGTTGTTGTTTCCATCTTACGGCTACACTAGTATGGTTACAACGAAAACGGACGTTGTTTCGCTCATCATCCGACGCACCATTCGCTTTGACACTTTTACACTTTTGCCAAGTTTCCAAGACAGTTTGGTTGGGCGGTGAGGAAAAGCAAACTGTGAACATGACTAAATCAACCAGAAAAGCTGCTTCGGCTACGTCACCTCAAAGTCCACTTCCTTCTCCCTTGGATGCGTATTTCCTGTCTCTTTCTCTATTTTTTTTTTTTAAGTGGAAATCTTTTAAGATAGTGGCCTTTTATTAAGTGGCCTATAAAAAGAGAAGTGTCTATTAATGCTTGTGTTAATTTCTTTAGAACAATGACTTTACAGTGTGGAACTATGTGCTTATATTCCTTTAGAACAAACTTTTGTTTTGTAGAGGAATGACTTTTATTTTGTCCTGGAGAATTCCTGAATTCACGTAGATTATATTCACATGGTGTTCTGGTGAATGAGGTTTAATTTATTTGCTTTATTTTATTTTTTTCTCTGAGCTTTTTTACTCCTGTGTCCTTTTTACCGGCTGAAGGATATTTAACAGTTATGATTGGACAAAAGAGTTCCTCAGACTGACCAATAGCTGCTGCTCTGATATATATAGTGGGTATTTGATTTATATATACATATATATGTATGTATGTATGTGTATATATATATATATATATATATATATATATATATGTATATGTATTTAAATATTGATTGGTATCAGTATTTTAAATATACTATTCACAACATCTGAACTTTTGTACATAATTCTAATGTCTTTTTCTAATGTCTTCATCAGCTTTGCTTATACTATTATTTTTTGCAACTGTCTCTTTTTATGAGATGTTTTTTTTTAATGTCTAACCAAAAAAACTCGCATTAATTAACGTGCAAGTTGACTCACGATGATGTTCCAGCGTACAACGGGGAGCGTTTTTGGTTTGGCCCAAATTCAACGCATTTCGTTTCAGAATAATTATTATAATAATAATTTAATATTAATATGATTGCTCAATTCAAGGGAATAAACGTTAAAATTTTCTGTCATAACGTGGATTTTGTAGGATGTTGTTCAATTACTTTTTTGGGATTCCAAAAGCTGTCGTGGAGAATGTTTTGGAGCTTGCTTTTTTTTTTCTTCTGTGGGATACGAGAGGTTGTTTAGGGATTTTTCAGCAGGTGGGTTTAGGATGTTATTGTGAAAGATGTGCTTTACCGAGGGATTCTAGGTGGTTTGGTTTTCGACAGCAGAAATATTCGACCTGGTAATATTTGAATTGGATTATTAAAACATTCCTTAATTTATCCCTAATCTGTTTAAGTATTATACGTGAGTGTAGTTTTGCATAATAACGACGTTTACGCTCTAGTTCTGAGAAAGGGAAGTCTTAGAAGACCACAGGGAAAGTAAACTTCCTTCTCTGTCAGAATGATGTCGCTTTTTCCCAAATAATCCTTTAAAGAAAAAAGCAGACAACTTTCATAGGCAGATGCTCAATTCCTAAACTTTGTGCCTTCTCCGATCACCAGAGGCAAGAGAAAAATGTGCTGTGTGTGCGCGTGTATATTTGTGTGTATGTATATTTATTTGTGAATAGTTTGGGAGGGAAACGACAGAACGAGGCTGAAATTCACAAGTAAGCGTGTTTGCCATTTCGGGTTTCATTTTATTTTTTTCTCAAAACAAAACTTCCCTTTCTTGGTCCCATTGGCTTAATTTTAAACGTACATAGCATAATCAAAGAAATCAAGCTTGCTTGTAGCTTTTCTTACACTATTACAAAGAAGTTTTCTTTTTTTTTTCTGTAGCAGTGAGCAGATTTTTTTGTTTTCCTAGATAGCAAGATTACCATATCTTTGGCAAATATTGATATTTTATTTATTTTAGGATCCTCATAATTATGTACATCCCTGCTAGCTTTTGTTACAATACTGTAAGGCGGGTAAAACTAGTTTTTTAAATGCTTCTTTGTTCGTTTAAGGTCGAGGCGAGGTCACGAACGCAGTTGGTTTTATTAGCGCTAATGTCTTTCTGTTGGTTGTTTGGACACAGTCTACCTCAGTATGTTGTTTAGTAATGTTTCAGAGCCAAGTGCATCTCTGTTTAGTTGTTTGAATTTCTTTAACTGGCTTATTTCGGGGCAGCAAAAAACATGTCTGCAATCCCAAAATCGGCCTCTAGAGGTTCTTTCTCGCAATTACGATTACGGATCACTTCCCTTGTTCGCCTTTTTTTAATTTTGATTTTGGAGAAAGCTTAGAACCCAAAGATTCACTTTGACGGGTGACGTCTTTCTTTTGAGTCATTTGAAATGCGCAGAGCTGTGCACGAGCGTACGAAAGGTACAACCTTAAGTGTACGGGGAAAAAAAAAATTATAATTTTTTACATTTACGGTACATCTTTGGCTCTGCTAATCTAAATGAGGTATTATGTAGTTTTATTTCTTTATCTAATACATAAAGCACTTATTTGAATAATGCAAAATTTTTTGTAAAGCCACTTGTTGTTAATTCGCGATTATATTTTAGTACATGATGTTTTCTGTGATTTAAGCTCAATTTAATCTTTCGAGTCCCTTCCTGAGAGACTACTGAATCACAGTTTGTTGCGCAAAAATCGCCCACAAAACATTTAGCGTATTTTTCTATTATTATTATTATTGGATGTAGTTACAGCGGGCGTACAAGCATTTGTGATTCAAACAGCTCTTCTTTGCTCACTGCAGTATCTTACCGAACAATCTTTCTGATGCCCTGAGTTTAGTAGTTTCACATAAAAAAAAAAACTTGTTCACTGTTTTGTTTTTGGTTGGTTTGCACCAAATGTGATTGTCGATGTCTTTTTTCGTTCCATGTGTTTTCTACTGTGAAAGTTTCTATCAATGCCATATAGTTTATAGTTAACGCGGACTTCACCTGTCTCTCCTTACACATGCGTTCATAAATACTCTCGCGGACAATCCTATGTGCCATAGAAACGTTTTATTTTCCTCAGGGAGAGTGTTGGGTTTCGTTTATCGGAGGAGCATCAATTCTATCCACTGCTAGCTTAATCGTACAAGAAAAACGGATGGACAACTGGAAAAAAAACGATGCCTTTGGATGCCAGTCGTGCATCTCTAAAGCATTTCGCATCTTTCATTGCCTCTCCAATGTTGTTTCGGGGAATTAAGCGCCCCCTGGTGGATCAATAGTGCCTTGCGCAAACCTAAGTATCCTCCAAGCCAAACCTGGCCAACAAACTCCCTGGACCGGATTGTTTTCACCCGACATCCTCAAAATACTGGAGCCTATTGTACAGATTTCTCGACAGGTTAGCACATCTTCGGCTCAATGCTTGGCTCGGTTTTACTGTATTGGTATATGTGAATGATATTCGTTTCTTATTTTTATTTTTAATTAAGCTGAACTTGTCTCTTCTTGGATATGCTAAGGCTTGCTTCGTGTGCTTGAGAAACCGCCCAGCGTTGTATGATTGATTCACTGTTACCCAAACAACAACTTTGGCAGCTCCCAGTGTAAAATTCTAAATCAAGAGAATATCATTTTGATAAATGACCTTAAATACCATAGTAACTAAATCCCAAATGCGGTTTTCTACAGCAAGCTAGAAAAGCAGAACAGGTCGAGCGCAAGGCATTGTATGTATTTTATTGTTTTTAAAAGGAAAAAGTATTACACTTAGAGATATTAATTTCTATTTTTTTAGTCAAAATAGGGAGGGCAAATTCAATTACTTTTTTGACTGTAAACTTTTACTATTCATGTACATTACGGAATTAACATTATCAATGTATATAGATTTCTTTTCGATAAAAGTGTGATGTCCTTTGTTCATGGCATTACACTGTGATTCAGAGATATAAATGACATCGATTTTACTCTCCAAACTGATGGGATGACGATGGCCTACAATTATGTTCTTTGTACTTTGCATTGTTGGATTTTTTATTTTATTTTTTTCCCTCATGTACAACTACTTGTTTGCCATCCAAGAAATGATTGCATATCTTTTGTCAGCATTTTGTATTTGTAAATTGTTACCCTTTTCTTTGTACAATACGGACTATTCCTCTACGTTCATAAAGGTGACCGTTTGAATAAACAATTGTTTTTCAATGTAAAAAACTGGAAAAGACCACTGCAGACTTTATTATAAGCTACAATCACGCAAAAATAAAGGTTTAGTTGACATCTGTAATGATCGAGAAAAAACAGGTTACTATGGGAAGCTTTTTTCCGCCACGGGATTAAAAACAAAAGTAATTGTACGTTGTAAACTCACAATTCTGAGAAAAACATTCTGAAAAGTCAAAATTACGAAACACGAACTTGACAAAATTCCAAACGGTAAATAAAATATGTAATCAAAAGAGGTGAGAACTTAGAATTCAGACAAAAGTAAAAATTGCTAACATTTTTGCCACTTCACTTTTTTTTATAGGGGAAATGAGCTTCCATAATTTACTGAGAAAAACTTAAAAAGCATCATGTCAGCCCCAGACACAGCATCAATTAAATTCACTTTTAGTTTATATTGAATGTGTTTAAATGTTTATTTCTTATGTACAGTAAATCTGACATCTTTTGGGGTCTTATATATGATGGATGTATCAGGTTATCCGGCCTGTTTCAGCATCAAATAATCAGCACCCTTGTGTATTTTTTTTTTTTTTTTTAACTGTTGTCCTGTACAATTTTGTTTGGTTGAACGTTTGATCATTTTGTTTGTTTCGCTTATCCTTTCGTTTGCTTTTCCTCTGTGCACATAGACGATCCCCACAGTTGTTTTTCTGTCCCATCATTCACCTTTATTGTTATTTAATCACCGACACACACCTTCTCATCAAAACTTTCCGCTCGCTGGTTGAATTTGTGCCATTTACTTTGCGTGTGGAAACCACCGTCACTTATTTCAACCAACCAACAAATCCATCAGGCCAGGATCAAACTGTGCCATGATTAACTAGTACGAATAGACAGTTTTAGTTTTTCAAAGCCAAGCAGTGACATGTACAGTAAATGTTGGAATGGAATGAAAATGAATCTTGCTGTGTGTAAATTATTCAACAATTAACTGTTTATATGAAATTTATGAATTAAAAATTATTGGGAAAAAAAATTACTTGCAGTTGTGTCTCTTCCCAAAATAATAAATTGAAAACTGAAATGTGTTGGCAGTGTATGTACACAACCACCCTGAAATTTATATTTATTACATTTTTGTCTAATAAAATCTTACTCCTTTATGTGTGACGTCACACAGACAGGCCCCTCCCATGATAGTTTCGGTTTCATACAGACTGTATTGGTGTCTTACCTCAGACCTGTCCTGAGTGAGCTGTCATCCGTCCGAGATGTAGACAAGAATGACTCCTAAGCGGTTGAGGTTTTTTTTGTGTTGGATTTTATAATGAACATATCAGGAATCATTTACTCCTGCCATCTGAACGCCTGAAGACGCGGAGGATTAACTTTGTTTGGTTCTGATTTCTGAAGCACACTCGATCTACCTAAATGTGTCAATGTTCGCGCGAATCATTGGTAATCCAGCTTCACCTACAGAAGAAGTGAGTACAATGTTTTTTTTGTTTGTTTTTTTTATCTTCGTAATTCGCCTTTCCTAATAATGTGCTAATTAGCGAGTTTCACGATGAAAGCGGCTGAAATCCACTCCCTCAGAGAGCGGCGCTGAAGAGAGGGGCGGGGCCAGCGGAGCTCATTAACATTTAAAGGAAAATTCCACAAAACTGGTTGTTCTGAAAAGACCTGTTTTTAATGCATTTTTTTTACACTACAAACGAGAAATTTTAACCATACTATGTTGCATACTTTTCATTCTGACTCTAAAGAATTATATTGACTTGTGAATAGTGGGCGTCATATGACCCCTAAATACAAAAGAACAACCAAAATCGAAAATGTACAGTTTTTGCAGTTATTTAAAAATAATGTCAACCTGCAAATGTTATTTTTTCATCATACGTTTTTTTCTTTCACCACAGATTGAGCAATACTTTTGTGACAGAATGTGAATAGCGTTTACTCGTAAAACGTAAATATTTCATATTAAAAACTTTTGGACAATTCTTAAACCATGAAAATCTACTTTAAAAATGTGACAAATTAACAATGTTATTAATTTCTAGCTTTTACAACTGTTTTGCTCAAAAAAGCTACTTTAGTTTTTTGTTATCTTTTATGTTTTCCCCAGTAAATAGAATTTGTGGGCGATATTTTGCTGTAATTTCCAATCCAACTGTAATTTTGTTGAATTAACACAGTAAACTGAAAATATTATTTGCTTGTGTGCATTTGTGATTTAAGTCCATAGCATCAGAAACACAAAATAATTTTTCCATTTTGTTTCTGCAATAATAACATTTAATTTCCATCTTCATTTCCATTTCAGAAAATACAATCTGAAATGTGGTTACTGTAGGAAATGTACAGGATGGTTCTGTTTATCATGTGTTAAACAGTAACACTTTTGTTAAAGAAAGATCCTTATATTTGCTCCAGTGTAAATAAATCCTTGTTAATAATAACACATTTTTTTATTTATTTTAAATCAGTTTAAGTAAAAGTCTATTTTAACATTTGATTTTAATAAAGTACATGTTAAGATGCAGTTGTTAGTGTGTCTAACACAATACCAAAAACAAGAAAACACCATATACTCCGAAACTGAATGGGTGCCTTATTTATTTATATTACACTTTATATACATTTTAAAGCTATAAAAAGACTCTTAAGTCTGTAGAGACTTGCAGTTTCTCTACACTGGCTGATAAGAGCAATAGTACAGTTAGACTGCAGGAAATGGCACGTTCTATCTCTAGTAGTCAGTGAACTGTGAACAGCAGCAAGTTTTACGCAAAACAAGCTCTTCGAACGGGTTCGTTCACCACGTTAACCACCAGCGTTTCTGCTCATCTCCTCCAAACCCCTGCGCAAGTGCACTCGTTAGTGTGGGAACTATGCAGTCATATGCACAGAAAAGCTATTTTTCTTTTACGGTTTAAATTAAATCATCGTTTTGATATTACCACCTCTGGCAGGGGGGTTGTGTGTGTGTGTGTGTGGGGGTGGGGGGGGGTGGCTTATCAGGGCTGCATTTGTTTGATCAAAATACAGAAAAAAAAGTAATTGTGAATTTTTATTGTAGTTTCTGATATTGGTTTCCAATTTTAATATACTTTGAAATATTATTTATTTCTGTGATGCATTGCTGAATATTAATCAACCATTACTCCTGTTTTTAATGTCACATGAACTGTCAGACATCGTACTAATATGCTGATTTTTTTATCAGTGTTGTGCTGCTTAATAATTTTTTAACATTTTTCCTTGATTCTTTAATCAATAAATAATTAAAAAAGAATCTATGATGGGTTAGGGCTTAATTTGTGCTGCAAAGATTTTTCATGACATGAATTTTAATTTCACGAGTTCGAACTTGCCGGTAATAATAATAATAATAATAATAAGCGAAGCAAATTTGGCGTGCTGTACGTGGAGAAGATTCAGGGTTCGCGGGCTGCTGAGCCGTAGGTTTACAACCCTAGCGGGCTCGGGGAGGAGAGAGGCTGACGGCCCAATGTTCTTTCAGTTCGAAAAGCTCAGGCTTACATTTTAGTCCAGGACTTGGTTTACGCCTTAATCCCACAGTTTCAGAGGCTTAAGCTAGTCCCAGACTAAAATGCATGTTTGAGCTCAACTGAAAATATCTTGCCCTGACGTATCTGAAAATATGCCAGTGTCATTGTTCTGTGTCAAGATGACCACCTGTTATGTTTTCTACCTGTTATGCATTCTTGTTAAAGTTGCTTAAATATCTTAATTTAACTAAGGCCTAGTCCTGAATTAAGATAAACACTGTTTGTGAAACCAAGCCAATCTGTATTTTATTTTGGCCTTTTCCTATAGGCTTTCTGTACAGACTCTTTTTGTATAGGCAGTTCAGAAGACCTTAGCTTGCATTGAACCCCAGACATTTATTTAAATGTCTATAGGGTTCAATTTAAGTATTTAAACTTATTTTTTTAATTACTTTTTTTTTTTCTTTTTCAAATATAAAAAAAAACGTAAGTCTTGTCATTATTTACCTTTGTGTCGATTCCAACCTGTATGACTTTCTGCTTTTTAAGTATGGAATACTTTTTCCAACTCTCCATTTTGCCCAGTGTTGTTTGACCCCTCATTTTATGAGCAAAATCAGTTACAAATAGTTCTATTGTGCAGTCAATGACTTCTCCTTACTGTATATTTCTCCTGGTGCTGCTGAATAGACCTGTATTTATTTACATGGGGACTGTTTCCTAACATTCAGACCTCACACACTTGTAATGACTGAATTATATTTCGCTATTCACGCTCACGCTGACAATATTTTTACATTTTCTGTGCCTATAATGTGCTTTGTGTTAAATTAACTCTGATTATTCACAATGCTGTTGCTGTTAAGTGCTCCAGGTTAGCTCATTTATAAAATGCCATCAAACAAATGGCATTTCCGATGATTTTCACATTGTAGGTGCATATTTTCATTAAAAGTTCATGATTAAATGCATAGCATTTTACCAACTAGCGGCTTTCTAAAGTGAGCCTGGTCTTTTGAAGCATGACTCAGAATTGACAAACGTATTCAGTAAGTGCTGTCAATCAAATGCACTTCAGTTCCCAGCAATCATGTATTTCAGAGCGAAGCTGCTGTAAAATGCTGTATAAATACTAATCAATCCACTGGATTGCAGACCATGCCGGGACATTTTTAGGTTCAGGTTCACACATTCCCCTTGTCACTTGTTATTCATCCATATGGTTGGAGAGTCCCAAAGTTTCCTTTTTAAGTTCCCAAAACATCACTTTAGACTAGAATGGTTGTCATGGTAACGTTGCATTGAATAGTAGTGTATGTTTTCTTGGTTTTCTTCAAACTCAGTTTGTCCCCTTGCTTCATTCAAGTCAGAAGAATTTTGTGTACTTTTGTTGAGCTTGTCATTAGGAATCAGGATCAGGACGTGCATCAATGTATTTCCAGCTGTAGAATTTATTTAAGTGGGTAGGCTGTATGATAGATCGAATTTACTTTTTTTAGGTTGAATTCATGTGAATATATTACGGAAAATTTGCCATTTTAGATAATCACCATTTGCTTTACAGGAATTGCAATAGTCTTGCATTGTACAATGCTTTTTAGATGTTTTAAAACTTAATGTAAAAATGTCTGTTTAACTGACCACTTCAGATGTGTAACTCTCTCTTATTAATTCTGTATTACTAAATATAGTGTCATATATGTTATATTTTTGTTTTGAGGTTAAAAATAAAAGAATGTTAACTGAAATTAATTAATCGAAATACCTGGTGTTATTTTAAATACAGCAGAAAAAAGAAGAAAAATAAATAAATAAATACATAAATAAATAAATAAAAAAATAAATTAAGCAAATTGCATACAAAATTTGCCAAGTTTCCTTGATAATTATTATTATTATTATTACTAAAACATAAATCAGTAAATTAAAGCTAAATAGAAAATGACAGAAGAACAAAATTACTAAAACTAAGATGGCTGAAACCAAAAATATTAAAATAAAAGCTTAAATATATATATATATATACGTGTGTGTGTGTGAATATATAAAATAAATATTAATAAATTATGATTTTTTTCTTTTTGTAATACTGTATGTGGTGAAGGACAGTATAACATGCTTGTAGTTTTCAGGCTGTGTATGTAGAGATACAATGTTTGAGCAGTCGGAAACCCCTGGAAACAAGTCTAACTCAAATTTTCTTCGTCTGGCACATCTATGACATAATGACACAGTGACTGGCAAGTCTATGACAGGATGTGACATGTGAACTGGCAGTGACTTCCCACTCAGTGCACATGCTGTCAGGAGCATTTACCTTATTAGATGACTACTATTTTTCTTTCCTCTACTCAGTGCATCGACTCATACTATCATACAAAATGCAATGCACATTTCATTATTATCGGTCTCATACATTCTGAACTCCCTTTTAGGTATTTTTGTTTTGTATTTACCTGGGGCCAGTTGCATAAACCTAGCCTTCATGTTAAGACAGTGTCTTAAGAGCTAGTCTGACCAACTAGCAGTTAGCCAAGAGTAACCTGTTTTTTTTTTTTATCGACCTTAGACCAGGTCTGAGTAGTCTCGCGTAGCCAGACCTTCAGACTGACGGCTGAAGGTCTGGAATTCATAGGCGCTTTCTTTGGTCAAGGGCCGCCCATAAGGCCGTTTGACCGACATGTCAAACAACCAATCACAGTTTGTTTCATTCAGCATCATGTTTTGGGGCGTGGAAATGTCTCCATAACAACAGAACGCCGTGCAACAAGTTAGTCAGCATAGTCTCCTGCTGATGAGACGCTCGCGTTGTTGAAGCATATTTCTGCACTTTTTAACACCCACAAGCAATTCTGGAGAACCGAACACAATACTGAATCAGCCAGCGATGTCAGCGTCTGTTGTTTCATGTTTGCCCGCAAATGAGGCTGATATCCCCTTCTCAGTTAGGTACTTCACTTGATCTTCCATAATAGATATGAGGGGACACACAACTAGTAAAATTGGATCTACTGGGAACCTCGCATAATTTTGAGAATCCAACGTTTAACTGATCTTAATAAATGCTTATTGTCACTCATGTAAACGCTACAGTTTTTTCCTTCAATCACACGTCTGTGTTTTGTTTCCAGGCGGACCGAAAATAGACACGACTCTCAGGTCCCCCGGAAATCCAATAAAATTCAACCAATCATTTGATGACTTCGACATTCCTGAAGGGTTTCCAGTTAAGTGTACCAAATGCAGCAGACGTTTAGCCTACGTTCCGTGGATGTGACGTCTGAGGCTGAGACTGAGGGCTGGGCTGGTGTCCTGCAGAGTTTAGCTCCAACCCTAATCAAACACACCCGAAGAAGCTAATCAATGTCTTCAATATCTCTAGATAGTTACAGGCAGGTGTGTTTTATTAGGACCGGACACGATTTTCAAAGTAATAGCGTCACAGAACTTTTCACACTGCATGATTATCTGGGGTAGCATTCAGTCGCTGCTGTGTTTACACTGCATGATAGATCGGAGACAGGGGGTTTCACACTGCATGACTTTACAATAGGAAGAATCGCAGACAACTTTGTCAAACACGCGAGAAGTCTCTTGGAAACAATGCAAGGTCTCTCAGATCTCATTCTCTCAGATCGCGTCTTTGATAGTTCAAACTGTGTTATTGTCACTCGTGATTTTTATGTAACTGAATTTTAAAAAAGCTGACTAATTTTTAAGACTAGTCTTAAACTTTTATGCAACCGGCCCCTGTTTAGACAGTGTTTCAGTTCCTGTACAGTCACCTGTGTGCTGTGACTTGGGCACTTTTTTGCAGTTGTTACTGCTAAATTATTCACACAAACCTATTTTGATTACACAGGAAGGGCCTCTGGGCATTATTTCCCTCTTTTTTAAATGTTCAGGTTACATTTCAGTGGGTTTCAAAGGGTGCCTGACCTTGGGTGTGGGTTCTGCGCAAGAATCGTTTATTATGAATGACTCTTTAAAACGGCAGATGAAAACGTTTGGAATGATCGCTCTATTGTCTGTCTGAAATCACGGCACTGAAAAGTGAAAGTTTGTCATGAGGAACTAATTTATCCCTGATTTTCGTGTTTTTCATTTAACTTTGGTCATATTTCATTTAAATGCTCTGGAGTCAATAATTTTTTTTGGAAAGATTTTATTATAACTATTATTTTTCCCGTTGGTGGTGGAGGATGTTTCTGTAAGCGATGATCATAAGTGTAAAAGCCACAGAGTCGAATGAACTTGAACACCCACATCCACTGCACTTGGACTTAGTTTTTATGTAAGACCTTACATAACCTTTAAAAGCAGAGTGAGTGAGAGCTGCAAAAAAGCACAGTTTGACGCTGAAGATGAATGTGTAGGCTATTTCTGCTGGTTCCTATTGAACTCTATAGCAAAAAAAGGGTATGCTTAGAAGTTACTTTGCAGATTGGAAGTCCGAACAACACCCTATTCACATTGCATCGACTAGACAAAAAAAGAAAACATCTTTTGATTTCAATATATATAAAGATTTTTGTCCATATCTAGATGTAGCCATAAGGAGCTTTATTTACTGAAACAAGAAGTGCTTATTTTTATTTTTTAGAAGAAGACAGGATACGAGTACAGATGGCCAAAGGTATTAATTATAAACACACTTATACATCATGACTCATGGACAGGTGTTGTCGGTTTACTTGAGTGGTTGATCATTCATCAGTGACATTTAATAGTGCAACAGTCTCATTCAGAATCACAAAGAAGGACTTTTGGCGCAAACTTTGACTCCAGTGAATGAATAAATCAGTTGTTACACACAAAACAGACTGGAGCAGCCAAATCTGCCAAATAATTCCAGCATCCTGTGTCGTTGTGTTCATCAGCCAGTTAAAGAGACTCCCCAAAGATAAAGCTTTGAAGCATATTAGTTTGTTAGAAAATATTGGCATGCTATAAATAAGTCAACGACTCGTAGAGCAACAGAGTAAACATAATGAAAAGAAGCAGGATCTATTGGCACTCTGGGGAATGATGTTAGTTAGATTTGCTGGTGTATTGTTTAAGGTTTTGTGTAACTCGTAAATGATGACAGTATGAAAAACTTCAGAACTCATACGTGATGGTGGGTAGATTTGTTTACAGATTTGACATATTTTTATGTAGACCTACTGTTACGTTACACATATGATAACATAACAGAGCTATCTTGATTAACAGACTTGAATAGACACATGAATGTGTAATTTCTTTAATCAACTTTAGTCTTCATTTGCATACAATTATATAGGGCAGAAAATTAAATAATGTTAAGCGTACTAAATGAAGATTAGGTTAAAACAGCATGATTTGTTATGCAAGATTTGTAAGATGTTTTTACCTAGTTATTATAGATGCTTGTACAGTATCTCCTAGTGTAAAAGGAGTGTTTCTTATAATTTTACCTCAGTAACGAAAGTGGTTATACATTTTGATTGGCATTTCCTGCTGGCAAGATCAGTGCTTTTAGGGGGCACATTTCTAGAAGCATTTCTGGCTGTCAAGATATGCTTCTCATGTTTTTA
This sequence comes from Enteromius trimaculatus, assembly GCA_032361065.1. NCBI lineage: Eukaryota > Metazoa > Chordata > Actinopteri > Cypriniformes > Cyprinidae > Enteromius > Enteromius trimaculatus. Next base: position 13,043,755 of record JAUMHP010000059.1, read on the forward strand.
CCTCATGTTAAATTATTTGTCATCATCTTTTTAAATCAATTAAGATGACAGTTCTCAGACGTATAACTTCTGTCATGTGTATAAGATTTGACCTAAGCTGAACATCCGGACTCATGTTTCCAGCTAGCAAGAAACATTTAACGTTGAAATAGTTCTTTTTGAGAAGGAAACACGTTTCTTTATACAAGCACGGCCGTATTATGAGTTATGTTTCACTTGACCGCTGCGTGCGGCAACCTCTTTTAAACGAAGAGCCTGTACTAGCTGCATTTATGCTGAGCGATCCGGGACGCCTCAATCTAACAAAGAGGGGTGATTGGCACATCTTGGCACATCTTGGCACATCTTGGCACAACGCATCCGATCGTTTTCTTTTACCTCACAAATATTGTAATCACAACTGTTAGTGGTTTTATTTCGCTTATAACAAACCCAGTTCGCGTTGTTATGTAAAACAACATTTAATGTGTTTCTACACGACAACCCTCCCCTTCAGTCGGAGTGGATTCGTCCGGGGAAAGGAAACGTGAAAATCGTAACTGAACAGTGTGGGAATTAACTCTGTAACGGTTCCTCATTCATTCCGGTTATTTAAGTTAAAGACAACGACTGCATATTAAAAACGACGGTTTTGGTTGTTAAAAATGTAAAAGGTAAGATTTTTTTTCAATTTCTGTTTAGTGCACGTTTTCTCAACCCTTAAGAATTCTTAACAGATCAAAAGATTCAGTAGAAGTATAGGTTAGCATATTTTAAATGAAATATTGTTATGCACTTTGGTGTTTCAGAATGACTTTTAAACTTTGCTTTCTGATACAGATGTAGTTCTCATGACTTGGTTTCTTTTGCATCGAATGTGTCATGCCATAGTCTTAAAAAAGTACTGGGCAGTACTATGGTACAATGATGGTAACAGATTGCAATGCCATAGTACGAAATAAAGATAATACTATGGTAATATGATATATGCTATGGCACTGAAATAAATGTGCCATGCTTTTCTACAACATCCACAAGAATACCCTGCTATGACTATAGTATCAGGTCCAAAAACTCTTGGTAGTGCCATGGTACGTTTTTTTTAAGTGAAGACAGGCATAGATACAGTCCCTTGTTATAATGCATTTCACACCAAAAAGTGATTTATATGCATTTTAATCCACTATGGCTTCTTAAATAAGGAAAACATTTTTAATAGCCTCATTTTAAGAACCTTAGTTTCTTACAGGAAGTAAAGGTCAGATATATGTACTGTGCAGGTTTTGCATTGTTATGGAGTGTGTGCTCCTTCCAGAGCTCCTCACGTGGGGGACATGGTAGGATTTGTTTTGTATATAATCTAAAAAGTCTAAGAACGCAGAACTAATATGTTTAGCACTGCTAAGGACAAGACACTGGGACTTATATATATATATATATATATATTAAATAATGCCCATCTCCAGTGGAGCAGGAGTGATCTTACAGTGTGTGGCAGGTTACTAACCTGCCGTAGGGGTCAGTCAGCAGATTGTGTGATGTGTTGAGCAGGCAGATGGGCAGCCTGTGAGTGTGTGTCTGCTCTCAGTGGGCTGCGGCTTACTGCACTTCCTCCTGTAAGATTAACTCGCTCTTGTTTTCGCCTGACTTCCTTACACACGCCTGAAGTGCAGCGCTACATGATGCCTGTTATATTAGCATTGACACGCATGGCTGGGTCCAATTTTTTATTATTATTATTTTATTTTATTTTTTACATGTTTTTAATTTGGGTCATATCCTGAGAAATTAAGCTTCCTAGATTTTTTTTGTAGATAAGAGTGTACCATGAAAACACACTGTAACAAAACTTCCTTCTTTCTTACTTTTTTGCTGATTGATGATTTGTGATGTATTTTTTCAGGTTTCTTTGATGAATAGAAAAGAACAACAATTATTTGAAATCTTTTGTAGCATTGTGCATGACTTTACTGTAACTTTAGATTTTTCACAGGTTAACCTGTCCTTGATTAATATAAATGTATGATTATGGTTATTATTATACTACTAAAGATAAGTCTTACCTTTTAAGTAGCGGTGTTTTACTGCCTTCACAAAAAATATTAAGCAGAAGAACCTTTTCAGCTTTTCAACTGTGATTTTTCAAAGTTGAAAAAAATTAGTTACTTAATATTTTCATCATGTTAAAGCTTCTGTTAATTATAATGCTTACACTTAAGGTGTGAGTGTACTGTCATGACACTCATTTATGTATATTTATGTTTATTTCACAATGGTTTTTCAGTAATACTCCAGAGCAGAGCAGGAAAGAGCATGTGTATGAGAGAGCAAAATATGTATTTTTTGGTTATCTAATAGTGTCAGATTTTTGCATGTTGTCCTTTCTGTGAAGTCTTTTCTGTAAATGTATTTTGTAGATGTTTATGTGCATGTCCACCTACCACAGTGGTTCTCAAACACACCCGATTAAACCAAAACAAGCAATTTATAAACAAATAAATACACAATTTTAAAGTGTGTGCTAATAGAAATCAATTAATTTAAAATAATTTTATGTTTTTAATTAGTGCATTTTTGGCATTTGAGAACTGCTAACCCAGTAGATCCTGTGACCTTCCTCTGGCCTCTAGGAAGCTATGCTGGTTTTCTGGACAGAAGTTTTTTATAAAGGACATCTTCTGTAAGTCTCAACATGTCAGCACTAAGCTATCTTCAAGGAAGTGCTGAACTTAGCTCCGGCCAGGTGTGGACTCGCTGAGCTCTTTGATCTGCGTCTGTACTTGGTTCTGGACTCATGTAAGACTGAGCAGTAGCAGAACCATGTCAGAAACCCTCCAGCTGCCCGTGTTGCAGATCCAGGGCCCGGTAGATGGGGAGTGCAACGGATGCGGGGTGGATCCGGCCCTGTCCAGCTCGTCCAGCCCGTCTTTGCGGCGCAAGCGCTTTAACATGCGCCGTATGAAGAACGTCATGAGCGAGAAGGAGCAACTGGAGAAGGAACAACTTCAGAGTTCCGGAAGTAAGGAGTACCTGCAGCTTCCGTCCATTGAGATCACGCCATCCAGCGACGAGGACGCGGCGTGGTCGAGTTGTTCCACCCCCAGCGCGTCGCCCCAACGCAGACGCTTCCTCCTGCGCAAGTGGCTGAGAGGAGGCGAGAAAAAAGAGCACGGCAGTGAGAGCAGGTCTGTATGAGCACGAGACCGAACCCTCCTGCACTGCCTGATCTCAGCACACAAACACATCCATCCTTCACTCCCGCTGTCCGTCGTGATTAATGTGCGCCACTTCATTTGAGTCTTCGTGTGAGCTTGCTCTGGTACATTAGCCGTAGCAAAAAACCTTTGTGTTCGTGAGTGAGTGTGTTTTTCCCAGTTTTCTCTGGAGGGACTGAAGTCTCTGCTGTGACATTTATAGGCTGGAGGGAAGAACAAGCGACCGCTTGCTGCTGCCAGGAATGCTGACAGGAGTTTGTCTGGGGACGTCTTAAATATTCATGACTCTCGCTGGCTTTTAATAGACTAAAATACAACATGCAGTATATATGTTTCTGCCATGACCTAAACATTTACTTCAAGCAGCCTTAACAATAGCTGAAAAGAGAAGTACACTACCAGTCAAAAATATGGACACACTTGACTGAATTTCAGATTATTGTTCATTTATAAAATAGAAATAATTGGAACGAGGCATTGTGTTCTTACAGAATAACACATTATCCTCCTCAATCAACTGTATAATAATTATTTTTTGCTTCCATTGCAGCCCCATTGTTTTTGAAAGACAGTATTTATTTGATCAAAAATACAGTAAATTATTCTAAAATATTATTATTTTAATTTTCAACATCATTACCTCAACATCCTTCAGAATCAGTATAATAAGCTTATTTGGTGGTCAAGCAACATGTTTTATCATTATCAATGTTGAAAACATTTGCTTAATGTTTTTGTGAAAACCATTTTTTAGGAAAGTAAAAAAAAAAAGCATTTGAAATAGAAATGGAATTGCAAAAGTCTTTACTGTCACTTCGGATCTACTTAAAGCATCCTTGAATAAAAACCTAGCATACTTAAGTTTGTCATTTCAGAGATTGCTATCATTCTTAAGAATACTGGACATACTTCTCATAAAGAAAACCTGGTAGTGTACATGGAATTTAAAGTTAGCTATTTGACATGAATCAGTTATCAGCTGTGTACTGTAAGCCGTCAGGTGTTTGCTGATAGAAAACCCTTTGATATGCACCAGTGTTTACCAATGTAGGTTGTTTTCTCACCTGCTTCCTTTTCATGCAATACAAAAGAACTCGGGGAACCACTTCTGTGGTTGAATGCACAGGATGTTTTCCTATCATTTCTTTTCTAAAGTGTACTTTGCACACTGCACTGGATAATCATGTCAAGGTTAACTGGTTAAATGCATGTATTGTTGTGTTGTTTCAGTTTTGTAACACTCTTGTCAAATCTCTGCTGTCCTCTAGTGGAAAAGACTAAACAGTGTATCTGATAGACGTTTGTAAACCTAGAAACACTAAACTGTCAAACTGTGTGTTGATCTTGTATGTTTTGTTTGAGCATATTTTGTCACTGTAATTAAAAGACATCACTGTGCGTGCAAACTCACCTTCTGTTGTCTCATTCAGTATGAGTTGATATCTGAAGTGTACAGTATGTGTGTGTATGTTATGCTGTGATTGTAATCTGATGCTCTGTGTTACAGCAGTCAGCAGAGCAGTCTGCAGAGCAGCCATGAGGAAGAGTCTACGCGCTACCTGAGCCCCAACACCCGCGACGACAGGTACACACTCTGAGCTGCTTTGGGTGTCATTGTCAGTGGGTTTTACGTGTTAAAGTATCTGAGAGCTGATTTCATTGAGGCGTTTATGCATTATGCCTCTCTCACCATAGTTTTCTCATTGGTCCAACAGAGGTCAGTGGTTGGTCTTGTGATAAGAAAATATTAGTGCCATGAAATGACTAATCAGAAGTAATCGTTTTTCTTTACATACTATATACTATATATGTGTAATGTGTTTGTTTATTATATATAAATATATGTTATTTGTTTAAAAAATATTTAATGTATATACAATTATATATTTATATTAACATAAACAGTATGTTTTTCTTAAATATACATGCATGTATTTGCATGTATATATGCATAATAAATATACATAGTACACACTCATATATAATGTAAACAAAAACTTTTATTTTGGATGTGTTTGATAGCATTAGAATATATGTATTGTAATTGGCATTTCCTAAAAAAGAATGTCATCTGTGCACCTTTGATATACAGCTTTCAGTGTGCTCTAAATGTGACAGCCTGTTTTTGCCTAAAAACAAGAAACCTAAAAAGGCCATTTTGATTTGACTTTTGACTTTTTGAATTGCTACCTTATTTCTTGTGATGGACATTTTTCACATTTCCTTTTTACATTTCCACGGTTCTCATAAATGGAAGTTGGCATATTTGGGTGAATTTATATAGCGGTGAATGGAAACTACCTTGTTTTTTGCGTTCCTATTTGCTTCAATAGGAAAAAAAAAAATAGAATTTCTAGGATTTTCCAAAAGATAAAAAAAAAAAAAAACAAGCAAAAAAAAAAAAAAACATCAGTTAGGAGAGTGACTGGTATTTAAAAAAAAAAAAAAAGAAAGATGTAAAATTTTACTCCATGACTCCATCCCTATAAGTATACATTAAATGTTTAAAAAGAAAAACATTTAAAATGGTTTATTAGGTGTGTGACGTCAGTACAATCTGTAAAAGTTTATTAGTTGTTACTTAAAATCATGCAGAGCAACTTTCTTTTTCAGAGAGTTTTGATCTCTTTATTTTCTTTATATCTTCCAATTGACTGTTTATATTCCATAAGGTTATTTTATTTAATATTTAATTTCCTTTTTTTTTCTTGCTGTGAGTTGGGAAACATGCTAACTTAACTCTGTCACTTAGTAGTTTTTATTTTCTCATGTCAATCTTTGCTATTTCAGCAGATGCTGAAAAAGTTGACATGTGAACTTCCTGCTGCCAGTTGTTTTTAATCTTGGTGTCAGTTCTCAGTGCGGTTGAGAAGTATCTTTTTTTGGTGCTTAATGTTTTGCTTATGAAGTTGTTCTTCTTTCTGTGTCAAGTTCTGCATCTGTTGTCTGGTTTTGAGTCTGACCACAGATCTCGCTGTTGGTATTGTGCCATCTCAAAAACAACTCTTGCTTGTTTCACTTTCCCATGTAGAACATGCTCGTGGCTTCTTCTGAGACCATGTGTTTTTGTCATCATCTCAGAAATATCATGACCAACCAGGTGCTATGTATTTTGAATGAGCTAAGCACGTTTTGAAGTAAACGCTCAGATTTTTAGCTGCGCTCGAATGTTCTTGTTGAGCCCAGCTGGTCAGAGAACACTCTGATCTTCGGCTGGAATATCATATGAGCTTTTTTTGTTTTTGTTTTTTTTTTAATCTCCAGAGGCTTGTTCATTAGTGCTTTTATTGAACCTCTTGGAACGTTCTTCTGTATTTATGAAGTGTGTCACGTGAACATCACTGGTTGAATGTTAATTGATTTTGTGCATTGTTGCTAGTAACGTTCTTGAGCATTATTAAGCATGTGTCTGACTTTGAAAAGAGGTCATTTGTGTGTTTGTGCAGTGCTGTGTGCATCTCCACACCTGCTAAAGTCAGTTTGTTAAAGTCAGTATCAGCAGCTCATTTTTGTGCACTCAGCAACCTGATTTCAGCTGATTCCTGAGCTTATTTTTAAATCAGTTTTGTGTCGTGACGTAAAAGCAGCTAATGCTCATTAAAAGTAATGAATGTTCAGCCTGTTTGTGTCCTGTTGGGCTGAATTGATCACAGCAAAGTTCCACAACTCTCATTTACACACATGCGTATAAAAGGGTGCACTTTGTTTTAGTTTTAAATATGTACGCTTTATGTGCTAATATGTTCCTTTAAGGTACCAAAATGGACCTTTTAGGTACAAACATGTACCATTTGAAAAGGTACTGCCCCATTGACAGCTTTTGTACCTTTATTTCTGAGAAAGCCAGTGTGAATTTAGACTCACTTCAAATTAATAATGAATTAGCAAATGTTTTGTGACAAGACATGAATTATGTATTTTCTTATGGAATATAAATTATTTCCATTCTGAACTGTAAAACTAAATGCCGTTCAAATATTTAAAGGGATAGTAAATTATGACAATTTTCAGAATCCCTTTTAACATCAGTAATTACAGAATTTAAATTGGTCACATGTTTATGTTTATATAATGATATATGTAATAATAATAATGTAATTATCAATTAAAAATAATAAATATAATAAAATATAAATGGATATTACATTTCAGATTGTGTACAGTAATTTCATCAAATGTTTCTGGAAATGCCCCAGTATGTGTATCAGAAATATCAGGGAATTTATGATTTCCAGACCTGGTTATAAAAAGAACAATACTTATGACTTGGAAATTTCTGTAGCGAATGTACGATGCACTTTTTGTTATGGTTGCTAGTTTCTTGGTCTAATATTTAATTGCCTTGAATGTCTTTTACATGCAGTCTTGATACAATGTGTTTTTCCTTAAAATGTGGTAAAAAAAAAAATCAAAAGAAATTCATAAGTCAAAAGGTATGAATGCCTTATAAACCAAACCCTATAAACGTCTTGAATGTCATATTGATTGAATTCTACTTCCTGCAATTTAATTTACTATTCTGCATCCTTCAGTACTTGCCAATCCGATTCATGTTGTACTGATGTACTCACCTTATCACATCTGTGTTTCTCTGGTTTTTATATATTTCTGTGCATTTCTGGTTGGTAGCATGCAATCTCTTGTGTCTCTGAGGCGCTGATGGTCAAATTAGCATCTCTTCTGGTGGTCTAACCGCTACCACACCTCAGGTGAGGATACAAGCTGTACTGATCCACAGCGCACACACTGAGAAAACACAGGATCTAGAGAGAAAGAGAGAGAGCGAGGGAGAGGAGAGGAGGAGGTGAAGGGAGTTCATTAATAAAGAGTTCTCGTCCTGCTTGGGTGTGTGAGAACCATATGCAGTTCTACACGAGTTTAGAGCATCATGGTTCAGAGCAGGACTTTATCATGCACCTCACCTGTCAAACTGGGCTGTCACCCACGGGTGTCCACGCTCAGGAAAAGACTGCACTTTCGCCGGGATCCGTGAGTACTTCTTGTGTTTTTGCCTCTAAAACAGATGTACAGACTGTAATTGGCAGGAAGAAATTCATGGTCAGTTGATCCAGCCTGAATTACTGTAGCAGATACAGTTTCCCGTGGTCTATTGAATTACACTTTAGTCTTTTACAGTAAAAGTTGTATAGAACTTCAGATTATTCAATGTATTGATAAATACTGTAAGCAATGCTTGTGTGATAATAACTTGTTCTTTAGCAGTTTTGAACTGAAAGTCATATTTGTAACCCTAACCCTTTTAATACACATAGTTTTAAAATGCTTTGTAAAGTTACATTGCATTATTACAAAAAAAAAAAAAAAAATGCAAAATGCATTAAAAGCTTGCTGTTTAAACGTTTAATGAGTTATAATGTATCGTAATTGTGGTTAGACTTATGCACGAGGTTTCGATAGTTCATCCAAAAATGAATGAATTATTCTCTCACCGCTAATCTGTTTGTCTTCCGAGCATCATAAAAAGAGTAATTTAGCATAATGTACAGAATACTTTTTCCATGCAGTTATAGTGAAGCAGCAGAAGCTTTTAAGCTGTAAAAAGGATGCAGAAGTACCATAAAGTAGTCCATATGACTGTGAAGATTTTTAAGGTCATATTCAATGCACTGCTTCCTCTATCGTAAATTCTTATTTCAAAGAAAGCATGGGTGAGTATCAAGCTTTCCAGTGAATTAGTCATGAAACATGGAATATAATGCACAATTCATAGTTGTTTTATGGTACGTTTTTGGAGCTTAACAGCCCCTGTCTTCTTCACTTTGATTAAATCGAAAAGAGCAGCCAGGATGTTCTTCAAAAAACTCTGCTTTTGTGTTCTACAGAAAGAAACCCATACAGGATAGGAATGACATGAGATTTAGTCAGTGGAGGCAGAACGTGCATGTTTGGTGGAAGTGGCCCTTTAACAAAGTGATGCTATACAGAATGAACATCACACACGCACACATTAAGTGAGAGGATGAGAGAGTGAAAGAGTCATGTCATGTTCTTCTGGTCAACACAAGCTCAGGGTCACTGTGTCCCTGTCACAGTAACTAGACTAACTGGATCTGTTTCTCTTCAGTCACAAAGCTTTGATGCGTACAGAAGTGTGTGTGTGTGTGTGTGTGCATGCACTAGTGTGCCTGTTCTTTAATTAGCAGTTGTTCAAGGCAGACTTATTAACAAGGAAATCACTCTGCCTGCCTCACTCTATATTCTCCGGGGTATTTAGGGTGAGATCAGACCTTGTACATTGGACAGGATTTTTGTTTTGACATGATCAGCAACATTCTGAGTTGCCCTTTTTGCTATAGTTTGTTAGGAAGTGCTTATGCTGCAAAAGAAAAGTGCAGCGAGCCTATAACAGGAAGCATACATTATTCACTGCTTTCTCTCCCTAAAAAAAAGAATTCTATATTTAACATTTCATTTTACAGATACCGTGGCCACAATAGATGTTTGCATGCTGAGCTTTTAAAATGTCTGAATATGTATAGCTGGGTTATTATATATTATATAACAAGCTGAGTTAAGACTGAGCTGAGGTGCAATGCATTAAAGCCAGATGCCTGTTAGGTCCCACCTCAGCCTGTATCAAAATATACAGATTTATTTGCTATGTAAATGCCTTTATGCAGCATTAAATGATACGTGTAAAACACCTTAATATCAATACAGAAGCTTTTTTGCACTTGTTTGACAATTTGGCAATTGCTGTCTTTACACAGCCGAGTTAAAGGGTTAGTTCACCCCAAAATGAAAATTCTGTCAAATAATTTCTCACCCTTATGTTGTTCCAAACCCTTAATACCTTTGTTCATCTTTGGAGTTTCATGTTATACAGTTGTAATTGAAGTGTAAATGCTTTCATGCCACCTTTGAGCAGCATTATACAGTGCTATTTGTGTAAAGACACCTAAAAGCCACTTCAGAAGTGCTTCTGTGCTCCCCGGGTGCCGCAGCAATGGCTGCCCACTGCTCCGGGTGTGTGTTCACGGTGTGTGTACGTGGTTGTTCACTCTCACTGCTGTATGTGTGCACTTGGATGGGTTAAATGCAGAGCACAAATTCCTAGTATGGGAAACCATACCTGGCCACATGTAACGTCCTTTTCTTTCTTAAAGTTGAGACGTGGTGGCTGTCAACATTGTTGTAGGATGTGAAAGCACATTACTGCTTGATATTGTTCCTGTAATAATGTGTGAATGTGCTCAGCATGCCCTGGATGCCTCATTTGTTCTTGTGTTCTTATTTAATTGGCCAGATCCCTTTGAAAGATGTGCAAGCCATCTTTCATCTGAGATTCGACAGAAACCTGCAGCAGCAGTGTCCTGTTACCAGAGCTGATGATTCATCAGAGAACTGCAGACTGATGTTATCTAACACCTCAATCAGATACTGCTCTCTCGCTCGCTCTCTATCTCACGCTTTTTTTTTTCCACTGAGCTGTAAACAGAGTGCCGTCTCTCATAGTAAGCTCATGTGCTTCCCGTTAAACAGACTCTTTCCTCAGCCATTTGATAACTGAGTCCTGTCTGGACATCTGTCTGTCCGTCTGTGGACACTGAGGTGTTTGACTTGCAGATTAAGCTAACTCTTAGAGTCCTTTGGGTTTTTTGTCAGTTCTCCTTCCTGCGTGGGATTCACCAGTGCTGCTGTATAAATCTCAGTAAAACACCAGAGACCTCAGTGTGTGTATCCTTAGTCATCTCCTCAGGAATCTGCAAGTAGATCTGCATGGAATGTGCACTGAATTTCAATGAGTTTTTATCAAGCTCAGAGTCATAACATGCAAATTAGATCGCCGGCAAACAGATTCAGTGGTGACATAGACATTGGCAGAAACAAACTTAAACAGGTCAAAACTTAGACAGGTCAAATACCGTAATTCATGGAAAGAGACAGAGAGAATATCCGGGAAATAGGCAGAAATCGGCAACGGGTAATCCAAAAGACAGAACACAATAAAACAGGAACACAGGCTTAGGTTGACGGTAAAACATTGGACATACATCGACAATGATTCATAAACAGACAGACAAACAGACCGGTATTTATACAGGTGGTACTGATTGAAAGATTGAACCTAATTAAGAAAACAGCTGTGGGGGAGAGGTGCATTCTGGGGAATGGAGTCTGGTGACTGAAACGGGGAGACAGACATAAGACACACAGAAAAGAGTCTAAGGCTGGAGTGCCTATGCAGTTCTCACTGGCAACTCCAGCTGGGCGTGACAGATGGCAGTAATAGTTTGGGTTTTTTTTTTTTTTGCAATATTTTGCATTGGCATCAGTTTGGCCAGATTCTGTTCCCCTTTCAGAGTAAAACTCATAATAACAATATCAATAAATTATACATTTTTATGTATATTTTCAGTAATAAAAATTCAGTGGTTTAATAATCTGTTGTTTTTGCTAGACAGGGTTTTGTGCAGTGCTTGGGTTTTTTTCTGTGTGTGTGTGTGTGTGTGTGTGTCTGTGCATGCAGGGATTAGCTGCCTCACTTCTCCAGAACACTCACTAATCGAGCCTGACAGTCACCTCATCACCTGACTCCTCATGCTCTCTTCTCATTGGTTGGCTCCCGTCAGCCTCCATGTGGCAGTGCGCTCATTGATGCAGAGGGGGCGGGGCTATGTGGCAACTCTCTGAGACAGTTGGGCTGCAGGGCTAAACATAACAGGACTGAACCCACAGAAATAAACTCCTGCCCCGGTTCCGCAGGCCCGCTGGAGCCAGAGATCCTCGTCTGAGCTTCCCCACTCAGACCCCCAGAGACCCAGCAAGGGCAAAGGAGCGTGTGCAACCAATGGCGCAACCGATTATATGTGCAATGCTGATATTTGACATCAGCACTGACCTCCACTGATGCTGGGAAATTCTAGAAGCCCTGTTAATGAAATGATACAGTTGGAAAAGATTTTTTCTTATTTGAACATATTCTTTATTTGCAAATCAACTGCCTTTGGGACAAGGGACATCACATCTTAGATCACTTATAAAAGGTTATAGGTTGTGCCACATTATATAAAATTAAATCCCAAGGTGGAGTAAACCTAGCAGTTTTTATTTTTGTCTAATTTTGTTCTTACAAACTGTATTGTACTTTTTATTTCCAGATAAAACTGTTTTAGACAGCATGCAGTGTGTTCACAATCAGGGCCTGCGGTGGAGCTGTCCATTCAGCACCACAGTAACATGCATTCTCTCTGATTAGCTATTGCTTTTACAGGGGACTCATTCGCTGCATAATTGGAGAGTGGGAATTATATGGCATAATTTTGAGGTTTAATGGATTAGCAATCTGTGTTAATAGGCATTTAAGAAGTATCATAATATTTGGAAATTCTGTGTCTTGGTTCTTTTTATGTGTCTCATGCGTATCTTTCTACTTAAGAATTTCACATTTAATTAAATGTGTTACTTGCCATTTTGTTGCAGTTTGTGAAATTTACTAGTCATTTCTGAATGAAAAGAAAGGTGATTGTTTCTACACCTTTTTTTCAGTTTAGTTGTGTTCACACTGATAGTCACAGTCAGAGTCCTATTGTTTGTTTGTTACTGGCTGACAATCAAATTCTTTACTGCGGTAGTTTACAATGGTAGTTCTGCGTAGTGTCATATCATGTATACATTTTGTTACACTGTCCCAGGTCTTGCCTCAAATCACTAACTCACTCATAAAATCACTTCTGGTTATGTTGATACTGCACTGTTGTTAGGGATGCAACAATGCTCCCTTAGCCGATTAAAAATCGATACAAATATGTGACAATTTAAATCCCTGAAATATGACCCATCAGAGCGTATGCTACAATTGCACCTCTATCGGCAACTAAACATTTTCATATCTGCGTTTTGTACTCTTTTATCTGCATCATCATTCGGGTTTCGTGTAAAAATTGGTTCGTAATAAGGTGCTTGCACAAATGAGCTATAAAGTCATTTTTTGTTGGAGGACAGGGTCAAATCGACAGGGGGTGGGGGTGGGACCTGTTTTGGTTCACCATTGACTTCCATAGTGGGGAAGAAAATACAGCTTGGTTATTCTTTTCAAAATATCTTCCCTTTTGTCCAGCAGAACAAAGAAATTCATACACGTTTGGAACTACTTGAGGGTGAGTAAATGATGACAGAATTTTCATTTTCGAACTATTCCTTTAAAGTAGTGTTCATAAGCAAGAAAACACTATATTGCTGCTGTTCCAAAAGCGCCACCTGCTGTCAGAGAGTGAATTTAGATTTCCAGCCCTGTTTTTGCTCCAAGTTTTGAAATTATATTATATTATATATTATATTAATTAAATTATTAAAATTGTTGTTTGAATTGTGATTAAAATACAGTTGCTTGTTGCTTTAATAAACTAATTAATTAACTAAAATTCTCCTGTTTTGCATCATATCAGTAATGTGAATCATATTGCATTGTGAGTTGGGTGAATTGTAACATCGCTACTCCTTTTGTATTTTTGTTCGTATTTGACCGTTGTGTCGAGTAGGACTTGAAGCAACACATTTTCTTGGTACAGAAACCATTTTCCTAAAATAAGAGAGAAATTGGAATGCTATTCATGCCCCCAAAAACTTGAACCATAAAATTTTATTGGCTGATATAAATGGTCCGACAGGATTTTGATTCACGAACACGTTATACTTTGCAAAATCATAGTCACTGTATTTAAGAGTGTTTGGAGGCAGTGACTCAGCAGTGTCTTGTCTTTTATACTCCATCAAACCTGAACGTCACATCCCTCTGCAGTGAACACTTCCATTGCTCTTTACTGGCAAATACAGCCTAAATGCATGTCAACATAAAAAAAAAAACGTTTATGTGCTCAGACAGCTTGTAAATGTTTGGATGACCTCTATGTCGATAGGATCAGCGAAGCGCTGCTAGCCTGTACACGTGACTAGATATTTGCCTTAATATCATCAGTGTGAGTGTGTGTGGCATATAGCGGCTCAAACTGGAATAGAACAAGACACCAAACAATACATTTCTCTCATCCTCACACACACTTTGCTTGCAGTGTTTACCGTCCATCTGTATTAAGGGATTAGAGGACCAGCTGTCAACTGCCTCATAGTCCCTCACACACAGAGCAGCAGCGAAACCGGACAGGAATGTCTTTGACTCAGGAAGGAAGCAGGGGGGGAGTGGCCTGAAGGATCTGAGCATGCTCAGTGAGTTTCGGATTGAGACGAGAGCCGCTCATGCCCTCATCTGCAGGAAGAGAGAGAGGCTGCTGCGTTTGAGAGAGGTGCATATGAGCGCTTCACACACAGGATGTGGAAGTATGGCTGTCCCGGCACTTTCATGCAGAGTGAGGCATTCTGAGTCAGGTTGATCGCCTGTGCTTGGGATCACCCGAACCCACTCGGATTAACATCCAGCTCGGGATGCCTTGGGAAAGGCGGCCCGTGAAATGGGAAGATGACACTGTGGGATCAGGACAGCCTGTACTGCACTAATGAAAGGCTTCAAGCTCGCCTGGTAAGATAGACGGGCAGATGCCAACCGGTCTGTCATGGGCCCCTCCTCTCTGTGCAGCGCCGGTTTGTGTGTACGTCTTATTTTAGTGTCGCAGGAAGGAGCTTTTGGCTTGCCGTGCTCATTCTAAACACCTGCATTGTGTGGCATGCGCTGTCAGAGATCTGCAATGACGTATTAGTGTCCACTTGTTTACATCGACCTCGAACGCCATCGACTTGGTCTGATGCCTGAATTCATTCTCACTAGCTCCCTGAGATTGGCATTCTCACAGCTGAGGCCGTGATGGTTGACATTAATGTTAAACTTTTAATGGTTATGTAACAGTGCCCTCTCAGATGGCAGAATGATTAGATAGCGTTGGATACTGGAAGCTTATTTAGGAGCACTGAGTTCAGAACAGATTAGTCTTTGAAGTGACTGTGCGGTTTTCAGGTGATAATTTCATATTCTTTTGGAGTGTTTTGCATCAATCCTTTTTTTCTTTTTCTTGTTTCATATTTACACTGCTACATGTGAACAAAACGAAATGTCAAAGTGCTCTCAAAGTTATTTGTGGTAAAGGTGCTAACTGGTTAAACGAAATGTAAAAATGTGGAAAACGGTTAAAAGTTGCTCATTTATATCATGTCCCTTGACTAAAGAGTTTTAATTCGTTTTCACACTGATCTGTGACACATTTTTTTGTCATTTGTAATACTGCGTGTCACAAACAGGTTAAATGCAAAAGTTTGTAAATTATGTTACTCTAAGGTGAAAGCGGATAAAGTATTGGTGCTGGGATGTCTTATCTGAGCTTGTGTCTCGATCTGGTCATCTTGAGACATTTAAAAATCACAGAAGAAATAAAAAATCCCCACAGAGAAAAACCTGACAAATTGAAGATGATAAAAGCTCAAACACAGGTAATCAAAACATTTCAGCCCTATTTCACAGCAATTCATTCATATTTTACGATGTGGGTAACCTCTCAAGTTAATATGATTTTTGCTAAATCGTACAAATTTTACAATTCGTATGATTTTTACTAGTGACCTACACCTAACCCTGCCCCTAAGCCTACCCATCACCATCAAATTAGCACACATTTTCCACCTCGTATGAATTGGTTATGAGACTGTGTTGGACATTTGTATCGTACAAAGAATTTGCAAGAAATGTCCTGCTGGTTTCAAATTAAATGAATATTTGTTGATTAATAATAATATATATGTACAGCAAAACTTGGTTTAGTTATTATTTAATTATTTAAAATTCCACTAAAAAGCTTGGCCACTAGTTTTAATCTTCTCAGCCATTGGCCAAAAAAAACAACAAAATAACAATCCCGCCCCCTGACTCACATCCATTAGTTGATGGAAATTAGACTAATAATACCATTTTCATTCAACTATATTGAATGACTCGTATTCAATTTATTTTGTACCACAAAAGTATTTTCCGTGAATGTGTGAGATCTGAATTACCAGTGTTTGTGAAATGTGCTACACTGTGCTAACTCCTCCTGATTCCTTTGCCACTGTACATAAATAACTGAAAGAATAAAAGTGCAGTAAGCAGTTAAACTATTACCAGTGCTTATGACCATGACAATACATTCAATCAAAATGATAAAAAATACCAGTTTGCGTTATCAAGCAGTACAACAAGCTGTTTTTTATTGCTAAAATATCTGGTAGTGGATAAAAAGGTCAAGTACAATAGCTTACTGTACATTAAAAGTAAGCAAATACAATGTTATTGCAATTATATCGCAGTGTATTTTATGGAATTGCCAAAATAGATATTACCATTATACATGTTACAAAAAATGGAATCTCTTGGTAATTTATGAAATATATATATATTTTTTGTGGTTGGTTAGTGTTCAGTTTTCCCTTTACTGGCGTATCTGCGTGGAATTCTCTGCTCTGTGGTAACAGTGTGCACAGTCTCAGCATCTGTGTGCTGCTGTGTCCTCCTCTGGGACTCCTGCTCCCAGCATTGCAGAGTGTGTCCTTGGATCGGGGCTCTCACTGTGTCCATCTGTGTGTGTTTACTGCAGCCAAATCCAAGAGACATGTTGATATGCAATTATGAGTCCCTTGTGAAAGCTCATGAGAGATTTACTACTCTTCTTACCATTTTGTTTACTTTTATGTGATAAAAAAAAAATGCTGTTTGATAATCCAGATTAATAGTGTCTGTTACCGTACGAAGAGAATGTACTTCCTAAGAAAGATGTGGTCACATGACTAGCTCTTGTGTAGTCTATCACAGTCAAAGAATGCTATTGAGTTATACTGCACAGTATAGACCGCATACTGTTAAATCTGATTTGTGTGGAATCTGATGGTAGTATGCTACATTATTTATTGCCAAAATGTCCAAATGTTTTTTAGCCTTAGTAAAAAGTGCAATATCACGAGGGTTGCCAGATTGAGGATGAGCAACAGGAGTTTATTTATCCACAATTTATATTTTTACATGGAGGTGTTTATTTTTTTTTTCTGGGTAGAATCTGTGATCCCTTGCATATGTTGTTTTGTCCCACCAACTGCCACCCCAGATGTCAAAACCCTATTGGGCAGATTCACACAGACCAAAACAAAAACAGATAATACAAAAATACAAAGAATGTGAACTTTGCATATTTCATTAAATATCTGCGAACATACAGACATATGCTTCACTACACACACACAAAAAAATTCAGCACTTACAAAAAATGTCTTCTTGCAGTTGGATCAAATATTATATCACAAATATTATATTATGGCTGATTCCTAATAGTTCATTTGTCTTATGGCAAATAGAGGTCACATTCATTGCATTATGGGATACACTATTCCCAGCAGGGTGCCCTGAAGTATACTGTACAGTTTGGCAGTTGTACAATAGTAGGCCTGCTGGGAATTCTATGCATAAAAGGTTTGTCATGCTTTTCGCAGTATACGTACAGCACAGTACTATTTGTTATAAAGCTTTGGTTACAGTAAAGATGGTCTGTTTGTCCCCAATATGTTTGTGTTTTATTCTCTGTGGTGGTTTGTTTTGCAGTAACTCATATGAAAAGCATTGCCGTGTATTACACTGCCCTGACTGAGCAGATTACAGGCCTATTTTAAGAAGAGATGTCTGTCCTTCTTTTTCTATCTCTGATTTGGTGTAGATCAGACTCGTTTGATTTGATACATACATTCAAGGTCTGATTTGGTCTTTTTTGTAATTTTCCTCTCTCTCTGTTGCTGCTATGTCAGCATTGCAAATCGTCTGATTATTGTGATTATTATTGTTCTCTGTGATATTTAATGTAGTTGTTTAAAGATGATCTGATCTTGCACTGATTGTACTCAACTTTGTATAGAATTCTCAGCCGACTTCATTTTGATCTCATCTGACACTGATCTGATGATATTACTGCTCCAAGGTCGAAGTGCTTCTAAGAGCTCTTCCACCATACATTATAGTTAAATTTTTATGCTCTTAGATGCGTCTCGTTTTATTTTGTGTTACCGTACTTACTCGTGTATCTAGTCATGTAACCATCCTTAAACAGGGAAAACCTGGTAGTGTTTATTGGTTTCTAAATTCAATCCCTTTTTGGGAATGAATGGAGCTAAGCTAAACGCTAACATAGTGTGATTAAGTTGACGCACTGAGACGGGAGAGATATGTATCAGCTCGTCTAAATTGAGGGAAGAACATAGTGGAATATGGAAAAACAGTGGCGTTTTCCTTTAAATGTATTTAAAATACATGTACGTATTAAAAATGCCCTGCAATTGTACTTTTAATATACTAAGCTGGTATACTACAAGCCTGCTTAACTGAAACAACTAATTTTGTACTTAATGCACTTTAATTGTGTGGAAGTAGTGCTGATATCCAGTTAAATACATACCTAGTTTATTTGATTGTGCTAAAGTGAAATCATTGCAAGTATACTTTAGGTACACTTCAAATATTCTGCGTTTAAAGGAATACATTTAATGAATTTAAAATTTCAGTTAAATTTGCATTAAATTTTAGGCTAATTAATAAGAAACGTACATTGTGCACAAGTAATACTCCAACTAAAGTATAATTAATTTTTTTTTTTTTTTTTTTTAAAAACAGTTGGTTTTTAGTTATCTTTCAGTAAATATGTTAATATATTCACACAATACTTAGTATGTAATAAATGTATTTTAAATAAATTACATTTTTAGTAGGATATTCCAGTTTTCAGTGTTATGATTATTCATAAATGATTCTGATATGCAATTTGCTGCTAAAGAAACGTTTTTTTTTATTATTACTATAATAAAAATATTATATAACTAAAAATGGCTGTTTTCAAGTTTTTATTTATCAAAGAATCCTGGACAAAATATATTTTAGTTAGCAACAACTGTTATTTTTGAGAGCAACTGAACACCAAATCAGCATATTAGAATGATTTCTAAAGGATCATGTGATGATGAGGACTACTAGTGAATGACTGCTAAAAAGTCAACTTTGTCATCACAGGAATCCAGATTTTTGTCTCTTCTTTCAGCCGCCAAACAACTGTAAGTCTCACTGTTAAGAAAAGTAACAGCACATTGCTCTTCAACAAGGCACAGGATTTAAACTAATATTGGTAAGAATACCAAGTCCAAGAGTGGATGTGTGTGCAGAATGTGCTGGCATATGCATCGCAGCAGTGGAGGGAGAGTGAGCGAATAAGAGTGAGAGAGGGGAGTGGTGTGATTGGACAGGGGGAGGGGTAGAGAACCAGAGACTGGCTTGTTGACGTTCAGGCTGCTGACGCGAGTGGCTTCATTCAAGAAACCCATGAATATTAAATCAACCCCAGCCACCACACTGCGCCTCACAGCAGCCGCTTTTCACGCCAGCTCACCGTCCTCCTGCCCCCGCTGACCCTGACTTAATGATAGCGAGCGACTAATGGGACCTCAGAGGAAACAGCCATGCAGAAGAGAGAAAATAATAAGAAAGACTGATAAAACAGGGATGCTGGATTCGGAGGTGATAAGCTCCGCCTCCTCTTTTCCTCCTCTCTCGTCACATCACTCCATCCTCACACCGCAGCCGCATTGAATGAATGAAGCAGAGCCCAACGCTTTCCCGTAGCCCCTCATGGCAACCAGGTTTGTCTGTGTGTGATTTTTGCATGGATCTCTCATAAAGAGAAGTTGTTGTTTTTGCAGTTGCATGATGGGCAGATGTCCATTAGCGACAACTTCCAGTATTTCAGTTCTCACAGATGCTTTTGCCACCCTGCAATATTTATTAGAGTCATTTCTTTGACCTTACCAGCAAATAAAACCATTTTTCATCCAATTCCAAGCAGTTCTCTTGATCAATTGCTCTATTAAATAGCGCAAAGTGGCAAAAGCATCCGTGAGCTGGATGTTTTTAGAAATGTATCTGATATGTGCGATTTGATCAGGGCAATGCATCACATTTTCTGCATGTAGCAAGCATTTTCACCCCTTCAGCGAGTGTGAGAGAGATGTTTATCACTGCTTTTTGGTCTCTGTGACGTGGGCTAGCGTGAGAAAGCTGCATGGATCTTTCGACTGGTGGTGTCTTAGACCATGTGTTTTGTTTGTTTGGTCTCAACGTTTAAGCAGAAGTGTGAAAACTGCATTCACACATATACATGTGAATATGCCTCTGGCCTGTTACTAGGCCCCTCGTGAGCATCGACATGACAGGTGAAGGGTGAGGAGAGCCGTACAGCCACCCACACCACCAGCTTTTTTATATAGAGCATTTGATAAAGGCCTTTTATTACTTTGTAGGGAGGGAAGGAATCTCTTTTGCACGTGTGTGCTAAAGCTCTCTCTAATATCAGATGGTGGACGGCTTTTGTAAAAGACATGTTTTGAATGGATTAGCTTTTATTCACACACTTTGCACAATATATGTACTATGTTGTGCGCAATTAGTGTGTAGCAGTTTTATTTTATTATCATTGAGATACTAAATGTTTTTAATTAATCAATGGAAGTTTTTGAGTTTATTTACATATTTTTTATAATTATGTTTATTGAGTTGTGATTATAGCATAACAAGACAGGAGTACTTAATGCATAATAATAAAATAATAATAATATAATATAAGATAATATCAAGATGTGTAAAAAAAAAGGAAAATTTAATGTAAAAGAGAATTATAAAATTATGATATTCTTACTAATTATGTGTTGTGTTTTCATTATGAAATATGTATTCATTTTTAATTAATTTAATTTGAATTATTTATTTTGTTTTTAGCTTTGTTAAATGGGAAATGTGGCCATGTCAACTATGAAACATGTTTGTTTGTTTATATAT
>JAUMHP010000059.1:13064848-13098129 GCA_032361065.1 Enteromius trimaculatus
TGGGAGAGAGAGAGGGGGCGGAATCGGGAAAGGTCCTCGAGTCGGTATACGAACAGCGGACGCCGAAGTGCAACAGCACTATATGTCGATGCACTGCCCACAAATGTATATATTGATTTGCATATAATTTTTGTTTCATATAAATTTTTTAAATATATAAACGTAACACGTTTTTCTTAATTATATACATGCATGGTGTGTAATTATATATACATAATAAATATACACAGTCATGTATTAAGTAAACAAAACTTTTAAAGAATTTTAGATGCAAAAGTTTTGATGCAATTAATGGTTTGACAGCACAGAACTAATTCTTTTATTTATCAGTAATTTATCATTGTCTGTATTGAGCATTTAATTATGTATGCTTGTTTAGCATGTTATTAATGAAGTATTTTTGTTATTGTTATTTAGACTACTTAAGTAGACTTTTTAATCTGGAATTTAAAATTCATTTGCCAGAGCTGTTGCTCCCATCCTTATTGTGTAAATTGAATGCAATGATGTAAAAGACAACATTTAAGCAGCTGATCTAACAGATTGTTGACAGCATGACGGATGTAGATCTATGCAACGGTAATTTGATGCCACTGTTTCTGTAAAGGTTTCATCTGCAGTGATTTATTTGCCAGCAGAAATATGTGGACTTATGTTCTGGGAGGGAACGCCTGCTTGAGTGCTTGAGCGTTGCTGCATGGGTAAAATCACAAGTGCATTAGGCTGATATCATGAACCCAGAGAGATTGTGAGGTGTTTTATGAGTTGCTGTATTTTATCTGCTCTCTCTCTCTCTCTCTCTCTCTTTATCTCTTTTTTGTCACGCTGTGTTTGTTTTTCCAGACGGGCAGCTCTTAGCTCAGGTACAGAACATTAATAATTAAGATAGTGCTTGGTGCCCTTTCTGAGGGACAGCTGAAGGGCTGACAGCAGGAAGATGGAGGATTGCTGTATAGAGAGATTGAGACAGAGATAGATGAAGTGGTTCCCCTTTTGATTGAAAAAAGCTTTTCATTTTCGGTATTATCTACATCCTCTTGACCTTCGTAAGCAAATAGTCTGATTCTGTGTGTTTGAGGTCAGCTAGTGAATGTCATTCTGATGGTTCTTACCAGAAGATGACTTTATTGTCTAGAGAGGTTACTCTTCATTTAGTTAATGGAGTTAACGGAGTTTTCAGTTTGAAGTATCAACTTTACATGAAATGACTCGGTTCAGTTGGTACTGGAAAATTTAGACATGTATTTGAGTTCATACCGAGATTTTTGATTTGCAGGTAGATTTGATAGAAATATCTAAACATGAGAACTTGTTGGATATTATGGTCTCAGGAGAAAAACACGAGAAGCTGGAGACTTAAGTAAAGATCTCTTTATTGCTCTCTGTTTAATTTAGTCTTTTCTTTCCTTTTTCTCACTTTTGCACTTCAGAAAGGTTACCAGAGGTTTAGTTCTTTTTGACCAATCTTGTTTTTCTGAACTAAACACTTTATGAATCTACATTCAGAATTTCTTCTGAAGATAATGTGATGTTATCAGTGATGTGGAAGTTCCCTGCAGAGCTGCGTTCTTTTTCGGTGTGTGCCCCGCTGCTGTGTTTTTGGTTGTGAGATGTCATTTTGAATACATTCCTAGAAGCTGACAGGGCAGAGGTGAAAGGCCAATGAAAATGAGTGGTCCCTTGAGAAAATGTGTGTGCACATGTTTGACTGGTGGTTGACTTCTGTTATTTTTGAAAGGAGCCAGTGGCTTTTAATTTACCTCAACTTTTCAGAAACCTTCTGCATTTTCATAAAGACATTTAGTTTATTAAGCGTTTTTCTGACTCAGTGTATCTGGAGCTTGTGCGCTTCTGCAAAAGATTTGTACTCAGAATCTGTATCCTTTTTTTTTTTCTGGATATTTTTCTTGTATCTGTAGCACTGCCAGTAACTCGAACCGCAGCTCGCCCGCCTGCTCACCCGTCCTGCGTAAACGCTCACGCTCCCCAACGCCCCAGAGTCCAGAGGGAGAGAACATGGTGGAAAAGAGCTCCGATCATTCCTCCGATAAATCCCCCTCCACCCCGGAACAAGCTGTCCAACGCACCTACAGCCAGTCGCTTCACACCACCCGCTCCGGAGGGAAAAACTCCAAGGTGTGTGATTGTGCTTACTGTACTTCCGCTCACTGCATTTTCGTATGCTGCATGTCTTGCACATTTATTGCTACTGTGGGATCAGATTCTGTATCAGTTTTTAAACTCAATTCTAAATCATATTATAAAATTGCAGATGTTTTATACCCATATACCCAAGATGATTGTTTGTGTATTCTTATATGATAACAATGTTTACAATTTAGCTTTCCAGTAAACTGACTTTAAAACCCAGTGAGCTGCCAACAAATGACAGTCCAAGGCACGTTTATAATATATTCTAAGTTTATGTAATATAACTTTATAATATATGTATATATATAATAAAATATGAATATTATATATTAAATAAAATAAATGTAATTAAATTTAATAATATTTTAATTCTCATTCTGTTATTTTTATTTATTGTTATTTTTATTTCAGAATAAAGTTGAAGCGAAATAAAGTTAAAAAAAAAAATAAAGTTAGTTTTCATAAAATAAAGTTCATAAATATCATAAGATTTGAGTTATCAATAGATTACATGAATAAAAATGACCTTTTTTATACATATTTATACTAATTACATATTTATTAATTGATGTGTTTTTATTAATTTATCGCTATTACAACTTCAATATATAAAAGTCACAATTTCAATATAAAAACGTCTAAATAAAAGATTAAATCTAAAAGACTATCTACAAATGTTAAATGTACAATTATATCTGAGAGAAAAAAGCGCAGTGCTGCTTAATGATTTTAGTTTAGCTATTTTCAAAGCATTTAAGGTACTCTCGCTATAAAAATAACTTTTTATTTAGTTCTAACTAGTAAATAAGCAAAACTTCAATTTTGCTTAAAAATTACATAAATAATTTATTCATAATCTCTGCACAGTAGAGACTTGGTGTTATTTCTAAACAAAAGAAAATGTATCATGTACAGTGTTTAAATACAAAGCATCAGATGTCGGCCAAAATGAGTTTGAAAATATCGGCACGTCAGATATCCATTATATTACTGAACTTATTCATTTTCTTCTAACGATGTAGACAACGAGGCAAAAATCTCTCTCAATTCATTGCATCTTTTTCATTCTAGAAGAACATTATTTTATTTTATATAATATTTTATATTATTTTATATAAACAAGTATGTTTCACAAATTAAAATCATTTGCGAAATACTGTTTTGAGAGGCACATTTCATTCTGGTGTGAAGTCACTAATCATTGCATAATCATTTCATATTCATCAGCACCTCATGTACAGGATATAATCACAGAACATCTTTTGCTATGTGGAGAAGCTTGGCAACCCAACAGTGTTTTTTTTTTTCATTTCTCTGCACTTATTCATACAGTTTTGTTTTTGTTTGTTTTCTGATGTCTGTTCTTCCTCTCATGCGTGCTAGTCACACAAGAGACTGTCTAAAGTAAGCATCACTCTTTTCTGCTCTACCGTATCTCCACCCTGCCTGTGAACCACCCCATTATGCTCTGCTTCACCTGTCTGTGCTAAGCAAACCATGTGCGAAACTAGCTAGTTGAATGTTATGAACTGTCTGATAAATTGTGGAAAAATTTTATATTGACAACAATCTGTAATGATGCAGCATCACACTAAAGCATTTTTCAGTTACCAGTCCCATAGAGATGCATTACTTATGTTGCAGAGGCAGAAAAACATACATATTTATGTATAGGGGTGATTCTATAACTGCAGGTATATTTGGTGTCCAAAACTCTGTTACCAAGGTAGAGTAACTATGCTGACAATAGTGTAACAGAACTGACAGTTTTATTTTTTTCCAAAAACTCCATTCTAAGAATGCATGACACAAATGAAAACATGATTTAAAAAGATCTTTAAATAACCCAATGTGAGGTCAGTAATAAATGCTGTTTTCCTTTTTATGTTGTGGTAACAGAGTTGACGTTCGACAAAATAACTGTGTAAGACGCTTTTAGATTAAAATATTTTCTCAGAGAGAGCACTCATACTTTTCAGTGCTTCAGATCTTATCAGTGAGCGAAAGTGACATCATTTCCTGTAACGTACACAATTCTAAGAGATCATTTCACCAAATTAAAGGCAAAATATGGTCATGTAACAGAGTTGATGCAAGATTAATGGACACACATTTTTGTAAGAAAAAAAAAAATATTTTAATGTTGTAAAATTAAGTTAGTAACTATTTAGGGATTTTATAAAGAAAATGAATGAAATGTTGCCAAAAGAAAATACTATAAAATATTTTGATTGCACATTGATAAATAATGGAAATATACACTGGCTAATTTGAACAAGAAAAAAATCATGATTTTCAGCAATTTAAGACACTTTTTAAATAAGTTATTATATTGTTATGTACTGTACCATCTTGTAATTCATAACAATTAGTAAGGAATAATAATTAATACATTTAAATTATAAAAAAATATATATAACCATTGAGGGAAAAAAGCAGAAAAAAAATAAAGAATCACCCTTATATATATCTTATATATCTTAGTAAAACATCTCACACCTGACCTCTTACTCTTGATGAACTTTCTCTCCAGTATGACAGATTAAACCTGATTAAAGTAAGAAATCAATATTTATGCCTTTGAGTCCTGCCCTGTCCTGTGAGAAGAGTCCGCAGTAGAGCGCTTTAGAGTCACAGTCTCCATTCTGCTGTTGTTTGGAGTCAGAGAAAGAAAGTTTTGATTTCTCTTAGGTCCTTATGTTTGTGTATATGTATCCTAAAACTGTATCATAAGCACTGCTATGACTTGTTTAAAGTAGTTGTGGTTTTGTAGAACAGTCCTCTATAAAATGTTTAATACGTGTTGCAACATTTAAAAGAAAAGCTTTGATTTAATGTAAATACTGCCCCCTTGTGGTAGCTTTGTGTATGAGAAATGTGATACAAGCACCAATGAAATCCCATACACAAACAGAGCTTTTCCATAATCCCTTTTATGGTATACTCAAATGAATTGCATGTATACCTGTGCTGATCAAGCATTTTTTAATAGATCCATATGGAAAACACAGGTATACCTGCATACTTTATATTAAACCCTGTGTTTGTGTATAATATATAGAGTCTGTTTGCATATTCCCTTAAGAACTCACTCTAATGTTTCTCTCTTCCCCTCTCATTTCTTCCACCATCAAAAAATTGGATCTTTTGAACTCACAGAAGAGTCAAAGTTGGTACAACGTAAGTCTGTGTTTTATTCTTTTTATGTTTTGGTCCTATCAGTAATTTTTCTTACTGAATGTTGTGTTTTGTGTATGATATTGGGGTCACTCTTTGACCCCAATG
Source organism: Enteromius trimaculatus (assembly GCA_032361065.1). Classification (NCBI taxonomy): domain Eukaryota; kingdom Metazoa; phylum Chordata; class Actinopteri; order Cypriniformes; family Cyprinidae; genus Enteromius; species Enteromius trimaculatus. The sequence goes on from JAUMHP010000059.1 coordinate 13,070,285, forward strand.
AATGCTGTAGGATGATGAGAATCATGTGAATTTGAGAGCTCGTTTGAGTTAAAGCACTTTCACAGACATTTCAAGTTGGAAATGATTACCTCTTTCTTTTGTAAGGCTGGATGTTTGACCTGACATTTCCCAGCATTTGTTTTCCTGTGGGAAAGAATAGTTTTTTTCTTTGGGTCAGCCAGCTCTTAATGACATTTTTCATCGTTTTACAAGTGCCTTTGTTGATGTTTTGTCTATGTGTTATGGTCGGTCATAACCTCTGGGCCATCTTGACGATAGTGCGCTTGCAGAACGACAGAACAAAGACTGCAGTGTTCTTTCTCTCAAATAAACTGTGTTTCTGTTTTTGTCATGGATCAGGCTGTATATGCATAGTGTAGCTCAGATAATTTGATTCTAGATGAAAAACTTTCCAGTTCATATGAGATTTTAAGGTCTCTACTAAAACTCAGATTAAGGTTTATTTATTTATTTATTTATTTAGTTTAAAGGAGTGTTTGTGAGCATTTAAAGCGGCACCTAGTGGTAAAGAATGAATTTGCATTTTCATTCAGACCAATGCGAAAAGACCAACAAGTGTGGGCAATATACTAATGTTTCATACTGATGTCAGTCAGAGTCGACTCTTGTCTATTCTTTTAAGAGACAATAACTTTATACACAGTGTACTTTGAGATTTTAAAACTTTGCAGTATGTTTTAATTCACTTAAAGCTGTGGTACACGCTACATGAAACGTCATTAATGCAGTTTCATTGCCTGAGTACCACTGATATTTTCAATTTGAAGCAAATGATCTGCACTCAACTCAGCTAAACACATTTTGGCATGTGGATGGATGATGGCTCAAACTTGGCTCAAAAAATGTAAGGCGGATACAATGGCAGTCTGAATGGGCATGGAGCTTCTGCATGTCTCCGTAAACAGAAGAAAACAGGATGCGTGGACACCAGCATCTGTGGGCAGATAACAGTGCCTGTTTATGAAGATCAGCAGGAAACAATGATACCGGGACTCTCTCCAAGTGTGAGCTTATCAGAAAATATTCAACTTAACTCATTTTTGTTTTTCCTGGTTGGAGAGACGGCTGCAAGCTGTAAGATGTCAGCTGTAAACACTCTTCAGATGTTCATTCCAGTAGGGCGTCAGAGAAGAAAATGCATTTTCACCACAGGACTGTAAATAATCACATCCCGTGTGGTCGCGAGAAGGGTCAAGAGAAGTCATTTTTATTTGTGTGACGCATTTTACAATCCATTACATTTTAAAGTTAACAAGCAAAGAACAACTAGCAGGGGGAAAAACTCCACGTTAATCCAGCAGAAGGAAAACCATGGGACTTATCCGCCTTAAAGATGCTTACATTTGACTGTTTCAATTGAAATACATTTCAGTATCATTACTTTGCTCAAATTTACCAATATTGACCTAGCCTTGACATTGGGCATCAAGTGACAACCCAACATAGTAGGGTCTAAAGGCCCACCTTAAGAAAAAATAAAGAAAAAGAAAAAATGTAAATGTATAATTGCAGAAAAAAACAAAACAAAACAAAAAACTATATATACTGTGTATGTATATATTAGTGCTGCACGATTAATCATATCGCAATCGCGATGTCAGCCTATGTGATTACATTACAGCAAATGTTGCGATTATATTAAATGAATAAATGCATTTGTGGACGTAACAAGACATTCATTCTGGCGCTCACACCAGACGCGAATAAAGCGTTAAGCGCGAGTGATTTACATGTGAAGTCAATGCAAAGATGCAATTAGACATCCTGCATCCTGTGTGTATGCAGAGCAGTGTGATATCGGCGTAATACTTGAAATGTTCAAGCGTCCAACTACACGCGAATAGCGAGATATATTCACCCAAGTCGCCTCAGGTGTGAATGCACTTTTAGCAAAGAGGGATTTGAGAAAATGATTGGCACACTGGACAAGAGATACCAAAAGAAATATATCAAGTATGTTTTTTGTTTTAATTATCTGTACTTTTGACTTTTTAATTTAATTTTAATGTTAATTTAATGCAATTTAATTCAGTAATGTAAAGATGTTACTGTTGTTTAATTTTTTACAATTTAGTTTTAATTTGTTGTTGCTAGATTGCACTGTATACTGTATCTCAGTGGAGAAATACAGATTTCAGCATTATTAGTAATCTGTGTGTGCATTTTCCTTGATAACAAGCAAGTTTATCGTATCGCAATCACAAATCGAAATTTTGACCTTAATAATCGCAATGTGACATTTTTCCCAAATCGTGCAACCCTAGTATATATATACAAAAATTTTCAAATTTAAAAAATCTTTTGTTTTTGTTTAAAAATCTTATAATTGTACATGGGGTAAAAGGCAGATGATATAATGTATTTTTAAATAATGTTTTTTTAAATATTGTCTAAGCTAATATAATTTTTTCCTGCTTATTTTGAAAAATAAAAAAAATATGCTTGCTCAATAAATATACTGTTAAATAAAATATGTTAATATAAAAATATATTTTAAAATACAGAAACAAAGTCAAAATTCTGAGAATAAGTAAATATTCTGAGAACATTGAAGGAGATCCAATAACAATTAAATGTTTATATACACATATAATCATGGTGATTATCTCTAATATGGACACCCAAGATAATAAGATATTCACCATTTGAATCGTACCTTGTCATGTCAAAAGTCTATTAATTATCATTGATTAAATATCATATTAATTACAGTGTCCTGTGTGCTTTTTTTTACCCTAAATGCCATACATTTAGATATTCTTTCATTATTTAGAAAACTGTTCCTTTAATTAACAAAACTAAATACCATAAAGAAGACCTTTGTCTCAAATATATATGCATTCACTTTAGAGATTTTCATTTGCTACTTAAATCAACAACATTGTTAAAAAAATATACAATATTAGATCAAGTAAGCAAGGATCAGACAAAAACTGTATACACCGGATGTTTTGAAAAGAGCTATGTCACGTTTTTTGTGCCATCTTTGATTAAAATAGTGTCAAACGCACCTTTTACACTAGGGCTACACCTTTAGCCTTGTTGTACCCTACCAAAATTGTCCAAATAAGGGACCTTCTTACAGCTGCGAGACAAATGCTGAGATGGTTCTACCAAGTGTCTTGCTCCTGAGCGGAACAATGAGTCTGCCTCAGATGTGGCCTCAGATGTTTTGCTTGAGAGAGGATTGGCGGAGAGGCCAGAAACAGAGATGATTCACCCATTTGGCATGCCCTCAATGTCCCCCCTTTCTCCAGCGCAGGAAGTTAACTAGAGTTCGTTCACCCCGTGAGAGTGCGAGTACCAGGGAAAGAAGGAAGACTGAGGCGTTGTCCTTGGCCGTGGCTCAACACTAACACCATAAAGTGACTTGTGCACAATGGGGGCCTCTGTGATTCTCTCTACCATTCTTTATCTCCCCAACCTATATTTTTCTCCAACTCCCACTGTTTTGATCTCTTACTCCCACCACATGAAACACAAAACCCCTTTGCTTTTCATGCTACTTTTGGGTTTCGCAACAAAATGAAAACATTGTTGGAAGCTCAAGTGTCTTGTTCAGGCATTAAGCCCCTCAGGGTCTTCAGGACACTTTTGCTGCAGTATAAATTGTGTTTTCGCAACATTTCTGGAAAGACGTGAAATCTAGGTTGACTTAGGATGGGGAGGGGTAGAATGACAGTCCTAGGAGAAGCATATAAATCTTACAGCTCTTCGATCATGAGTGAGAAAAATGTACAGCCTGAAGCAAAGAGCTTTCTACATCTGACACAGCCCCTCCTTTCTCCTCTACTTGGCATTCTATTGGCCAGCTGGCTTTCTTAGTTCCTCCTCCTCTGTGTTTCTCACACACAAACATTCCCTCAGGCCACTCCTACTCTTCTTGGCAGAATTGTTTTGTAGAAAGTCTCAGTGAGAACTCTTTCCTGCCGTAGTAAGTGGTTGTTTCAGCTCAAGTTGGTTATTCAGTGAGATTTATGAAGACTAAATTCGCACCCTCTGAGAAGAAATTATTCAAAAGCGATTGAAGAACGCATCAAGGATATTAATGTGTGTAATTTTGACTATGCATGCAGAATTGCGAAAGAAAAAGAATATTTTTGTTTAAAGAGAAGAGTTTTTTTTCCAAACAGGTGGTTGTTTTTGAGGGATCCTCAAGCATTTTCTATTTTTGGATTTATGTAAATAGAAATTTGCCTTTGGAAATTTCTAGGATAACAGTCTCACAATTTTGCTATCCTTGCCAGAATTGACTTTTCTTGCCAAACGTGCAAATATTCCTGTTAGATAACCGTATTGAAAAACTTAATGAGCGATTTGGATCCAAAACATTGCAAAGTGGCAGCGTTTTGGCTGGATCTGGAACTGCTTTGTGCATTTTTGTAAACTTGGTGGATCAGCAGGAGAATACCCTAATACAAGAAGAGAGCAGCTGCGAGGAACATTTCCATTTTGAGAGCATCAGGTGATCAGTTCCAAGGAACGAACATTGCTACATGTCACCGCAAACTTTCCTCTGTGTCTTGTTAAAATTTTGACACATTTCCTGAGGAAAACGTACTCCATTTGCATTGTCAAGAACGATGTGTGTCTCTCAATGTGGGGAGTTCTCCTGCTGTCTGTGGAGGATTGTTTGGCTGGTGTTAAGGTGCTGAGACTCACTTAAACAACAGAAGAAGTAATGCAAATAAGTTGCTGAGGTTACTCCAGGACATTTCAGAGCGTGGTCTGCTGAAGCTGGACTGTTCATGCTCTAAAGCACTGCACCACTGTCTGAGCTGAGACATTAAATGCCAACATCTCCACAACTGGACAAGAGCGATGGAAATCCTCAGTTTTGAGGCAGATACTGATTGGCTCTACGACTGGGAGGCAGTCCAGCAGCCCGAAGTGCCACCGTGTGATTGGACGGAATGGGACTTGGATTCTGAGAACGTACCTGCTGTAAGCCACTAATCAGAAAGCAGAAGAGAACAGAGGCGTCTCAATCCTTTTAGCTTAGGTTATGTTAGATCACGAGCATCTCACAAATGGTTTGCTATTACAGTGAGGACAGGACTGCATATAAAATTGTTTTATATAATTTATATTATTATGCTTTTTTAATTTATTTTATGAAATACAGCACCTGTTTTGAGGAATGACCCTTTCCAGTTTGTCATTATAAAATAAGGTCTTGTGCCCTCTCAGAAAAGCTGGATTTTTTGTTCATGTGTGTTGTTCATAGCTGGTCTCATTCACTCTCTCCTCTTGTCTCTTAGGTTTTGAGCCCCACATACAAACAGCGAAATGAAGACTTCAGGAAGCTCTTTAAGCAGCTGCCCGACACAGAACGCCTCATTGTGGGTGAGTCTTATTTGATCTTTATGCTGCTGTGAAACAGATATTACAGTTTATACAACTTTTCTAAAAGACTAAGAGCCACTATTTTTGGTGTGTGATTTGAAACAATTGAAAAGTTTCATGTCTGAAATTGGCTGGTGTGTCCTAACCTTTCTCATCTCATCCTAACAGACTACTCCTGTGCCCTGCAGAGAGATATCCTCCTGCAGGGTCGCCTCTACCTCTCCGAAAACTGGATCTGTTTCTATAGCAACATATTCCGCTGGGAAACGCTGGTGAGTTGATGAATTACTCTCATCTCAGAGGACATTGGCCTCTCCTACCGTATTCTTGCAAAGCTGTGTGAGGGAAAGCAGCTACAATTTTCTTTTGAATATGTAGCACTCTGTCTTTTTAGCTCTGGCAATAGAGTGATAGTATTTCTCGTCTTGTGTGTGTAGCTGACTGTGAGATTGAAAGATGTTTGCTTCATGACGAAAGAGAAGACAGCTAGACTCATCCCCAATGCCATCCAGCTGTGCACAGACAGTGAAAAGGTAAAAAAAAGTCCTTTGGCTTCTACATATCACCAATAGTGTGCTAACACTAAACATTCACATATTCTCCTCCAGCACTTTTTTACCTCATTTGGGGCAAGAGATCGGACATACATGATGATGTTCAGACTCTGGCAAAATGCTCTACTGGACAAGGTTGGACAAGTTATGGCATTATATCCAATAATCAGCTGAAAACAAAAGTTTGATGGCTATGTTCACACACTGTGCGTCTTGTTTTTATCTAGCCATTGTGTCCCAAAGAGCTGTGGCACTTTGTTCATCAGTGTTATGGGAATGAACTCGGTCTGACCAGTGATGATGAGGATTATGTACCTCCTGATGATGACTTCAACACCATGGGGTGAGTTTTCTCCCATCATGAATGTTCAACCATTTAGATGATTCATAATTTACAAATCTCCACCCTCTCTCACAGCTGCGTTTGAATATATCCTGAAAACAGATGTTTATTTGTAATTTTAAGGATTTTTAAAATGTCATGTGACACTGAATTAGAAGACTTGAGTAATTGCTGTTCAGCTTTACAGCGCAGGAAAATGTTCTTTGTAAAAAATAATATTTAAAAAGAAAACAGCTATTTTAATTTGTAATAATCTTTCACAATAGTACTGTTTTACTATATGTTTGATGTATACATGTATCATAGGTAACACAAGGAAATATTTGTAGTATTAGCCAATACAATGCATGTGTCAAAATGATTGATTTCTCTTTCATAAATTATTAGAATAGTAACTATCATGGTCCATGAATTTATTTAGTACATTTCCTACTGTTATATATTAAAACTTAATTTTTGATTGGTAATATGGTAGAACTTTATTTTGATATATTTTAATGCAACTTTCTCTATATTTAAATTTTTTTCCATATAAAAATGTATCCGAGCAAACCATACATAAATAGAAATCTTATTTATTAAAAATTGACTGATTATGATTGGTTTTGTGGTCCAGGGTCAAACATATCTATCTATATATCTATCTATATATTTTTAAGTGAACTAAAACCTTTCATCAAAGTTGTCCTAAAACCTGAAATCAAAATGTATTTTTATATTAGGACAGCTTTTTGATCAACTCAAATGTTGACTACTGTATATAAATCGGATAAAATAAATCAAATAAAGCAAGTCAGAAGTACCCAATCAGATATACCTAATCAAACTTTGAAACACTGAATTCAGATGATCATCATTAATTTGCAGTAGACATCTTCATATCTCCAGTACTATCCATTGGTCCATCCCATTGCTATCTGTGGGAGAGGGTCTATTCTGCTGCCCGAGCTGGTAATCTTGACCTGCAGCTGTTGCCCCTCTCCCTGGTGCAGGTACTGTGAGGAGATTCCTGCTGAAGAAAACGAGGCCAATGACAACTGCCCTAAAACCCCAGATGCCAAAATGGACATCAGCCCCCAGCTCCACAGGAAGATTTTCCCCAACAGCAGTCTGAATTCCACAGACAGCACAGATGCTCCGGTCAACGTAAGCACTGGATCTCTTTACACAACACGTTACTGCAGTTTTCAAGAGAGTAACAGTAAAAGGAGCACCCTACTTTTTTGAAAAATGGCCTAGAGTTTGAATCCATTCAGCCAATCTCTGTTGCTAATATAACTAGGAACTATTCTCTCATTCTGGCGTAATAATCAGAACTTTGGTGTCGTAGCATGGCTGCAGAATGATATTATTTTCAGGCGCTGCATAATATCCTTGCGCCTGCTGCAGTCATGCTATGGCACCAAAGTTTCTTGATTATTACACCAGAATGAAATAATACTCTAGTTCCTAGTTATATTAGCCTAGAAACTTTTCATTTTACTTCAGTCTTAGTACACAATATAAGTATTGAAGAGTCAAGTTTTAAATAGTCTTGGTCATTTTTGCGTGTGATACTAATGGTTTAATCAGATTCAATGATATATGTTAAGGTATGCTAGAATGCTACCGCCAGACTCGGAGATCGGCTTAATGGATTCAAAAACAGTAAAGCTCAACTGTTTAATTCTAGGGGAGTTGGAAAATGAGCCTATTTTCAAAAAAAGTGCAGTGTTTTTTAAAGGTTGCCATATCTGACCACTGCAGCATAACGTTAGGATGTTTTGATTCTTGTCTGATTTTGATAGTCTGATATTTAATAATGAAAAAAATATACACAAACAATCTCTCTGTCTGTGTAGTTTGATGTGCCCCCAGTGGAGGACTTCAGTGGCTGCGTCCCAGAAGACCTCTTACCCCTGTCGTTACCTGACAACAAGCTGGCAGAGACCAGTGGCTCCGCCCATGTCCCCGTCCCCTCACCTTCCCTTGACTTTAACGACAATGAAGACCTCCCCACAGAACTCAGCGACTCCTCAGAAACACACGATGAGGGTGTGTACGCTCTCCCAAAACTGATATCAAACAATTTCCATATACTGTACCACATCTGCTCTGACACATGGCGTCTTCCTGTTTCTGTGGTCTTAGCAGGGGAAGTGCAGGCTTTCCAGGAAGATCTCAATGGGAAACTGTACATTAATGAAGTGTATAAGTTCAGTGTGGATAAACTGTATGACATCCTCTTCACTGAATCCCAGTTCATGAGAGAGTTTCTGGAGCAGAGACGCTTCTCAGGTTGATCAACTCTGTCTAATAGTCTTTATCCGGCTGTCTTTCTGCCTGTATCTGACTATCATTAATTGGACTTTTTTCTCTTTCAGATGTGGTTTATCACCCGTGGAGGAAAGAAGACACTGGTAACCAGACCAGAGAGATCATGTACACCATTTCCCTCTCTAACCCACTGGCCCCAAAGACAGCCACTGTCACAGAGACACAGGTGAGCTCATCAGAGAAGTCAAAACAAGCCACATACAGATGGAAAATGAAAAGTTCAGATTTTCTAGGCTAAAATAACTAGGAACTATACTGTCATTCCGGAGTGGGGAGTTTTGTATTTATGGCAATGCTGTGGTTTCTTTGTTTTTTTTCCTTAGACTTTGCACAAGGCCAGTCAAGTGAGCGAGTGCTACATCATAGACGCTGAGGTGATTGCTCACGATGTCCCGTATCATGATTACTTTTACACGCTCAACCGCTACATGCTCACTAGAGTCGCCAAGAACAAGTGCCGCCTAAGGTAAAGCTTTTGCTTTATATTTATTAATTCTATTTTAATCCAATAAATTGTATTATACTGTATAATGCTCTGTACTATACAAAAGCGTTTTATATTTATGTGAGATTAAAATGTTCATGAATCTGAAAGGGTGTCAGCTGAACTCCGCTACAGGAAGCAGCCATGGGGATTGGTCAAGGGCTTTATTGAGCGAAACTTCTGGAGTGGCCTGGATGAATATTTTAGATATTTAGGTAAGCTTTGGCAGAGCAGGGACCAATGAAATAAAGTATAAACATGAAAAAAGATTGTATTTATATCAAAAATGTGCTTAATTAAATAAAATCTAAATATATTTTATGTATTTTGCATTTATTTTTGTTTTAAAAGTTTAAGGGATACTCCACCCTAAGATGGACATTTTGTCATGAATCACTTAATCAAATTAAATTTTAAACACATGAAAGCTTTGTTCATCCTAGGAACACAATTTAAGACATTATAGATAAAAACCATGTAATAGTGCAGTGGACACTGAGGAGACAAATTGTTGAAAACCCATTATTTGTGTTTTCTTTGTGTAAAAAAGTATTCTCATCACTTCATAACATTCAGATTGAACCACTGATGGACTATTCTGACGATGTCTTTCATACTTTTCTGGACCTTGACAGTGTTATTTACTTAGCAGTCAATGGGACAGTCGCAAGCCTCCCAGTTTTCATCAAAAATACTTTCAATTGTTTTCCAAAGAGGACAAATGGGTTTGAAACGACATGGTGGTCAGTGGTTAATGACAAAATGTTCATCTGGGGTGGAGTAAAGAAAAATAATAATGTTAACAATGCAAACTATAATAAAGCAACAGAGCAGGATAAAAAAACAAAGATGAACATGACATCTGTTTTTCTCTCTTTTTTTCTTTGTGTGTTTAGAGCTGGAGTTGAGTAAGGTACAGCTGGTGCTATCTGAACCTCACAAACAGTCTCCCAAATCCAAAGCGTTACGCACAGCTACAGTGAGGCGGAGGAAACGGCCGCTGACACACATGAGGCAGCAGCACCTGGACGAGGCCCTCAGCCCCGTCACCACACCTGAGGATGAGAAGAGTGTCATCCATCGCATCAAACACGTGGCAGGTGGGACATTAGCCAAAAATCTCAGTGAGTGTAGCATTACTGTTGTTTTGTGTTACTGATTATAATGGATGTACTGCCGCAGGATCCACACAGACCAGACACATCCCGGACCATGGATCTGAAGGCCTGGCTCTCTACAGTGTTTCCAAACTTCTGCTCATAATCAGCTCTGTGTGAGTGTTCGCACAGGACTTCTTGTCTCCACTCCTTTTCTCTTAAATTGCTCATTTTAGCAAATAATGTGTAACTGCAGGGTAAAACTGAGCATTACACATGCATATCATTTAAGGGGTGCCACGTGAAGTTAGTTTACTGATATTAAATACAAGAATGTGATGTGTAAAATATACCATGCTATAAAAGTATAAAATAGGCCTCGTTGCACATTTCATTCAGTGCTTAGTTTGGTCTGATCATCTTCATATTGCACCCCCAGACTAAAAGGTTTCTTTTTTTATTTCACATTTCTTAGTGACTGTAAAAGTAACTCACGCTGTTGATCAGCTGAAATTGTTGTTTGGCTTCATGTGTTTTCTCTCTCTTGTTTTCATTGCATCCTGCAGGATTTGTGTAAGGTATTCAATGTTTTCATCTGTATGAACATTAACTGGTTTAGCTGCATTGAGATTTTATTTGCCTTGTGGCTCATGAGCTGATCTGAGTTTGTCCTCTTCTGCTCTTCAGTCTGGTGCTACTGGTCTTTTTGAACATGATGCTGTTTTATAAGCTTTGGATGCTGGAATACACTGCTCAGAGTTTGACTGCCTGGCAGGGTCTCGGGTCTCATGAAAGGTACTGTAACTAGACCTTTGAATGAATTTATTTGTTATTTTTAAGAGATGGAAAATGCCATTTTGTCCCACTCTGCATGAAATCGTTTTAATCATATTAGTTTTTATTTTTTGAAATACTCATTACCCCATTTATTATTATTATTATTTGTTTTATTTTATTTATTTTTTCAAAATTTGGCTTTCAAGTCTTATTTTTGTATTTATTTTTTTATATTATGTGTATTATTAGAATATTATTAAAAATTTTTACAAGAGAAATATTAATAAGTAAACTGATTTTTGCAGAATATAACCCTGAATGTTACTTGTGTGAGGAATGTTTTTGGCTCTGTGTGTGTTGCAGTAAACTTCCACAGACACAAATTGAATGGGCTCAACTTTTGGAATCTCAGCAGCGTTACCATGAAAACGAGTTAGAAAAATGGAGGGAAATAATAAAGTCATCTGTGTTGTTATTGGATGAGGTAAGATACAAGTACAAGTTTGAAAATGGGAACTTTTGTAACTGCATCCTATTAATAAAGTATCAAACAATATGGAATAATTGTATGTCATTCTAAACGTGGAACCTTGCTTTCTTCAGTAAAATACAAAACATAAAACCTGGAATAACTTTGCTTGAAATTGCTCCGTATCCTAATTTCTTTCTTTAAGCTGCAGTCATTAAAGGTTTTCAAAGATGCATTTGTGTGTTTACAGATGAGAGAGTCTCTAATGAAGCTACAGAAAGGTATCGGCTTGAGAGACTACGACTCGGACAGTGAAGAAAGGAGAAGTCGCTATCACTGACAAACAGAGTCCCGGCTTAGCCAGTGTAATGAACATCTCCATATGTAAGTGAGCAGATATGCTGGGCCGGGGGTTGGTAAGTGGGTGGCAATGACTGGACAGCTCTCACGGTCCGGTTGAAGAAAACCCAGTACTGTGATTTCTCAGTCTTCTCTGCGATGAAAGAGCTGAAAAAAGAAGGAATGCAGTCCCGTGATCATGGAATCGGTCTGTTCACCCAGGGCTAAAACTAACGCACCAAAACAATTCAACTGTCACTTCAAAACAGACACAGACTCTCTGGTTTAAACACTCGGAAAAACCTGAGCGGATGTTGGATCTCGGGCAGCATCTCTTTTTTAAACCTTTTGGAGTCTGGGACCAGATAAAGAAAATACGGAGTTACTATAAGCAAATGTTACGTGGACATGTACACATTTATTTATAAAAACAAAATATGGAATTGAATGATGTTATGATACACATGAAAATATATATTTGTTGCCAGAGTTAATTTGTAACAGGCTTCCATGGGGAATCAAGGCTGGTTCCTTGATAGCTTGCGCCATGGTTCATCAACTATATGCAACTGGTGTATCCTCCCCTGTTTGGAGGAATGACTTCCTCTGATTGGTTGATTTGCAATGTCAAAAGAGCCACAGTCTCTAAGGTTCCATCTACTAAGCATCATCAGCTGCATTCCAGTTTCCATCCTACTGCACTATCAAAGTACATACTTGGAAAAGGTTCATACCTTTAGGTATATAGGATACTTTTTCAATGTTTAGATCCATGAGCTTGCAAACCTTTCATTCGCTGATTGACAGATGATTTTTCACTCTTCGCCAGTTTAATGTGGGGTGCAAATTTGAGTATGGAGGTCGTCAGGCATATTTAAAATCAAATCTTTTAAACAAGAAGGCGGTCTTTTTCTACAGTAGCTCACATTTAGATTTTTACTTATGGCAATTCAAAAGTCATAAAAGTTTTGTTTGTTGGTGACTATATCATGATAAACAAAGTGTGAAATAATCATAAATCATTGTTGGTCACAGAGTTTACTTTCTGTAATAAACCAAAAGCCAATGGAAAAATCCTATGGGGTTTTTAGCGAGGGGACCAGGGTGATGCAAACCTCTGGCCTGCAAAAAATATGCTGTCAGTTCAGCGCTCTATTAAGAGGAAGAGTATGGGAATTGGGATGCAGCTATCAAGTCAACCAAACCTCTCATGCAGTGGTTAACTACAGCCAATAGCATCCATTCATTTGTGAATGAGTTATTGTTACATGAATGTGTTTTGTGTTCTCCCTCAGGGTTCATTTATATCCTGCGGGCAGCTGCAAACAACTTCATATTGCCAAGCTTTGATTTTAAAGCCATTCCAAGTTTGTTTGTTTCATTTTATATGTTGTTTTTGTGTTTTGATGCTGAAACAGCTGCTGTACGGGTGAGAGATGCACGTTTGTCGTGTGATGTCAGAAAGTACTTAACAGTGTTTTTGTTGGTGTTGTGGAGCTGGAGAGAAGTGTACCTTGACAGACCAGCAGTGGGTGTGATTAGACTGAACTGTGAAAAATCCAGGATATGCTTGAATTTACAAAGAGAAACGTCTTAAAACTTTGGCAATATAATACAAAAAAAATCAACCTTATGAAAACGCTCTAAAATCTCTTAAGGTGTCTTACCCAAAACTTGTTAGAAAACAAAATTCTAACACAAGTAGATTTATTTATAGTAGGAGTTGCGAACCTAAAGTGGTTTCTATTGATATTGAAACATGGCGCTCATGCGGGCAACATGGGTTTAAGTCTTAACTATTTTCCTGATCCTGTTAATTTTAATCTTTAATTCTAAAAGGCCAAAATTAAAATTAAAAATGGAGATGGATTTACTGGTCAATCTATCTCTGAACAGCAATTTTACAATCTAAAGTTCTGGTTTAAATATTAAAATATATATATATAAAATAAGTGCTTTTTGTGGAATATTTCACATATAAAACATTAAGTCCTAGTTTTTGATTGATGTAGATTTTGCCATGGAATCAGCTTGTTTTAAGTTAATTAATAAGTCCAGTTGTCTCTGGCATTGTTTAAACCAATGTATGAACAGAGATGATGGCTGTCTCAGAACATGTGATGGGTATGAACCAATCTAGTTTGTTCCAAACAACTGGATTTTTGATAATCATTTTGGCCTCACGTTGGCTTTAGTGGCAGGCCTCTTATCCTATTTTATAGCGACAAGGTCATTTAGGAAATGTAAAAGTATCTCCTGCGAGCTGTAGCGATCAACTTGAAGTGTTTATGCTAAGGGGTCAGTTAGCTGTTAAGAATAGACACACAAAATGCATTTTTCATGTTCCTAAAAATAAAACCAGAATAGGGACTACAGTTCGTTCCTGTCTGTATTCATCCTCATTAAACCAATATGCAGTATTAAATGTGCAATGTGTGTTCAAGTAGAGTGTGTAAGGACCACTGAAACTCCACGTGAACCGTATATGTGAATGTATTTTCTAGCTGAAAGACGATCATTCATTTGGATGTATCCTGCTGGGTTTGGAAGCACCGGTGATTTAGAATGCATAATGTCTTTTGAAGTCAAGCACTGGGAGGCCACAGCAATGGTGCCACATTGCTCACTGTCAGGCCCTAAAAGTATTATTTTTCAAGTTCTGCTCAGTGTTTTTTTTTTTACTGTAACCCGTATGCACAGACAGGATGGTTGATTTTCTATGGCCATGACTGTTATGGTTCAGATAGTTTGAAATACATATGTGGTATTTTTTTTTAATGCCATGTGAAATCCAGGAGCAAAACACTGAGAGAAAAATACACCGGGTTATTCTTTGTTTATTTATTTTATGTTTTTTTTCCCCCTGATGCATTGAAAGAAAGAAAAATGAATATATATTGTAATTACAACATTGAAGCTTTTTTAAAATTATTTAAAGTTTTCTTTACAAAAATGTATATACACACAAGTATACTGCAATGTATGTATATGTTGTGTACAGTCAGTGCACATCCTTCATGCGCTGGCCGCACTGTGGGATCCCTGAAAAACAAAAAAACTATACCGTTTGTGTTGTCAAGAAATAGATGGAATGAATAAAACTATTTAAAATATATTTTTATTGCACGTTATTATTTGCTAAGTTTTCTGCATTTTAACTCTCATTATTTATACATAGAATAAAGTGGAAGATCAGAAAAATGGCAAATGGACTTGACTCTAGTTTGTCGTTTTATTGCTTGAATCATGTTAGATAGACAGTTTGTCTCCATCTTGTGGCTGATATCACACACTGTACATTTTTAAAAGTTCATTTTATTACCTTTCACCTATGTAAGCTGTGCTATTTTCTGTACATTCACCCCAGTGTCAAAAGTGTCCGGTTTAGCGGAATTTACTCCATATTTAAGATGTCATAGCAGTCCAAAAATTGGTACCCCTTTTATCCCACAATGTTTTAATTAATAATTATTTGATTGTAATGTATCCACACAGAAGACTTCTGAAGACATCGAAGGTAAATTGCAGTAATTGCTCATTTACAGACATGCTCTACTTGGAGATCTCTAGGGCCCTTTCTTCTAAATGCCCCAATTAATCTGTTTTTCATGGAGAATAATTCCTCCTAGACTCACCAGAATGACCCACATAACTAATGAACAGAACAAAGAAAGGTCACTATGGATGTTAAAAGTGTGAAACAACAAAGTAGCTAAATGTGTAATGTGTGACCAAATATTTGGAGGCAAACCAAACAGCCAAAAGCACATCAAATATGTTCGCCAATAACAATTAAACATGTCTTATGAGCACACTACTTAAAAACCCTGATAATATGGTGGGGAGTCACCAGGGGGAAAATCCCACAGGAATTGTGACAAAAAAATCCTAATATATACAAAATGAGTTCTTATTTCCAGCTCTTTAGTTTGTATTCATGAAGAAAAAACTAAAAGGACGCGATAAACTAACATGCTATTGGTCAGTTGATATTGGTCGCGTCGCGTCGCTCGCCCGCAGAGCGTCATGTGGAAGAACACCCGCCCATGGCCGCCGTGATCTCCTCCTCTTCCAGGAAGTGAAAAAAGGCGTCAAATAAGGAGGAACAAGGGAAACACGTCCTCCTCACATCTGTCCCTATCCCCCATTAATGCGTTAATCACATTAATGTTTTAGATAGTCGTGTAACGCAGCTGTATGATGTCCATTAGAGCGCGAAACCGAGAGATCTGCGCGGACTGCAGCGCGCACGGTAAGACAAACAAAACAAACACGAAACAATCGCAAACAGACTGATGAGATCTTCTTAGGTTTCATTCAGACAGATGTTTATAAAAACATAAAAACCTTGTATTAGATTATTTGCAAGTAACAACCGTTATAATCAATACAAATTAATTGGATATTGGTGCTTGAATAAAACGGATCGCGGTTAAATGACAATCCTGATATTCTCAATGGAAATAGCGCTAACTGATGATGTTCAGGCCCTCGTTTTGTTTAAAAGAATTTCTCTGCGAAGCTAAACCCGATTGTTAATTTTAATAAGACTAAGAAAAGACCAAACAGTATGTGGAGACCAGTTTCTATCAGAATATATAGTTGCTCTTAACATTGCAGTTATTGTTATAAAAAGAATCATAATAAAATGCAGCATAACTTGATTTCAGCCAAAGCTGTTATCAGATGAATCATAAAATAAATGTATAGTAATACACCAATGTATAAATATTTATTTATTTGTCATTTAATCACTTTAAATGTGGATTATGTTTGTTTTGGTTTTCCTCAAATCAATATGCAGTTTATTTTTTGTTTTGATTTTGTTTTATGTATGCACAAGAACTATTAATATACAGCAGTGACACGTTTTTACATTATGTTCATGCCGCATTGTTTTACGATACAGCAGGTCCAAATGTAGTTGCATCTTTATTTTGGGTCAATTTGACTGATCAGTTTAAAATGATATTTGTTGCTCACATAAAATTAAAATCTGTAAAAATGAACTATTTAAAAAAAAAATGCTTTAATTTACTGTCACAAGCTCTGAATCCTGGTGATCATGTTTTTCATCATTATTATTAGATAATGATCTAAAAAAAAAAAAAAAGTATCCTGCGCTTCAAAGGAAACAAGCACATTTGGCCATTTGTAGAAAGAAGCCACATGCTTAATGTCACAAATGAAAGCTTCTACAGTATAAATTTCTCATGTTTTGCTCAAACAAGTTTCGTAAAGGTCATTCTGCAGCTGAGGAAGAAGAATGACTAGAAAATAATGCCAGTATCTGCCTTTTGTGGGGAATTTGTGACTGTATTGTGCAATACTTGGTGAATCACAGAGCTTTTCTTTCTCCCTCTCAGATCCTCGTTGGGCCTCGATCAATCGTGGAGTTCTGATCTGTGATGAATGCTGCAGTATACACCGAGGCCTGGGCCGCCACAGCTCTCAGGTTCGACACCTGACCCAAACTCTGTGGCCCTCCTCACAGCTGCAGGTGAAGACCCTTGCTGTATGCTTTAATGGGGAGCTACTTAGCTTTGCGCTTCCTGAGGTTCATTAAAAGGAAATGGGTCTTTGTATCTAAGTTCCTCTGACAAGAATAGAACTCTGCGGTCTTTACAGCTTCCCCCATTAGCCCCTTCTTTTATTCTGTTTCTATTCTAGCATTGTTTTTTTTTTTTTGCACCACACTGTAAGATAATGTCTAGCGTCTAGAATTTTCAGTAGAACCAAACTATTCATATAAAAACATACTGCATTAGGCTGAATTTAGATCTGTGGTTAACTGCAAAAGCTGTCACAACATCCGTCAAGAGAAACTTGTATTATTTTAAAACTCAATATGATCAGCTTGTGTATGCAGGGTGTTGGATTGGTCATAGAAGACTCACTCATTCTTGTCTATTAAAAGGGGAGGAGAGACCAGTCTGTGAAAGGTGTAGGGTTTTTTTGAGTCTAAAACATATTTTTATAATTAAATGTCCAAGTCAAAATAATGCTAAACTTTGTTTATTCAGAAAATATATTAAATGTACATTTTCAAAAAGAATTCTCCTGGGATTATTTTAAGCTGAAAGACTTTATATCTTATCACTTTCTTTCTTTTTAATATATTTAATATGTGTATATTTACTTATGTGTGTGTTTGTATATATAAAATGGTTATGTAGTTGTTGTAGTATATATATAGTAGAGAGAGAGATAGATTAATTGTGAAATTGAGATGTTTTATCTTGCCATTAATATGGCTATTGTTGCTGACATGGTGATAAATCATAAATAAATAATAATAACATCTCTCTAGAGCAAGTCATGCTGTCTTCATGAGGTTCCCGGTTGTAAATATGATCTGAGAGACCATTCATGTCCAATTTCTGGGTAGGACAATTATATTTACGATAATTCAGCATCAGTTCCTGGAAGGCCACAGCTTTGCAGAATTTAGCTTCAACCTTATTTAAAAATCCAGCTAATTAAGTGCTCAAAGCTTATTTAAAGTATCCCTATTATGGTTTATGAACAGTTTGGTCTTGGGAGTCCCAAACAACAGGTTGACATTCATGCAAGGTCAAAAACACTTTTATTTTCGTACAGTATATTATGCATTTATTTTTACCTTATTTATTTAGCGACTCCCATTTGTTCAACGTTTAATTTTTCTAATTCCCTTTCAGTGACTGGTCTGTTTTATTTAAAATACTGATTGGTGAGCTTTTAATGCTCCAAAAGCGGCACCCAGTCGCAAAGAGTGATTTTTTTCCCTTTTTTTTTTTTTTAAACGAAATGGCTAGGAACTTGTTTTAAGAAAAACTCGCTTGAATGATTCAGTGACTCTTTTGAGGGACAATAACTTTATGCATAGTGCACTTTTTAGATTGAAAATTTTGCAGGATGTTTTCATTCACTAAAGCTGTGTTACACACTGAACAAAAGCTAATTCATGCGTTTTAAAAAATCCATAGTAGGGGAGCTTTAAAAACTACAACCATGTGTGGAGGAGCTGAGTTGGAACTAAACTTAGTAGCTGATTTTGAGTCTAGAGGCTTCTCTTTTGTCTTGCTGAAGCTGGAGTCATAGAAATGCCATTGCAGCATTTTATCAAAGTGGAAGTTGAGGTAATGTTCTTGATGTTTATCCACAGATGGTGAAGTCCCTGTACAATAATGGAGCAAATTCAATTTGGGAGCACAGTCTTCTGGATCCGTCTTCCATCATGAGTGGAAAACGCAAAGCCAATCCTCAAGACAGAGTCCAGTAAGTCCCATATATCATGATATTTATTATGTGTAGAACCAAACGAGTTTATCAGTATAAACATGCTCCCTTTTATTGTTTATCTTTTCTCTCAGCCCCAACAAAACGGATTTCATAAAGGCTAAATATCAAATGCTGGCGTTTGTTCATCGAATGCCATGTCGTGAAGATGACAGTGTTACCGCCAAAGACCTCAGCAAGGTAAAAATTTAATAATAATAATAATTATAATTATAATTATAATAATAAGAGTAGACAAAAACCTAAGAGATGAAACTGAGATTTGAGCAGACTATCAAAGATCATTGTCTGATGCAATTTTCCAGTTCTTGAGACCAAAACCATCAAATAAACCATGAATTTACTCTTGTTTTCAGCAACTTCACTCTAGTGTTCGAACCGGAAATTTGGAAACGTGTCTGAGGTTGTTGTCATTGGGAGCACAGGCAAACTTTTTCCATCCAGTAAGTTTCAATGTTTCAACCCAGACTAATTAATCTGAGCGTAGTTTAGCCAAAGGACAGATTGTAATTTTAAAATACCTTAAAATTTAGACCAAATATGTGAATACTGAATTCTACATAACTGTATATACAGATATCTATCCACTGCCAAGGTGAAAAAAGGTTTAATTGTTTCACAGTTTTTGCTATTTAATTGAAGCGTTCCATATTAGATATTAAGTTGTATTGTGAATTACGGTGAATGGAAGTGAATTATCGTTAATTGTTTTCTTCAGGAGAAAGGAAATACTCCGTTACATGTGGCTGCTAAAGCAGGCCAGCTGTTACAGGCGGAGCTGCTCACTGTGTACGGAGCAGATCCTGGAGCTCCAGACAGTTCTGGGAAGACTCCTGTTGACTACGCCAGGTGAGAGAGAAGCAGATCTGAGGGAGCAGCAATACAATCCAGCATTTTCAGTTATGTTTGATGTTCTGTTGTTTCTCACTATAGGCAGGCAGGACACCAGGAACTTTCAGACAGACTGGTGGAGATCCAGTTTGAACTGACAGACAGACTAGCATTCTATCTGTGTGGAAGAAAGCCAGGTCAGTCATAAGTATCTCTGTAATAACAGTATGTACCTCAAAGACTTGAGAGCCTGAATTGTCTTTTTCTTTTTTCTTCAGATCATAAAAATGGCCAACACTTTATAATTCCTCAGATAGCAGACAGGTAGGATAAGCTCCCTTTTTGTATCACACCTCTATTTGTCAGTTTTTGATTATAATACTTAATTGCATAATTTGTTTTCTTTACTGGCTCCGTTTGGATAAGAAATGTGTAAGTATGGAAACAGGACTTGTTGGTCTTGCTAGGGTAAGTTTTGATCAAACGATAACAGCTGTTATATATATATTTTTTTATTTTTATTCACACACAGCAGTCTTGACTTGTCAGAATTGGCCAAAGCAGCAAAGAAGAAGCTTCAGTCTGTAAGTTATACAAGAGTCTGCTGTTTTTGAAGAGTAACCTTAATTTGTCTCCAAACATTTTGTGTTGTTTATTACACTTTTATCATTACGACACCCATTTGTATAATAACCTTGTTGTGCTGGTCTCAGCTCAGCAACCATCAGTTTGAAGAACTAGCCATGGATGTTTATGATGAAGTTGACAGAAGAGAAACAGATGCAGGTTAGAAGTGTAATATTCTGATCTCTATCCATTTGTCTCTGTCCATTTGCTTGTGTAATTCTTCTTTTGTGGTTATAGTTTGGCTAGCAACTCAGAACCACAGCACCTTGGTAACTGACACCACAGTAGTACCATTCCTCCCTGTCAACCCTGAATATTCCTCCACTAGGAATCAGGTACATTGACAAAGATGCACACTCACCTTCTAAAACTACTGAGTTTGTTTGTTGATGTGTGAGTTTCCGTCTGTTCTTGGTGTTTATGTTTCAGGGACGTCAGAAGCTTGCAAGGTTCAACGCACATGAGTTTGCGACGCTGGTTGTTGATATTTTAACCGATGCCAAGCGCCGTCAACAGGGAAACTCTCCTGATAATTACAAAGGTGATTAAAGGGGGTCTTGGGTTTTTTCTTTTATCATAAACCATATAATGCATTAAGTGTAACTTCCACACTTTATTTCCTGCCCAGAAAATGTGGAGTTAATTCTAAAGGACATTGGGAACCGGCATGGCAGTGAAAGTCCAGAGATGGATCAGCCTGATTATGACAGTGTCGCATCCGATGAGGATACAGAGCAAGAACCAATATCTGGAAAAGACGAGCGGACCAAGGTACATCAGGCGTTTTGCTGGGGGTACAGTAGTGTGTTTGATTAAATATAACTGAGATCTCTCCTCTCAGAGCTCAGAATCTTCAGACTTGTCGGACAGCCCCATCACTGTGCAGGAGTTCATGGAAGTGAAAAGTGCCCTCACTGCCTCCGAAGCAAAGATCCAACAGCTCCTCAAAGTCAACTGTCATCTCAGTGAGGAGTTGAGACTTATGCAAGGCAAGGTAAGTAGTCAGATCCCACCTCAAAACGATTACTTTTGCAATACCTCCCACCCTTGTTCAGTCTTTGCTGCAAATGTCTGACTCTGGTTTCAGTTGAATTCCCTCCAGAATGAGAACAGCACCCTGAAATGGCAGACTCCTAACAGTTTGGCAAGGCCACAGGACCTCCCAAACAGGGCACCTCCACGTGGCTGTAGGGCCATGTCAATGTATGAGACTGGTTCGGGTCTGAGGCAATACCACCCTAGAGGAGAAACCGTCTGCCCTGACACAACCCTCACTCTTCAACCACTGCCGTCAAATGTAAGTACAAACCATACCTAATCCGGAATTGGTTTTGGCACTCCTGTTTCATTATTCCCTTGGTTTTTAACTCATTTGGTAACCCAGTGAAGCATCACTTGAGGTATGCTTTGATAGCCCCTATTCTCATTTTATGCATTCATATAAAAAAAAAAATCCCTTTGCCCACTCAAAACATAATCTGAACCCTTTCTAGATTGGGAAGGGTCCATCGGTGACTGCCTTCTCCTCCCTTCCCACGTTCCCCTCAACTCTGTCCTGGTCCTGGGATGAGATAACCCAAAGGGTGAAGTACCTGCTCAGTGAACAGGCTGTTGAAAGGGCTTCTCTTCTATCTGTCCCCATTCACTCAGTGCATGAACCACAGATCTGTCCGACCAGTGGACATGTTCCTCTGCTGGACTACTAACGTTAAACCGTATGCACAGCAAAAGAGATGCCAGCCATTAACATTACTCACAACTCTGCTTGATGTGTAATGCAGTCACTGGCTCTCTGATATCTCCGACCCAAAACATACTCTATGCAAGTACGCGAATGCAGATGCTTCTAGATACACAAGTTTGCCGTACGTCATTTTGAAATGTATTAGAATGTAATCCATGCGTTTACATTTTGGCAGATATTTTATCTGAATCAACTCACATTAAATGTTTACATCAGCAGTTAGTTAAAGGGTTGCTTCTCCCCAAAATAAAAATAGTCGTTAATTAATCACTTACAGCCAAGTCGTTCCAAACCCATATAAACTTTGTCCTCTGAACACAATTTAAGATATTTTGGATGAAAACCGTGAGGCTTTGGCTATCTCATTGACTGCCAAGTAAAGGTCCAGAAAAGTATGAAATAATTTTTTATGAAGTGTCGAGAGAACTTTTTGTGCTCAAAGAAAATGAAAAGAACAACATTTATTCAACAATTTGACTCCTCTGTGTCTCTTCATTCACCGTAGTGTCATTTGGGAGAGTATCCACTGGATGCAAACAGCATCAGCCGCAACATTTTCAGCTTTTTTTTTTTTCTCGCTTTGATTTAAATGAAAACGCTGTATCTTTGTGGCGCAGCTGACACAGAACCATGTATGCTGTTTGCATCCAGTGGATACTTTCCAAAATGGTGCTACGGTGACAAATTGTTAAAGAAAGGTCTTTTTTTTTTTTTTGCATTATTACTTTGCATACAAGAATTGTTCTTGATGCTTTATAACTTTACAGCTGAACCACTGATGGCAGAAAAGTAAGTCTTTCATACTTTTCTGGGCCTTGATGGTCTTATTTACTTTGCAATTTTTTATTTTAGGGAGGAGTAACCCTTTAAACAGTTAACTGTCAACATGTTTACACCTAGCTATTTAAATAATAACGCAGGCAGATAAATAAGGCCGCTGTTCGATGGTAACTCATCGAACAGGGGCCAGGGGTATTGCCCCCTTGAGTCTTGAGAGTTTGTTATTTGATCAGTAATCAATTTTTAAAGCGCGTTGGCCGATGGTCTGCGTGTGACTGCTTGCATGGAGTATGTATCTGGCTTTACTTTACAGCTGAAGTTTCTACACCAAAAGCATGATGGTTTGCTTTGTCTTCAAGCTTTAAGCTGAGTGAGCACCAGATGTCAGTAACGGGTAGCATCTCTTGTTTCTGCAGAAAGCTCACTATGATTCTATTCCTGTTTCAGGGATCCACATTAGACCCCCCGAGCAGCATGCCAGAAAGTGACTATGATAATGCACTGAACCACATTGAGATGGATGAATCTGGGTCTGTCTTTGTTTCTATTGTTGTTTTAAAAAAAAATAAATCGAATGTTTGTTTGTTTTTTTTGGCATTGTTGACACTGAATTTGTCCATTTTACCAACAGGTCACAATTAGAAACCTCGACTGAGGGTGAGTGCGACTCATCTCTACCATGCACCGAGGATGTCATCAGCAAAACGGAGCTGATTACTAAGAACATCCAGGAATTACTCCGAGCTGCACAAGAGAATAAACATGAGAGGTAAGAAAATTAGTCTGGACTTTTTTTGGGGCGACAGCATTGGTAGCTTTAGTTGCGTAAAATGGTCTTCCAGTCTGCAGTGGCAATCGGCTCTGGACACACAGTGTCTCCTTTGTCTGTTAAGCAATGGATGGAATTGTGTCAACACAGCTGGGATACAACAACAACACATGACCAAGATGGAAAGATGCACATGTACATTCACAAATTCAGTGCTGATCATTATACATTCATGAGAGAATGATACCAGAGGTTAGCATTTCACTCACCCAGTTCTGCACTACAGCTCTTCTTTCACCGTGTAAAAGAAGTCGCTGGGGTGGTTTTTACCAGTACGAACCACTCTTTTTGAAACAAATGCCTTTTCTTACCCTTGTTTTAAATGTGCATTTCTAAATATTATTATCCTTGCTTCATTGTGTTTTTTTCTTCTTTTTTTTAAGGGTGTGAATGTGAATCAAGTTTGTTTGGATGATTAGATGCATGTTTGTTTCTACTTCTCTATCGTTTTTAGCAATATAATAAAAAAATAACAGTTTTCATTTAATTTCTTTGTCGAAGCTTCGTCCCGTGTTCAGAGAGAATTCTTGTAGCAGTGACAGAAATGGCTACATTATTTCCTAAGGTAAGCCTTGAGCCAACAAGGAAACTTTGCCTTTAAAGGGGTGGTTGGTTGATTGCGATTTCACTTTAGTTATTGTGTAATGTTGTTGTTTGAGCATAAACGGTATCTGCTAAGTTACAACGCTGAAAGGGCAATGCAAACCGATATTGTGTTTAATTGCTAGAGTACATAGACTCTGCCCCCAGGAACATGCAACAATGAAGACCATGTGCTTGTACAAGTTCTGCACAATCATCTTCCCAAACACTGTCTGTCTTGTTTGGGCTCAAATTGATAAGCAATATTGGCGATGTCATTACTTACAATACAAACGGAGCACATTCATTTATAACACATCACATAACACTGGGCTCAGCTGACCAATCTGAGCACATTGCGTATTTCTTAGGGAGGGATTTTATAAAACCAGGAAATCATTAGTGCGTTATTTCCACCCCTTTAATGAAGAATATATGTATACTTGTCTAAGTTTCCGTCCACAGCAAGCACTAAATAGTTAGAGGTTCTGAAATTGTCTCCCATTACAGAGGCCATCCTCGGAGACGGTTCGCGGGTCCTTGCGCCTTTTGACCTCCAGTGCCAGTCGTCTGCAGGGCGAATGTCAAAAGGCCACACCACACGACTCCCAGCAGGTTATTCAGTGTGCCTATGACATTGCCAAGGCGGCTAAACAGCTAGTTACTGTGACTACCAAAGACAGTAACTGAGTTCCAGTACAAGTGAGCGCCTTTCCTGTTCAATGTTTCACTGTGTAATTTCATTTGCTATTATATTATTCAGTATTATTAATGATCAACACAGTTTGGTTTGTATTACTGCAAATAATAAATTGTTTTTGAGCTTCGTGCATACATACACTAACATACATTGTGGGGCACTGAGCCTTGATAATCAATGCCCTGTTTTGTTTTTTTCTTTCTAGTTTTATGGTGCCGTTTTTAAATGTAAACTAATTTTATTTTTGATTTTGTTTTTGCTTCCCATGGTGCTAATTAACTGATTTGTCATTGTCTGTATTGGTCCTGTTTGTGGATAAACAGAACAAAGCCTTTACTCATTTAATACCTGCACATTTCAAATATACCACATACAAAGTTGAAGTGAGACAAAACCGGAACTCCTATATAGCTGTTATTGCTGAAATTCAGCTGGTGTATTAAGTGTTTCTTTGTCTTGAAAACCAGCTCACTCAACATGTGACCGTGATGTAGATATCAGGACACACAATGCCTCATTTCTTGTGCAATAAATAACTTAAGCCTCGCTGCAAAACCCTAACTTGCCTGTCCTGGTGTTGCCATTGTATTAAGTATTCAGAGTGTATAGTCTTATTATGGAGTGCTTTAGTATATGAGCTGTTATACCTCACGTGTATGTGTGTGTGCTTGGGTGTCTGTTCTACACCTAAATATGTAGTCCCTCACAAATGTCGCTCATGATTTTACAATGTCATGTTTGTCATTTTCACTATAAGCAGTGTGTGTGTGTGTGTGTGTGTGCCACCCCCAATACTATCTAGCCCAAATGTACTCCTTTTTAGTTTCTGTGCTCTCTGCGGTTTAATCCTAGGCATGTGTGTGAAGGTTTTCATTCATCCAGGTCATCAGAGAATGTCAGAGTTTATTCATAGGCCACTGCAAAATGAAATCCTGTTTCTATGAATTCACTCGTTCCGATGTCTTGGGATGCACTTGTGTTAATTTGCCTGTCCAAAGGATGTGTTTATCTGTTGCCTTGTCTGAAATAATACAAATAACACAAACAATTGCCTAACGGCCACCAGCTGCTGTGTTAGTGATTCCGGTATTATGTGGTATCGCTTTGTATTATTCAGTACATGTATTATATTTATATACAAGTTATATATATGTAGGCTGCTAGTTGTCGGTCATGTATGCAACTAACCTGGTGCAAGTTTGTCAGATTTCCTGCTCTAATATCTGCCGGATGTGTGCACATGCACTTACCTGTTCAGTTCAGGTCACGTTGGCCTTCATATGGGATATGCATCATGCAGTTGATGCTGCTTCAATGAAAGTCTTGTTAAATATAATAAATTTGAACTGTACTCAAGCTACAAAGTGTCATGTCTTGATGCATGTCCATTGCTATTTGTATTATACTTTCCCATACAACAGTATGACATAGTAGCTTAAATTGCTGTCTGAATTGCAAGGTGTTGTCACAAAAGTTACATGCAACTGTAATTGTTTAAAAGCCTCAAGCTTTCCAGGAAGGGTATTTAAAATGCTGGCATGATTTATTAACGTGGCCTCACTGAACTCATTTCGGTCTTATTTCCTTCAGTCGGTCACTTTGCCAGCGGCTCTGTTGAACATTTCCCCCTCACGGTACCGTGGAGTTGCGCAGGTATTCTATTTTCAACTATTTCTATTTTATATAGATGTTTAGATGATAGCTATGGCGCTTTTGCTGGATCAACAGTTTGCGCCGCTGCCTGACACCAACGAGATCGCTACGAAAACATTTCTGGATTCAGTTTCTCATCTGCCACTTTTTTTCGGTGAGTTCTACGTGCGATTTCAAAGTGTATGTTTATTTGAACTTCTTTTAAGGCCTGATTAAAGTCTCAATACATTGGTTTAAATGGAAACAAAAGCCTGGAACCAGCAATTAAAACGTATTGTCTTCCACATTTTATTTATTTATTTTTTTATTGGACGTCTAAATATTATGCATAGACAACAAAAAGGTTATTTTAATTAAAAAAAAAATTAGTGGATACAACGGCTATAGTTCCTTTTCCGCGCGAGAGGTTTATGGATGGTTCCAAGACGTTTTTCAATCGCACGGTGGCGCCAAATGACCGTCGCGCTGTTACCTCAGAGCTGGACAAAAAGTTGGCCTTAAACGTTTGGTGGTGTTAAGTATACCTTATTATCACTGTGTGAAGAGTTTATAGTAAATGTTTACCTGGTACTTTCTACATTTCCCTACTTTGCTGCATTAAAAAAAAAACTTTTAAAATACCTGTTTATTTATCAATATTTGCTTTTCTTTTCTGAAGTAACACAACATGCCATCTAGGGAAAAAAATAATTAAATTATGTTTCAGATTGTCTTGGTTCCAAGGTTTTTGCGCCAATTAAGGCTGACATAAATGGAAATATCACAGTAAGTATGACATGTATGTATATTTTTATTTTTTATTTTTTTAAGGATAGCTTCTATCAAATTTCTTTGTAAATGCATTGAAATGTTTTCTGAATTCCTCCTAATTCTCACAAGAAAATTAAAGCTGTCTATGACTCGGATCCAGTGAAGTATGAGACTCTTCAACAGATTCTGTTCATTGAGAAAAGCACCTATGGCTCAGAGTGGCCTAAAGTTGGAGCCACTTTGGCGCTTATGTGGTTGAAGAGGTAATTTGTTCACCTAGTCAGACTTTCTGCATGTCTTTTGTCCAAAATATAACAACTAA
>JAUMHP010000059.1:13132442-13161923 GCA_032361065.1 Enteromius trimaculatus
CCCCCCCCCCGCCCCCCCCCCCCCCCCCCCCCCCCCCCACAAAGAGGATAGAGCAACAAAGAGACAGGGAGAGAGAGAAAGAGAGAGAAAAAGAGTTTTGAACGTTTTTGCAAAAAGTATTCATGTCACTCCCCCTTCCTATTCAAGATAAACCCCCAGTTTCACCGAGATCCAGACAACACCAGAGAGAATACAATTCTTTTACAAAGTTTTCAAACTAACCCATCAGGTTTAAAATGCCTCAAGGGCACGCCAAGGGCCAACACGTTTAGAAGCCTGAAACACATCTGTGGCAGCTGTATTTGTGTCTTTTGAGAGAGGGCGATTCAGGCCAGTCTGACTGGAGCTCCTCAGGATCTGACTGCAGCTCTGGGACTCTGCCACAGACATGCACTGAGACCAGAGCTGCTCCAACCTGGATGGATCAGAGGCTACAGCGGTAATCATCTCCACTAAAGTTGGATGTTTGGCTTTGAGGCTTTACTGGGAAGTGCCACTGACTTGTGCAAGGTTGCAATTACCAGACCGGAATAATGTCCATGAACTGGCGTGGAGGTGAAAGGCTGCTTAAAGGCTTGTTTGTGATGCTTATCCTGAGGCTCAGCTGCTGTTCTGGACAGAGCTATGAACGCTGGGAGGCCGGGTCCTCATGCTATGGAGGGTTTGACCTCTACTTTGTGCTGGACAAGTGAGTTTTTTTTTTCAGTTACCATAATCCTTGACACCTGTGCATCTGTTGCTGGTTAGGTGACCAATTGAAGCAGACAATCATAGCTATTAGATCTCCAAAGAGACAACTGCTTTGGCTGGGAGTATCATTACAGCCTCTCATGCTTTTGCTGCTTCAAATCATGTATGAAATATGTGGTTTGTATATGCCCATATATCTGATGTAATCCATCTGCTATCTGAGGGTTATGGAAATGTATAATTTACATTTATATTCTCTGCAATATATTCTTGGCGTCTCAAAAGGTCGGCTCCTAAATCACATAGGCAGTTTTGTCAAAAAGTATGAAAACTCAGATGTTTTTTTTAATTATTTTGTTACCATGCTTTAATTGTGTTAGTTCCAGTAGTTTGAATGAGATTAATTGGAATGCACAATAAAAAAAAATGAGTTATCTGTTCTTGCATATTAACTCTTTAAATACATATGGTCAGTTCATCATCACTTGTACTGAAGTGAATACTTCTAGTGTACTAAATTATACAAGCTCCACACATGCAGACAAAATCCTCAAGCATAGAATTTGCAGAGGTACTCGCTCTTCTATTGCATTTTTAATAGCAATGTGGATGCATATGGAACCATTTACCATAAAAATAGTAACTATGAGGACAACAACCCACCTCCAGAAAACACAAGGAGCTTGGCAAAGAAAGAAAGAAAAGATCAACCTGCACTCTGACATTTCTTTTTTTAAAGACTGTTGAAATAGACCCTTGGTTGTGGGATGTTTGGGGTTTAAAGTGTTATTTTCGTTTGTCTAGCTCTATTTGGTTGCATATTAAAATTCATATATTCAGCTCAACAATTTTAGGGTCGTTGTTCTATAGGAAAGCCTAGACTATTGATGACATTGGGTTTCGTGTGGTGAAGGTGAGAGTATCTGAAAGTAGTGTTCAGGGGTGTTTGGGTTCCTCATGTGCTGAACCTTTTCACCAGCAGGGCCAGATGTTCCAAAGCCTCAGAGCTGTTTTGAAGCGGAGTATCTGAGCACAAATGATATGGCAATGAGAAAGAGACAGAGGGGAGGGAGAAAGAGACAGAGAATGTATGCCATTGTGCAGTTAACATTCTTCATTAAAACAACAGTTGAATTCAGAGAAAAGAACAATGCAAAGCCTGTGATGAATTTAGAGTAAATTAAACAAATCCAATACGCATGAAAAGTTTTTGGATTGTGACAGAATAAAACAATGCTTTTGCAGTGTAGGACAGCAGCCTAGATTACTGAAGTCTTTTTAGTGATGTTGTGGGTTTTTATCTGATGAGATCATAGCAAAGACTTGGCTCACGATGTAAGTTTCATTTTCCTGTAGAAACAGTGCAGAAACAGGCACAAAATCTGCCTTTTCCAATCATTAATCTCAGAATATTACAGAAAATATCAATACTAGCATTTTTATTCTGCAAGTCATACTACAATTCTTGACACACACACACACACACAGAAATCTGATTTTCTCACTTTCGAGCCTGCTATAATTCATCTTCTCAGGTATGGATCTAAATATCAATATGTCTGCTAGTTCATTTTGTTTTATAGAAAAGCTGGAGTGTTGATCTCGAGACCAAGACCACATAAAATCTTTGGTCTGAGTGTCATTATACTGTGTCTCGACCTCAGTTTGCGTCTCAAGTTTTGGTCTTGGTCTCGGCTTCTGGTCAATTTTCAAAATATAAACGAGATAATCATCTTTACCACTAATCGGCAAGTGGTTCAACATTTGAAAAACATTCAGAATTGACACATTTGTCATCACATAAAAATGGATAGCCAGCTTTTGGATCAACAGAAGATCTCCAGAGACCCAGATGATCTGGAATAAATCTAGTCTTTTATTTACAGTAATGGAATGTGGTCTGGGTGTGAAAAAAACCTAGCGTTTTTGAAATGAATCAGTCTGTATGTTTTTGCAGTTCCCTGATATGCATGGCCTCACACGGTTATTCAGTTATATGTTTGATCTGAATTTAAGCATTGAGAGATTTAGACTGGTCTAGGTCATGAATATGTATATGAAATAACTTGATTTAAAGCCAATAGAATTAGGGACAATAATAGCTCGTCCACATTCTAAAAAACTATTTATCAACATCTGTTGAATTTATCAAGACTGAATTAGAAGCACTGGTGTGATTGTGGGGGTGTATGTGCGTAGAGGAAAGCTTATACTGCTTTTGGATGGCTTCAGCGTTGCTTACGTAAGCTTAAAATTCTTTTTTTGATTTGTCTCCACCGCAATTGCCCAGCCAGATGAGCTATTACACAAGCTAAGCCATTAAAACAGCCCACACTTAAAGAGTTAGCGACTAGATGCTAAGATATCATTCTCTATGTCAGCAGCTATACTTTTTAAGACAATGACATGCTGCCATGCCAATCTGAATGAATATCGAGATAATCCTAAAATAGTCAAGAGGGTTAATTGTAGTGAAAAAATCTGTGAGCAGCCTAAACCCTTTTGTGGATTCAAGCCATCATGTGAACTTCTAAATGTTTTCCTAAGAGTTTTCTTACCACTAAAGGTTTGCTATGTTAGGGTGGCAGACTGCAGGCATAAAGGTCACACCTTCTGCGGTTAGGTAATCGATGCAGGCCTTATTTCCAGATTTCACATAGACCTGTGAAGCTCACTCCTAATGTGTCAACGTGGCACAAGATGTTTTTTAACAAAATTGACACCTAGAAGACTGGATTCACCAACATGACCACGTGCAATAAAAAATGTACTAAATCTATCATACGTGAAAACTTTCAGTGCTTCCAGGTAGTTGATTTGCCATTTTATTCTTTTGTGTGTTTTGGCCACAGTAAAATTATTAGAACACTATTATTTCAGCAGCTAAAAATGGTTAAAGTCAGTTATTTCTATATTTTGCTGTAGTGTGTCAGTTTACATTTCCAAATATTCATTTTGCCATTAATTGTAATAATGCAGTGAGATTATTGTCTGCACAAGGAGTCTGACAACAGCCAGTGCTCTGATCTGATCATCATCCAGTCTGTCTGGAATGACATGAAGTAACAGAACAAACTGAGACAGACTTAATCCAGAACTGTGGCAATGTACTGTTCTGTTAAAAGTTTTAGACAATGAGTAAAAATGCTGTAAAATGAGATGATATTTGATATTTGACATAGAAAACATTTGGTGTTATCACCCTTTGCATTAGGAAACTGCTTTTGCCCTAGATACACTTGCACATAGTTTTTTAGGAAGGTCTCTTAAAGCATGTTGGAGACACTGCCACAGTTCGTTTGGATTTAGTCTGTCCATGTTTGTTCTTTCTGTTCCAGACACACACACACACACACATATCCACCTGGATGATGAACTCCCGCCACACACCAGCTTACTGGTGGAGAGAAGACAATCAGCCAATCAGTAGATGTGGGGATGATTAGGAAGCCATGATGTTCAGAGGCCAATGGGCAAATTTGGCCAGGATGCTGAGGTCACACCTCTACTTTTTTTCGAAGACATCCTGGAATTTTTTATGACCACAGAGAGTCAGGACCTCTCAGACGAAGGACTTTTTTTTAGTATATTGTCTCCGTCACTATTCTGGGGCATTAGGACCCACACAGACCACAGGGTGAGCACCCCCTGCTGGCCTCACTAACTGACCTGGCTCAACCCTGCTTGGCTGCCAACACACTAATACTAAATAAATACAGTATTACAAAGAAAGTGGAATTGACCAATATACGTTCGCACTTAGTTCAATATTTTACCTAATGAAAGGAAATTATATATATTCTATATTACTGAATTCTAATTCTGAATTCTTAAATACATTCTATCTATATTGTCTTTGACATAACCTTTCTTCATTCTCAGGTCTGGGAGTGTACAGCACCACTGGAATGAGATCTACTATTTTGTTGATCACCTTGCACACAAGTTCATCAGGTGATTTTGGAAAAAAAACTTGTATAGTTTTTATTATTTTCTTAGTTAATGTATTGAAAAATATAGGTATGTAACCCAAAGTTTTAGCAAGTTGTTTTGTTGTGGTAGAAATGAAATTGTCAAAACTTTATTGTTGTAAGCAGGTTTAAGTATCTGGCCACTTTCCAAAAATATCATAACATGCAATAAAAAGGCTGCAAAAAGTTACTGTAGATGCTAAAGACAAGACCGTTTGTATAGCAGAAATAGACGTAATGGAACTCTATTAGACCATTAGTTCATGTATAAAAAAAGAGGTGGAAGATCAACTGCAGCATGACGGCTTACAAATAAAAAAAAAAAGAAAAAGCTAATCTTACCTATTATGCTCTGTTTTCAGCCCCCAGCTCCGCATGTCCTTCATAGTCTTTTCAACAGAGGGAAGAATCCTGATGAAGCTGACAGAAGACAGGCAAGAGTTAATAACACATGCTGTGATTTCAAACTGCCAACTCTGACTGATTTCTTTGTACCTGCTGCGAGCCTGTCAGCTTTATTTGTATCTTGTATTTATCACAAAGTTATCTAAAAAATGTATCCACATTTCTATGCTGCTCCAACTTTTATGCTGGTGTCCTTTGGTTGATTTCTGGCTTAACACAAAAATGATCAACTACATCAATTGTAAACTACATTTCATTATTTAAACAAAAAGCAATACACCATTCCAAAAGGCAAAAATGTAATGTTCAGGGATCAGATTCGTGCTGGACTGGAGGAACTTCAGAGAGTCTTGCCAGGTGGAGATACCTTCATGCACAGAGGTTTTCAGAGGGTAAGAAGTTATTGTTGCCATTGCTCCAGTAAAGTAGACATAAGCACAAAAATACTGTTTATTAAAACAAATATTTGTGGTTTTAGGCAAGCGAGCAGATATACTACGGAACAGGTGATGGTATGTTATATATCATATTCTTAGGATTATTATGAGGTGATGAGATATGAATTTTAATACTTGATTAATACTTGATTTATAAGTTAAGTATCCACCTTTTTCTTTGACGCGGAAGTAAGCCTATGGTGAGGCTTCCGGTTCGTTAGATGCTAAATGGTAAAACTGTTTGCACTACAAACCATTGTGTTCATAGTTAAGAGAATACATTAAAATAACTGGTGAATAAAACAGCATATGCTGGTTGGGTATGTTTTCATACTGGGATGCTGGTTTAAGCTGGTTTATGATGGCAAAGGACCAGCATAAACAAGCTTAAACCAGCTTCCCAGCATGACAACATACCTAATCAGCATATTCAGTTTTTTTTCAGCAGGTACAATATCAAGCAGCAAAACTACAGTAGCTAATTTCAATAAACTTCGCAACATTTGCTTTAAGCCAAAACATATATATGCAGATTTCTGTGGCATGGCAAGACAAATTCCTGGTTTAAGCTGGTTTATGCTGGTCCTTTGCTGGTTTATGCTGGCAAAGGACCAGCATAAACCAGCTTAAACCAGCATCCAGCATGAAAACATACCCAACCAGCATATGCTGTTTTTTTTACCCGTAAACTGATGCTTCGTTCTATTTATGTCGTCGCCGTCCTACTTTTATACAAAATTTTATAGACATGAATATGCAAAATACAAATAACTTGCAATAGTCGTTTTGTCAAAGTTTTACTAAAGTAACCACAATTTTAGACAAAGTAACGTTATGGTAAAATATTGTGTTCGTTCAGGGCAGGTGCAGCTGCTCACTCGCTGTTTGTTATGGTACGGTAACAAAAAAAAAACTACTCTTATATATCATTCTTTTATGCGATTACACACTGCAAAGAAAGTTTAAAATGTGTTAAAGATGATGTTTACTCACTAAGTCACTATGGGCAGCTGCACGAAATTAACCTTTAAATTAAAAAAAAAAATGCAAAACTAAAAGTAAACAAACCTTAACATCATTGAATAACTCGCATTTGGGACCATTCTTGGTGGTTTTGTGACTTTTATAATTTCTCTCTTTCTACTCTGTGTTAGGATACCGCACAGCGAGCGTCATCATTGCTCTGACAGATGGAGAACTGCGCGAGAATGAATTTGACTTGGCAGCCAGAGAGGTGAGACCTTAGGCCTTAGATTATTTTCCTATTCTTTCTCCCCTGCTTATGAAAAAAAAAAGTACTTAGCAACAACAGGCCTTAGCTCTGACTGTTGGCAAGAACTATTTATAAAATATATTGAACCTCTGACCTTCTTTCTCTCAGACGGTGTCTCTTATTATCTAGATCATATTTGCATGGCCTGATATTTCACACGGGCTGACACGTAAAGACTGAATATATGCACCCCAACACTTTTGAACCCTGTTTTTGATATGTTTGAATGGCAGGCTGGTCGCTCACGTCAGCTGGGAGCTTCTGTGTACTGTGTTGGAGTGAAGGACTTTAATGAAACCCAGGTGAGGTGACATTCATTGTGAATTCATTGTGATTTGACCCTTCATTGTGAACAGCTCACCACAAACTTTTTTTTTTCCGGTAACTAAAATGCAGTGTAAGAAAGAACAAATACACAAGCATTTTTTTGTGATTTCTCATTTGGTCACAGCTGGCAACAATAGCTGACAGCAAAGATCACGTCTTTCCTGTTAATGATGGCTTTGAAGCCCTGCAAGGGGTCATTGATTCGGTGAGTGAATGGAATCAAATTAAACTATTCCATAAACTAATGCATACAGCTACTTTTTTGTTCTTTGATGTTTTTATTGATATTTTAAATTAGCTATGTCACTTAATATTTTAGCTATATGTTCATGAAACTTGAGAGATGCCCATGTAGGAAGCATTTCATGGTGTTTCATATGTGTGCTTGTGACACATAAATGGCTTATTATTTATAAATTCAAGGGCAGCATTTGACTGAAATAAAAAAATATATATATATATTATGCATATTTGCTTTAGATCAGTCATTTATGGGGTTGCTATGACTTAAAACATTCAACCATAAATGCATTCATTTTTTCTTGCCTCAGATCCTGAAGAAATCCTGTATAGAAATCCTCGCCGTGGAGCCCTCAAGTATTTGTGCAGGAGGTAAAGAGACATCAGACCTGAAGAAAGACCTAGGAAACAATTTTTTTTTTTTTTTTTTGCCATATACAACTGTAGAACAAATAATATTTCACAATATTGATTTAAACCAAAAGTGTTAAAATAGTATTTCTGGACAAGCAATTCTGTCTGAATGGTTATTTTCGATCACAAATGAATTATTTTTACATTAATTTAGGACAAAACATGCATTTAACAATAAACACAATGTGTTTCCTCTGTCCCAGAATCTTTTGAGGTGGTAGTTCGAGGGAACGGATTCCTTCATGCCCGTGATGTGAACAGAATCCTTTGCAGTTTCCGTATCAACAACACCCTCACCGTGAGTAAGTGAAAACAGCACAGACCCAAATCTGTTCCTTGCTCCCCCAGCTGTGTCCTGCTGAATAACTAATACTGTAGGTTAACCTTTGTTAGCATTAGCTGCTAACCGACAACAATCTCCTCATTTGATAAAAATCAATAATGAAAGTTCTCAGAATTGAGCATTGTCATTGCTTATGTGGCAATGCAGACATTCTTTTGTACTGGTAAAGAAGTCAACTGAATCCAAATGTCAGTACAGCTGTTGTGTTTTCAACAATGAGCTAGCATGCCGCTCAAGAAAGATTGGCCGCAGCACTTGTAAATCACAAGACTTGACTTCAACACAAACCACATGTGCACAAACACATCCACACACCATTAAAAAACACACCATGGAAAATATTACCAGGACCTTTCGTTCAAATTTGTTGGAGGTTTTTGATTGTTTTGTATATGTATTGGATTGCTTAGCAAGTGCAGAGTCTAACCGATATCATGAAAAGCACCTTCAAAGCCATTTTTCACATTTAGGCAAACAATTAGGCTACAGCACTAAACGCTACTCCCCGTCGTATAACTCTTGCATAACCTTACATTGGGTAAGTTATAAAATGGCTCAACGCACATCGCTTGGAATGCTGGATTTATCTTGGAAGCGAATGGCTTTAAATTGGTCTGCTGCGGTGTTGATGTCCTAATGATTTCTGAGCTCTGAGCATCTATCCTTCTCTCTCAGCTGCTGTTTTACTTAAAGAATATCAGATGGCATGGGGGAATGCAAAGTCCATCTCACTGGTGTGTGTGTGTGCACATGAGTCTAGGCCAGGATAAATAGGCTTTGGAGTCAAACATTTTCCAGTTTCTCATTTTTCATGTGGAAAAATGACAAGAAAATAAAAATTCTGCCCTTTAGTTTTAGGCTGAAGCAAAGCGGTAAAGATATGCAATAGAGTTTCAGTGTTTTCCTCTGAAAATAATTATTAGTGGTTATTGCTAAGGCAAGCATCAGCATTACTTCAAACTTCAGCGCATAGCTTGTCCTGCACTCTTTAAATAATACCTCAAATCATGTGGATTATTGAGAAGAGTTGTATTATTATAAGAAAATTAGCAAAAGAGTTCAATAGATTTACAATGCAAGTGGGACCTGAGTCATATCTACAAAACAAAATATCACAGAGCCTTGAGGGTGGACTCCTGACAATAAGTAACCTAGTAACCACCCAAAACAGTCTAGGAGCTGTATAGTAACACCCTGGCAATCACCCAGAACACTCTAGCATCATGGCACGAGTTTTGCATTAAAGGAGTTCACCCAAAAATGTACATTGGTGAACATTAGCTCACCATTAAGGCCATACAAGGTGTAAATTAATTCCTTTCTATGTTTACACACAGACATATAATAGATCCTTTGCATTGAATGGGTGCCGTCAGAATGAGAGTCCAAACAACTGACAAAAACATCACAGCAATCCAATATGTAATGGACATGACACCAGTCCATCAGCCAAAGGGTTACTCCGCCCCAAAATTTTTATTTGATCATTAATCACTTACCCCCACATTGTTTCAAACCCATAAATGTTTTGTTTATCTTCAGAGGACAATTTAAGATATTTTAGATGATAACCGGGAGCTTTGTGACTGTTTTATTGACTGCCAAACAGTTAAGACGAGACCCATTCAGTGCTGGGGGATCCACTGGTGAGCAAGTGATGTTATGCTAAATTTCTCCAAATATGATAAAAAAAATATATATATGTAAAGAAAACACACATCTACTTCTTAGGTGACCTAAGGATGGGTAAATGTTCATTTACTGTATCTCTTTAACAATACATGCTCACCATTATTCTCCAAAAAATATAAAAATCTAGTTTATTATTGATTAGTTTATTGAACAGCAACAGATGCTGTATGTTATGTTATTTTCAGTGGAAAATGTTGTTCATAAGGGTTTTGTAAGATTTTAATATGCTGATTAAGTGACAAGAAATAATTCTTATCATCAGTTTTTAAAATAGTCATGATATATATTTTTTGTGGAAAGTATGATACATTAAAGAGTCTTCAATGAAATAAAAGCTCAGAAGAATAGCATTTATTTGGAAAATAACCTTCACTTCAGCTTTTTCTCATTTTGTTTTACCCTTGGTGAATAAAAGTATTAATTTCTTTAAAAAATAAATAAATAAATAAATAAATAATAAACTTTACTGTCTCCAAACTTCACAATAGTAGTGTACGGTGAATTGAAAAAGATTCAGATTGGCTACTGCTGTTAAATTATTTACAAACAAACTAAAACAGAATTACTGATAGCAACCCTGAGGACATTTATCAAGCTGCTTCTTTTTCTGTGTGCTGTTATTCTTCAGTGAAGAGGCCTCTGGTTGTCGAAGACACGTACCTGCTCTGCCCAGCGCCGGTACTGAAGGAGGAGGGAACGTAAGTCTTGCTGGAAACTCTCTCTTCAGCTGAAGCAAATAAAGCTAGACTGGAAAAAGAAACACACAAGCCAAGGACCAAATTAAAATATAGGACAGAAAGACGCCCAAAGTAATCTCTATGAAAGCAACTCTTCTCCCATGCACTTTAGCACTTTTCATTCGAACCAATTGTAAATGCTTTATAATTGTTAATTATCATAACCATAATTTTTAACAAGATTATATATGTAACTTTACTGTAATTTGACATTTCACAGTTTTACTGTTTGCACTGCACTGTAGCCTTGGTGAACCTACGAGACTTATAAAGCTTGGTTCACCTTCGGAACATAATTTAAGATATTTTGGATGAAAACCAGGAGGCTTGTGATTGTGCCATTGACTGCCAACACTGTTAAGGCCCAGAAAAGTATGAAAGACATTGTCAAAATAGCCCATCTGCCATCAGTAGCTACCTTTTTATCCACCTGTTTTCATGAGCATTTTGAAATATCGCATGAAAAAACACTGGATTAAAACACCAAGATTCTAAAAATGAAGAATTCTAAAAATGTGCATCAAAAACTTCTGCCCACATTTGAGTAGGATAAACATTTTATCCCATTAGAAAAAAATGTGCAAAAACTAAGATGGAAACACATTTACTAAAGTTTATGTTTTGCAAAAAACATGGTTTTGAGAGGATCGTGAACGCAGTAATCGCCTCCCTTTACTATAAAATATCCCAGCTTCCATCTCGCTTTGATCACACCCCTCCTCCTCCCCTTCTCCACCTTCTACCTCTTCTCCCTCATCAGAGGCAAACGCCGAACCCTCACACTCACCCTCGCTAGGGTTCTATTCCCTAGGGTTCGGAGTCCGCCGTGTTCCCGGCTCGCTCGCCAAATTTGCGCTTTATATATATATTCCACTATATTACCAGGAAACGAGAACTCTTAAAATAAATTCCTCTATGCGCATGTGACAGGATAACGTCAATGATCTTGTTTGCACAGCAATTATACGTAGTTATGGTCATTTTGAAGTGAAGGAACAAAGTCTGCCATCAAAGTGTTAATGCACGATAACAGTCTTACACGACTGCGTTCCCAAACAGCAGCATCCGCCTTTAAAAGCACTGACTGTATGTGTTTCGTCAGCTCGCTCTGAGATGCAGGTAGGCTAATTTGCCTAATTATATTCAGTGCCTTCTCATAGTCTTATAGATATTTAGAGCCACAGTTTAGCAGTAATGCTGTTTTTGTTCTCTTTGACTTATTGGATGGAAACTGTGCTTTATGTTTTATGCGATATTCCAGTTTTGCACATAAAAAAAGATTTCGGCATTGTAACGTCTCCGTAGCGCCATTTTGGAGAGCATCTGCTGGATGCACATACGCAGTTCTATGTCAGCCACAATTTCTTAAATCGTGTTCCGAAGATGAACTAAGCTTTACAACATGGGGGTATGATTAATGTCAACTGGTGGACAACTGGAACACATCCTTTTTTGTATTCAGCAGTAAAATCTGCAGAACAGATATAAATACGGTAAATGTGTTAAACAGTACTGAAAGACATACTGTAATAGGTGAAATATTCCCTAAAATAACCCCAAAAATCTTGTTTTGGATTATTCTTTTGATCATTTGGAATAAAATTAAGTCAGCCAGATTTCTTTTCGTTCATAGGACTGCCTCCCTCCATGTCAGTATGAACAACGGCCT
This sequence comes from Enteromius trimaculatus, assembly GCA_032361065.1. Classification (NCBI taxonomy): domain Eukaryota; kingdom Metazoa; phylum Chordata; class Actinopteri; order Cypriniformes; family Cyprinidae; genus Enteromius; species Enteromius trimaculatus. Next base: position 13,144,641 of record JAUMHP010000059.1, read on the forward strand.
GAGTTTTATCTCCAGTTCAGTGACCATCACCACTGTCAGCTGTGTGAGTACAGTAACCCTGCAGGGCAGCAGTGCCAAGCCCACTACCACTGTTACACTGGGCAGAGCCACTGCCAGTACCACTACATTGGGCAGTACCTCTAGTTCAGCTCCATCTTCAGTCTGCCCTCTGAACACAGTCAGTATTTTCTGTCCTACTTGCCCTCTCTAAAAACTAACGCTCGTCTGGTGGGGTGCCATTCCAAGAGCCAACTGCTAGATTGCAGCAGCTGACTGCAGAAGCCAAACAACAGGGTGCAGAATGTGGGAATATGGTAGTGTTTCATTATTAACATATGGTAATATAAATAAATTCAGGTCACATTTCACCCCAGAAGCAGAAAAAAATGTAAGTATAATAAATGGCCCTAAAGGTTCATATTTTGGTTTCGTCCCCAACAACAGGTTGCACAGGTGGAAACACAGGTAGAAAAAATAAATGATGCCAATTGGGGTTCAATCAATGAAACAAGAATCAAGTTTTGTTTAGGGCTGAATCTGATATGACTGACTGATATAAACAGTCAAACCGTGTCAGTGTGAGCAGTATTAGCTAACGTGATGCTGACAGAATTTTTGATTTTGGGTGAACTATTTAAATTTTGCCAAAAACCACTTCAACACTCCACAACACTACTGGGAAAAAGTCTTGTGGACAAATAGAATAGTTTCAGAACAAAATGCAGCACTATGGCTTAAAAAGAAAACGGTGTACCACCATGAAAACATCCCAACAGTGATGTGTACAGAAGTCAGCATTTATAGTGGATCAAAATCTTTCATCAAAGTTGTCCCAAAACCTAAAACCAAAATGAGTTCTTGTCTTAGGACAACTTTGAACATTTTAGTTCCACTTAAAATGTTGACTACTGTAGTGGAGGAAGCATCATGAGTTGGGGCTGCTTTGCTGCTTCTTTACCTTGCCATTATGGAGGGCAAAAAGAATTCCCAAGTTTATCAGCGTATCCTACATCCTTACAGCTGTCTGCAAGCAGTAGCTCAGAGGAAGCTGGGTGGTGCAGCACGATAATGACCCTAAAGATCAAAGAAAATCTACTACAGAATGGCTTCAGAGATATAAAATCCACAATTTCAATGGCCCAGTCAAGCCCAGACCTCAACCTAATAGTGATGATGTGAAATGACCTCAAGGAAGCCATTCAGAGCAGATGTTCTTGATTGAGGATGGTTCAAGCAGTTAATAAAGCACTATTTCACTTACTTTTTCCACCATCATTTTGTATTTTTAATGGGTCTGTTTAGTAAAGATTTCTGATCAGCTTAGTTATATTGTGTTTGTCGATATTTGTGAAGCTAAGAACATTTCGGGAACAATTTAAGCAGAAAACCAGGAAAATGAACATATATATATATATATATTTGTATTGGCATAATTTTTTAGTTCAAGAAATATATAGAATATATACATTTCTTTCTTTTGATTTTGGGCTGAAATGTGACTTTGAATAATCATTTATATGTTTTGATAAATACTATTAGATTTCAGACAAGATAAAAGATAAATACAAACACAGTCAGTAAAAGACACCTTATTAAGGGGTTGCAGGCATACAGTAGTCACTCACAACGAGATCAAGATAGTGTTAAAGATCCTTGCAGCAGTTACTGTGACAATTCTCTCCCTCAACTCTATTACACCACAAATTTGTAAGTGGAACCCCACCCAGAAGGGTTTGAGTGTGGCACGAGGAAGATTATTCAATGTTTATTTCCTTTGGACCATAAACCTCCCTCGGATCTGTGTCTCTGCTCTGTCCATCAGACCGACGGAACGTTCTTGGCCATAGCGCTGCTGATACTGCTGCTGCTGATCACTATGGCCACACTCTGGTGGTTTTGGCCCCTCTGTTGCACAGTGGTAAGTTTCGCAGTCAAGTCCCTCATCTCAGCTTTCTTTTCAAAAGTTACCCCCGACCAGAGACCAAAATCACTTTATTACGGTGCAGAAAAGTGGTTTTCAAGCAGTTATTGAGCCCAGGGAATTTTTTTTTCTAAAGTGCAAATGAATGTGAAATTCTGAGCCATGGAAAAATTCTTGCTAGTAAGTAAGATGGAGATTAAATAGGAATTTATATAAAATAATATTTTGCATTCGAATCTTATTTTCATTATTTCGCAAAACACTTTACTTGAAGCCTTCAATTATAAAGCTTATAATGTAGGCTACTTTTTTCACAAATAATTGTAATCAATGTTAAAATGCAGATTGGTTGTTTGTTATAACGCATTATAAGAGAAATATTAAATTGTGATATAGCTGTGGTTACAGATCATACACCGCATTACTAGGCATAATTGATGCATTTTTTTAATGCATTGTATATAAAAGTTTAAAGTTAAGAATTTATTTTCATTCTTATGTCAACAGATTGTCCATGAGCCACCGCCACCAGTCATGGATGACAGTTCGGTAAGAGATGATGGCAACACTTAAGTGTTTAAGGACCAATTCTCACTATTAACTTGCTTATCTGCATTCTCATTATTAACATATTGGCTGTTTGCAGGCACTTATAAAGCACATTCTGCATGATCGTATTCTATTTCTCCAATCCTAATACCTAAACTTAGCAACTACCCCACTAACTATTAATAAGCAGCAAATTAGACGTTTATTGAGGCAAAAGTCGTAGTTAATGGTTTTATAAATAGTGAAAATTGGACTTTAAAATTAGAGTGACAGAGATGATTTGTTCACTGAATCCTGAACCACTTGGGAGATCACATATTGCAATCAAATTCTGATTCTATATGCATCTTCAGTTATGAACGTCAGGTAATCTAATAATAGGTAAAAGAATAATAGTTTGAGTTTGTTCTCATCGAACCTTTTACCTTTACGCAGAGATGGGGACAAGTCACGTATGGTCAAGTACAAGCAAGTGCCAAGTCATTAGCATCAAGTCTCGAGTCAAGTCTAAAGTCACAGTTTAGACAAATCAAGCAAGTCAAGTTCACCCTAAGCAAGTCAAGTCGAGTCCTGATAAGTTTCAAGTCAAGTCAAGTTGCAGTACAAATAAATGTATATATTTTGCATCCATAATGGACAGAAAGAATGAAGTGACTTGTTGTCAGTGATAGACAGGGGCATGTTGCAATTAATGATTAGATCAGATATTAGTGCTTCTATAATGCGTTTTTGTCAAGGGTGGTTGACTGGATATTTAGTAGTCTGGGGCACAATGATCTGCGACATGGATGGCTGCTGAAGATCGCAGTGTATCTTTGAAATATAATTTATTATATGTGCATGGATAAAAAATACCAAACCAATCATGGAAAACTGTAAACATTAAAGCTAAATTATTTTCCTATGCACAAAAATATATTATTTTATAAATAATGATCACTTGTATGTGCTTTAAGTTACAGCAGATTTTAATTTTTACACACAGAGAAATCACGTTATCTCCGTGGTGGACGCGCAATATACACGTTTCATATGTAATATATAATCTGATGCATTTATTTTCTATTTGAACTGGTTTCATTGTTTTACAGCACACAACATTTTGTAGTTATTGTGAGTGTACGCAAAAACAATTAACACTTAACGTTAACCGATTCAGAGATTGAATAATTCTTGTCAGTATGACCAAAACGTTTTGAAAGAGTGTTTTAAGGAGAAGTGATTGCACGACGCGTTCATCTTAGATTTCTATGCAGTATGCCATTCAACTACCAAACGCAGTCGATCCATACAAACACTTGAAAATGCGCACATTTAATATAGACATTGACGTTATAGCTTAAATTTAATATCGAGAAGCCCCTTTATTTTAAGATGCACCCAACATTCAAATTCGGGCTGTGCCACTGGTATAGCGTAGAGCTATAGCTATAGAGCCGTAACGTTAGATGATCATCACATTTCTGATAAAAACATGCAACCAAGGCCAAATTATGACACACAGAAACAATTAATTCATTACACAAGTACTCGTTTTATTACATTGACTATAAAGAATTCCGACTTTCAGAACTTTCCTTGTGGATCTTGAAATGCCGGATGGAATTTGACGTTGTGGTTGTCGTGTCTGCTATTCTTGCGTTGCCTTCTCTGCATCTGGAAAATCTTTTTTTTATTGCTAACGTTACAGTCCGGTTCAAAGTCCTTTATAGCCAAACGTGACTATTTGTGGTCACGTGTTTAGCGCGGTTTGAGTTGTGCAGCGTTAAGGGCACAGGCGCCAATTATGGTGCTGTTTAGTCACAATTATTTTGTTAAACGAATTATATTTAAAAGTTCAAGTCATCGTCGAGTCTTCCACTTTAAGTCAAGTCTCAAGTCAAAGTCAAGTCATTTTTCACTTCCATCAATCGCAAGTCCTGAAAATTGTCATGTGACTCGAGTCCCCGATCTCTGCCTTTAAGTTTTATTCATATGCCTTTTCTTGTGAAAGGACGCATAGACATTTGTTCCAAATATTTGCTCAGCAAAGTTTTCACAGATGTGGCCACGGATGCCGAAGTGATAACTGATAATGATAGAAGACAGAGTGTCAGATGTGATTTGAGTTCTTCAGAATTTCAGGATTTTGAATCATTGTATAGATTTTCACCCTTCTTTGGATTAAGATCAATGTAAACACCAGAAAAGACAAAGAGCAGTTCCACTATTGAGGAATTTTTGTAATACCTCTCCAACGTTGTGAATTTTTGAGTACAATTTAATTGTCCATAGCACATTTCAACCTGGACACGTTGTAGATCTTTCTCTTTCCAAGTCTCCGATTGCTTTTTCAAAACAGGAAATTCCATAAGCTTAAAGCAGGTCTTGCAGTGTCTGAGGTAACAGTCTGCAGTGGAAGTACAAATAATCCCTGATTTCTGTCCTCAGGGCTCATCACTCCAAATTTTACATCTGAACTTTACTTCAAAAAAAAGTAAAATAAAGCTGAACTGTACTTTACTAAGGATGGGTCACGATGGTTCCAAAATACTCCATATTCCACAACAACTATAAGCAAATGATATTAGTGTCACTGAATTAGGATATTAAAATGATTTGTTATTTTAAAATTGTAATTATACTTAACTGTAATTATTATATCTTACTGATCATAAACTTAAATCATGCGTAAAAATGTTTTTAGATATAAATGGATCAACTGTTAAACTGCAGTTTGTTTTTCTTTATACTTTTGCAAGATTCTTCTCTTGTCAATAGAGTTAAGGTCATTACAGTTCACACATGGATTGCATTTAAAATGACTTATTGCATTATTTTGTTAGATGCAACATTGTTCTAAACCCTGAAGACAGGGCTTGAGATAAGTGGTGGACCATTGGCAAGTATTAAAAGACTGCAAAAGGTTTCTGCAGCTAGGATAGCACTTAAAATAAAAGTCAAGCTCATGCTAAAATTTCAGTTCGTTCTCCTAGACTCATTAAACATGTTGCAGTCAGACTGTGTGGGAACATATGGAAACCCAATTCTGTCTTTCTTATGAGCTATGAAATCCAGAGAGATGACTGGAAGGTATAGGCTGACATCATTTCCTGTCTGTGCTTGGAAAAGATTATGGTTGGATTGTTGTTGAGAATAAATAATGACTTTGTTCTTGTGCGTCCTTGAGCGTTATTGAATTAAACAAAGGATGCGTTCATTTGTAATCAGCTCCTCCAAACACTTCAAATCATCCTTTTTTTAATGCCTAATAATTACAGTTTGGCTGGCCAGCATGGGCCACGGCATGTTTTTCCATCCTCTACTAAAACTTTGTTGTAAGCAATATTTCATCATATTGTTCATCAATGTTTTTCCAGTGACAATTTAAAACAGAACTTGACATGGAATTACATATAATTGATCAAATGGAATCATTTAGTCTTAATAACATTGTCTTTCTCTGAAGGATGAAGACGACGACGCCTACCCAAAGAAGAAATGGCCGACAGTGGACGCCTCGTATTATGGTGGGAGAGGAGTTGGCGGTATTAAAAGGATGGAAGTAAGGCAAGGGTATTTGGAAGGAAAGCAACAGCTTCCAATTGCTCTGGTCCGCTGCAATGATATGAACGTGTATGTGTGTGTCCAGGTGCGCTGGGGAGATAAGGGATCCACTGAAGAAGGAGCCAAACTGGAAAAGGCAAAGAATGCTCGGGTGAAGTTGCCAGACCAAGAGTTTGAGTTTATGACCACTCGGACCCTAAACAATGGCATGAGAAAACCCATCTCCCCCCACAAGTGGTACTCACCAATCAAGGTAGATAAGCAACCACAGGTTTCATTCACAATATTAAAAAACAAAAGCATGGCATTTAGATATTCTAACCCCTGGTTTCACAGACCAGGCCTTCTCCTGGACTAAATGTAAATCTGAGATGTTTTGTCTTAAGATGCACATCAGTAATGCATGTGAATGAAAATTACTTAAATGTCCTAATTAAACTATGGCCTAATCCTTAGCCCTGTCTATGAAGTAGACACCACAAGCGAGTACCACAAGATGTGTGGCAAAACCATTAAGATTTGATTAGTTATTGTTTTATTATTACTGGTTTAGATTGATATTGATTATTATTGGACTACTACTACAGGAATACACTATTTCAAACTTTCTATATTTTTAAAATTTACATTCAGTTAAATGTCCTACTTTCCATTTCTTTGAAATGTATGATCAGTTGTTTCCTAGAAAATAATACATAATTTTTTTTTCATATATATATACACAACAAAATAGGTACTCTAGGTGTTGAAAAAAATACAGAATGGTTTATAGAAATTGATAAAAATAAAAAAATAAACTTACTTTACATTTTTGATGACAGATCTGTGACAATTTCATCTTTTTTTTATAGCAAACAAGTCTTTTAATAGATAAATATCTATATATTTTTATTTTTTTTATGGTGTTGTGTTGAGTAATTATATAGTTAGTCGATTTAATGGCGCATCGATCCATACCAACTTAAAAAAAAAAAAATGAATGCCATTTTTCTTCTGTTTTGCTGGTTAATGACCAAACCAAACCAACTCTAACCAGCCTGAACCAGAATGAAAATTCATGCTGGTCTGTGTTTGCCAGGGATGGCATTGTAAAAGGTGTTGAATTAACACATAGTAAGCCAGAAAATATTCATATCCCAGTGCGTCCTCGCAAAAAACACATTACACAACAGCTATGGATGACCCAATACAGTGTAATGCTTACGCCATGGTCATCTGGTTGACAACAAGTGATTTGGTCATTCCTCAGAGGACTGGAAGGAGCTCAGAAGCGGCGTGTGCTGTGGTGGCCTTAGCCAGTTCGGGAAGCGGTTCTTGCATTGTTTCATAATGTCTCTGTCAGATGGAAGGGGAGGGTTAATTTAAACCAGACACTGAACTGAGCTAACCCAAGGGAGATGAGCTTTGCAGAGCTGGTCCATTTCCCAACAAAACAAACTCCTTTTCTCTTTCTCTTCCACCTTTTTTCTTCTGGATTATGTTGGGTGACAGTTCACTCTGAGAGTAAGGACTGAAGTGACTTTGGCCCAGATTTTACACCTAAATAATGAGAAACTTTAATATTCACTGATTTAAAGAATACACACAGAAAAATTAGAGTCTGTCAATTTATAGTCTGGGTCAGACTATTCAGAAATTTATCTAAAATGTAAAATTATCACTGTTTTAACAGCTTATTATTTTAATTTCACCCTAAGAGGAAATTGGAAAATTAGTGGAACAGCATGAATGCAATGGAATTCAACAGATAAGACCTCTGTAAATCTCTCTGTGCCGCTCTTTGTAGTCAATTACAGATTACACTGAAATCCTCTTTGCACTGTTGAAGTGCTTTTTGCAGCTTGAATTTCTCACCAGCATACTTTGTTGTGTTGATCTCTTTGGAACCGCTGTTGTGTTTGGATCTTTCAGGGAAAACTGGATGCCCTGTGGGTGTGGCTTAGAAGAGGATATGACCGCGTATCTGTGATGAGGCCTCAGCCTGGAGAGAAGGTAATGAATACTGCCATACGTAACACAGATGCTCTATATTAGTACAACGTTAACAATGTTGTCAAGTTGTGGCATGTGCATGCACACACCACGTTTGGAACAATAAAATATTTTTAATCCTTTATGCTCACCAAGCTTGCATTTATTTGATACTGTGAAAACTGTAATTAATAATAGAAGCGTCTTTCAAGAAGCATTTCTTATTATTATCAGTGTAAAAAACAGTTCATGCATATTAAGTGAGCACCAAGTCAGCATATCAGATTAAAAATTCAGCTATAAATTCCAGGATAAAGGATATTTTCATTTCCTTCCAAAGCCTTGGTGAGAATGAGAAGGCTAAAAACTTTTCAAACAAAGTGCTGAACGAAGCATTTCTGAGTTATTTCCGAATCTGTTCTGGTTAAAATGTTGCAGGCAGATTGTGAGGAACACTTGAAAACACTGTGATGTATATTGAAGATGAAAGGAGGCCAGCTGTTAGCAATAAGTGCAGTCAGAAACAGAGGCAGAGTGAAGGTACTCAGGACGCTGGCTCAACTTCAGACCAATAGGACCAGTCTGCTAATATTGCTCCTGCCTAAAGGAATGCACCATAGTCTGCTTAAAACATTAACCACCCTCCCCTTTCCCTCAGAAGAATGCACAGAGGGGAGGTTTGGGGTGTCTGATCTGCTGTGGTAAATAGAAAAAGAGAGTTGGACGCAAATCAGATGGCTTTTAAAATTAAAGCAATGGGACTGCTTTGGATCTTCTCATGCAAACAAGAGCTTCTGTTGATTCTTTAAAGCTATATAAAAGTCCACTGAGCTATATAACACATAACAGTAAACTGTACTTGATGCATCACGAATGCCTTTTTTATCATTCAAAGCCATATTGTGGAATTAATCTGATTTTAAACAAGCAGAAACTATTAGAGGCGTTATAGGAAATCCGATTTTCTTTTATTTAATTATATGTACTTGGATCATTTTCCTAAAAACTATTCCTTGGAATCATCAAAAAACAAATACTTTGAATTATACATTTATATAGAATCTATACATATGCACTACCGTTCAAAAGTTTGTGGTAATTTTTTTTTTAATTAAGAAAGAAATCTCTCATGCTCACTGCATTAATTACAGTAAAACAGTAATATTGTGAAATATTATTACAATTTAAAATAATTGTTTCCTGTTTTAACATAATTTTAAATGTATTTTATTTGTGTTTTTAGGTTTTTTTTAGCAGCTATTATTCCAGTCTTCAGTGTCACATTATTGTTTAGAAATCATTCATTGATGAACCTGCGATATTCTATTCAGGGCGTAAAGGAAAATAAAAGCTGAAACTTTTTCACTATACCTTGCAAAAGCAGCGAGTTACAAAAGCTTTGTGTATTACGTGTAATCACATTCATACAGTCTATGATCACAACAACAACATTCTCATCTGAGGAGATTACAAAGATATGAAATGTGGAGTTCTCTGCTTTTGTCAGAAAATAACTATTAAAACAACTGTAAATTTACAGTAAAAAAAAAAAAGGCAGTTGCGGTTGCCAGAATGAAAAAAAAAAAAAAAACATACAGTAGCAATATTTTAGGCTTAAAGGTTTTAACTTAAATTTATAGTTAAATACCGTAATTTTATTATATTGTTAATATATCAAGGTATTGAAGTACTGAAATCTGTTTTGTAACCAAATGCAGGCATGAACCAAAGCCTGTCACAAGCAGCTTTTAAATGATAGCATATAAAGAATGTGCAGAGCATCATTCACACAAACACTAAACACCATCATGGTAACACACATGAAACTTAAAGGGTTAGTTCACCCAAAAATTTTAATTCTTTGTGTATGTGACTTTCAGACAAATTCAATCAGAGTTATATTAAAAATTGTCTTTCCATGGAGATACACGGGTGTTTGCTATATACACTTTGAAAGACTGAAATAAAATATGTGCATTCATGATAACGCGACTTCAGGGGTTGAATAAAGGCCTCCTGTAGCGAACACATGCATATCTAAAATATCAATTTCCATTTTTCAAATGTAATTAACACCTTTTTTCTCACTTTCACTGACTGAGGTAAGCAGACGACATTTAGCCGTATGATACCGCAACAATGTTTCCTTTCTCTAGCAAAGGAAAACCAGTCTACTCTTGGCTTATCCTCGCTTTGTGCTTATAATTCATTACTGGGGTTTTGTTCTGTTTTCTCTCCGCATTTGTAACTAATCACACAATGACAACATCCTTCATCATCTGCCAGGACTGTTTTCACGCACCACAGTCAGCGGAAGTGAGAAAAAAAGTGTTTGTATTTTTTTATTTGAAATTTGGATATTTATCTTACAATCGCTACAAAGCCATGTTAGAGATGTTTCATTACTGATGCACATACTTTATTTCATTCTTCAGAAGTGTATACAACAAACACTCGTTTATCTCCATGGAAAGGCTTGGAGGGGGCTCTACAGTTTTTTTTTTTTAAACTATAAACTACAGGCAAATTTTTTTTCATTTTTGGGTAAACCCTTTAAATAATGCAACAAACATTAATGTAACATACAACCCTAATAAACATAATTTATAAAAGAAAATTACGACTTACTCTTTTAAATTTTACATTCTTTTTCACTTCCAAAACAGTATTTCACCGTAAAATTGTCTGAAATGTCTATTACAGTTTTTTCACCATATATATTAGTGGAACTTACTGTATTTGACAGGTTTTTACTGTAGCATTTTCACAGTTTTTACTGTTATCAGTTAAAATCACTGTAATTTTTATAGCAAATCTGCTTTTGATATGAAACATATTCATATTCACATGTATTCATTGAGAGCATTTACAAATGAAATGTAAATGTTTGACTCTCCAGGGTCGCTGCATGAAATTTACCCGTGTGAAATCCTGCCCGCCTCCACGATACCCGCTTTACAACAACCCGTCAAGCCACATCTACAGCCTCCCCCACAGCAGATGCCCTCCTGTTCCGCAGGGCACCCTGCCACCTACCCCACGCTGCTCCGCCCACTCTCCAACCTCCACCCTGCCCCCTCTGCCATCAACTCCACCCCCAACATCCATAACACCTCCCCCTTACACACCACCTCCAGCCAGGGCCCTTCCTCCTACCTGTCTGAACATCAATGTGACTCTGCCTCCTTCTCCACCCACACCACCACCACCAACAAGCTTCCTGCCGCCCTCGTCACCCAGCACCTTGCCTCCGCCCCCTCAGGCGGCTCCACCCGGACGAGCCCCGCCCCCTTCTCGTCCACCACCTCGCCCAGGTCCTGACGAACCACAGTGCTACCAGGACTGAGTACATCTAAGTGATTTGCACACAGAAACTGCTGGTTATGCCGGTGCAAAAATTAAACACATTTTTTCAGGCATTAGAAAGTAGCAACATGATTGTTATAAATGACAATGGTTGCAAATGTGTTTTAACGTGACAGTGACTGTATTGTTGCACACTTGATTCTGATTAGGTAGACAAATATTCTAAGGCGTTAATTTTCTAAAACTGTGCATATATGAAGTAGCTCGAGGTTTGTTGACTTTCAATATTACCTTGCCATGTTCTTTATGGATTGTTTTGAGGTTTAAAATTAACAGAATGCCAAGAAGAGTCAGATGAAAAAAAAAAAAACATTTTGAGTTTTTAAAATCATGCATTTGATTTGCATAGAAAATTTCCATCCATTTGGATTACACAGTTCACATGAACAAACAAATAAACTTAATGCGATGCATATTTGTCAGTCACATATCCAGGTTTACACAGTATATTTTTCAACAAACCACGTTTTAATTAATGGAATATTGCTTGTTGCACAACAGTTTTTAAGTAGATGAACTGAATTGTTTTATGATGATTTTAAACAAATTTTATCAATGCATTTTGAATTAGGATTATTTCAATTAAATCAAAAAGATGCAAATTGCTGTATAAACTATGCCATGATTTCAAAAAGGTGCACCTGTTTTATGTATATACATGACTGACAAATATCCATCACGTTTATTATTTCGTACTATGTTAAAACTGTGTAACGCCATGCTATTTTATATACATTTTAAATGAACCGATTTTTAACTTAAGCCTTTTTGGAAGGTGGAAACTGACATTGGACCATTAAGTAATTGAAGACTAATGTGTTTTAATATTCATAAATTCAGCAGTTTGTTGACAGTTATTCTATGCTAAAAAGTAAAAGGCGTTGTTCATAAAAAAAATTATTCTGTAAATTATTCTCATTGTATCATTATTAGCATCTTAATGTAGCTTTGCGGATATATTAGAAAGGAGTTTAAGTATTAGAGAACCTGGAGAGATCAGGGGCCTCATTTATAAAATGTGCTATGCTCAGATTTGATAGTAGAGTGTGTGTACGCTTAAATCCACAACAACGCTCTATTTATAAAAACTTTGCCGTGGAAAAGTTCTTAGCGTCACATCAGGGTCTTAGCAGACGTACTCACTTTTTGTAGTCAGAGTATTGCAGATTTTTGAAAATGTAAGCTGTTCTTGACGATTAGGGGGCATTTCATATGTTAATGACATTAATAAGAAGTCCTTTACAAAGCAGAGAGCTGAAAGCATTTATTTGTGCGCAAGTTCAAGATCATTTGCGATTCATAGATTTCTCATCTGAAAGAGACAAGATCCCCAAAATCGTGCTAATTCGTACAAATTCATACGACCTCACTTCTACAATTTTGTCTAAACCCCAGAGACAGGCAGGTTTAGAGGTGGATTTGGGTGTAGGTCATTCGTACAAATTTATATGAATTGGCAACTCGTAAAATATGTAAAATTTAGCAAAAATCCTTTGAGTTTTTGCAAGGTGGCTAATTCGACCTCACTCATATGAATTTGTACGAATTGGTCACCTCGTAAAATATGTAGGAATTGCCGTGTGACTGCGTTGGAAAAGGCGCATACACACATTTCCTGTTCATAAGTTCATTCTATGAATCGCACGTATGGTGAAACGATCATAAGATCAAGTTTAGCATGGTTTCTGCGCAACATTTTAAAAATGAGGCTCCCGGTTCAGCTTTGATGCTTTTTGAATATGTCAGGAAAACATCTGCAGAATAAAACATTCAAAGTGACTGCAAGAAAACTGATCAAATAGTTTATTCGGTCTGTAGTCCTAAAACCCAGAAGAGAATAAGCACAGCCATAAATTCTCCAGGGAATTTCCAGTGGCGTTCAGAAAAGTGGTTTTGGATTTGAGTAAAATAAAGTCTGTGTTAACATTTAAAGAGACTTTTACATACTCCAAAATACAGTTCACACATATCGACTACGAGTATGTGAGTTTATGTACTTTTTGAAGAATCTGAGAATTGTGGTAGTCCTCCGTTTCTTCAAGTTAAGTTTCACTTATGAACTTGAAACAGCTACACATACAGCCCATTAGAAAGTCCCGAATGTACCTACAAATTGACATCATGACTGAACAGCTCTATTTTAAAGGAAACGGCATGACTGAGCTGAAAAAGAATGTGTGTTATGATCTGGCTGAACGTTTGCAGAATGATGCAGGCTTTTGTTTTGTACTGTATATATGGATGCTTTTTAAACAGCTGTGCTAACAAGATCAGTATTCATGAGTAAAAATTCATGAGGTGCTTTATGATTTTTTATTTAAAATGTCTCGTTCTGTCGTTTGCAAGTGCATTTAAAGGGATAGTTTGGTGCCATTTACTGACCCTCATGTCACTCCAAACCCATTTGACTTGGTTTCTTCAGTAGAACGCAAAACGATTCAAACACATTTTAAATATCTTCCGGTACATCTGCTAAAAAAGCTCATACAAGTTTGAAATGGCATGACACTGGGTAAAGCATCAGAATTTGTAATAACGCTACAAACTATTCATTTAAGCATACAGCAGGTTTATGTTTTACTATTCTGTCTCTTCTTTTAACTTGAACATTTTTATTTCTCATTCTGTGTTGAGAAGCTTGTGCTTGAGCTTTTACAGATGTTCAGAGCGTGTCAGGCTATTCCTTTTTTAACGAAGAGCATGTTTTTACACGCTTCAATTAAACATTGGAATTTGTACTTTTGTGTCTTACGTTTGGGTCTTTTTTTTTTTTTTGTTCATCAGATTTTGGTAAGTATCACAATTATAACTGAGTACTTGAAACTATCTGCATCTATGATGAAGGAAATGTTCAGCTTGAGCTTTGAGACACATGGCTTTTATTTGAAAATTAAATGTTATTCATACCACCAGCTCTGTTTTCAAATGTGACCCAGGATCACAAAACCAGTCATAAGTAACACGGCATGTCTATATTAATAGCCAAAAATACATTGTATAGGTCAAAATGATTATTTTTTCTTATATTTCAAACATCATTAGGATATTAAGTTCATGTCCATAAATATATTAAGTTTCCTACTGTAAATATATCAAAACTGTAAACACAATTTCCTCTATATTTTCGGATTCCAAATTTTCAAGTAGTTGTATCTCGGCCAAATATTGTACAGCTTGAAGGTTAACTGGAATATACTTTAGCTGACCAAATGCCACTTAAAACGAGTATCTGCAAGAAGACTTAAAAACATGTTTTCTCACCTGAAAAACACTGTTAAGAGATGAAAACACTGTCTTGCTGCAAGTCTGTAGGAAAACCTATAGTACTTTGCAAATAGGAAAGGAAAGGACGTGACATGTGGCCAGGTATGGTTTCCCATACTTAGAATTTGTGCTCTGCACACACACAGCAGTGAGAAGTGATCAACCACGCGCACACACTGTAAACACACACCTGGAGCAGTGGGAAGCCATTGCTGCGGCACCCGGGGAACAGTGCCTTGCTCAAGGGTCTCACCTCAGTCGTGGAATTGAAGGCGGAGAGAGCGCTAGTCATTCACTAACCCCACAATCCCTGCCTGACCTGGGACTCGAACCCACGACCTTTGGGTTACAAGCCCAACTGCCTATCCATTAAGCCACAACTGCCCCGTCTAGTCTATGAACTATTACACATGTTTCTGGTTAACAGAGTTCAGACTTTCTTCTTCGATTGACGTCACACGTTGTAGAGACTTTTAAGGTAATCAACAGACAAATGTACAAATTAAGTAATTAAATACTTGTTTTGACAGACATCGCTCTCCATTATTTAAAAACCCTGTCTCATTTAACTGAAAAATAGGCTCATATTCATTTGCTTATGTGATGAACAGTCTTTGATGAAATATTCCAGTAATGTGGCCATGGGCCGTATTAACACAATCAAGAGGCTCTGGAGCTTTAACTCTTAAGTGTTTCATGCACACTCAAACAGCAAATAAAATCATTATTATATTAAAATGAACCCAGACTTTACTGGTAAACAACTTTCAAACGTCATTCTTCCTTCATCGATATACTCAAGTCCCAACACCCACAGTACCAGGATGATGAAGATGAAACAAGGGTGGACATTTCAGCAAGACAATGATCCCAAACTCAGTCAAGGAAACTCTCGATCACACCTGA
Organism: Enteromius trimaculatus; assembly: GCA_032361065.1. Classification (NCBI taxonomy): domain Eukaryota; kingdom Metazoa; phylum Chordata; class Actinopteri; order Cypriniformes; family Cyprinidae; genus Enteromius; species Enteromius trimaculatus. The sequence continues at coordinate 13,160,164 of JAUMHP010000059.1, forward strand.
GCAATGCATGCAACTTTCTCTATAGTAGGGGTCTTGAAGTTGTCATTACCAACAAAGGCTTCAGTACAAAGTAAGTATTAAATAAGTTTCAGTAGGTCAATGCTCTTTTCCTGTTTTTTTCCATTGTATTGCACATAACTTAAAAAAAAATAAAAGTAGTATGGATGTATTCAGGTTGTTATCGACATCTGGGGAAATTTTCATGTCAACAGCACCTTTAAGTTGTTTTCTATTTATTGTGAAACTAGTTTCAGAATATATCTTCCCCTCTCTATCTTGTCAACTTGAGTGAACACACAGGTGTTGACCTTATTTTTTGCTAGCTGTATCCATAATAGGATAATTTTGGAATGTGGAAACACAGCAAATGAATTTATACTCTTTGGAAACAATTTATTTGAAAAATATTTTTTAGTAACATCATAAAAATACTCTCGCTTCAGAGCTGTTTAATACATATTTGATATAAAAAAGCATTGATTTGGGGAAACAGGGTGGGTGGTTTTGCAGAAAAACATCATTCTACTGCAAATCCACATCATTCACTTCATTGAGGTAAAAAAAGTCAGCTTTTTATGATCAGGAGGAGATGATAAAGTTTTAAAACAAAACTTCTGTATCAATCAGGAAATCTCATCCCAGTACATATTTGAAGTAATTTATACTTGTTTTGAAAGGCGTCAATCTACTATTTACAAACCGCTTCTCACTCAATTTACTGAAAATTATGGTCACATTCACATGCTTATATGATAAACAGTCTGATGAAATATTCCAGTGATGTGGCCATGGGCTGCATTAACACAATCAGAGACTCTGGGGCTTTAACTCTTGAGGGCTCCTGTGTGTCATGCACACTCAAACAGCAAATTAAATCAATATATAAAATGAACTCAGACATTACACATGCTTCTGTTAAACAAGGACATGGTTCAGACAACTTTCTTCTACTGGTTTCACTGATATGCTGTGGCGGACACCCTGCAGCCCACCCAATTTAGTTTTTTTGCTTGTTTTTTTTATATTTAAGAAAATCAGATGATGAACTCTAGTGGAACCTTAAGTTAACAAAAAGGTAACAGATAGTCAGAGAGCTATTTAGTTATTGTGTTATGCAGCATCTGTGATTTAATGCTGATGAATAGCTGGTTAATATCAAGACACATACAGCAACACTCAAACGCCAAACAAAATCACCACTATATTACAATGATCCCTGACTTTATACATGTTCCTGGTCCTGGAAGTGTTTCCCATATTGTGAAACTAGTTTCAGAACATATCTTCCCCTCTCTATCTTCTCTGGATATGCCTGTCAACTGGCAATTCAGTAACTGGTCTATCAATCATTAAATGTGAAGGACAGACAGTATTCTTTCACAATCTTCATCACATCATTCACTCCATTCTGGTACAGTTTCCTAATATATTTAAATCAGGAAATGTCTCCTCCAAGTACATATGTGAAGTAATTTAAACTTGCTTTGACAGACATCGCTCTCTATCTACAAACCTGTCTCACTCAAGTTACAGAAAAATATGCTCATGTTCACTTGCTTAAATGATAAACAGTCTTTGATGAAATGTTGCAGTAATGTGGCCATGGGCCGTATTAACACAATCAGAGAGTCTGGGGCTTTAACTATGAAGGTAAAACAGTAGCAAAACTCGAGAGCTTGCGAGTGTGAATGTGAGAACTTGTAAAATGAATATTTGTATTTGTAAGCTGAAATTTATACTCACAGCTCTGATGTGAAAAG
>JAUMHP010000059.1:13168099-13187955 GCA_032361065.1 Enteromius trimaculatus
CTATTTTCTTCAAGAAACAAATTTCCCAATTTTTCTTTTTTGTTGAACAGAGTAACAAACATTTCATTAATTAATGTTAAAAGAGTAAGTCATGTGTAAGTCATTATAAAACAACAGACATTTTAAAAATAACTTATTTATAAATAGTTGTTTTTATGACATATATATATATATATATATATAATAAAATATATATACTTAATACTCCTACTACTACTACAACAATTTTTAATAAAATAATAAACATTTCATATTTATATATTGGATTACATTAATATTAATTTCAAATAATAAGTGCTAATTAAATATCAAAACTAAAAATAAACAGAAATAATAGTTCATGATAGCGATTTCAACTCTGCTGCTGAGAGAGCTGTTTGAACAAACAAATAATAAACACCGGCACAATTTACATTCACATTTACATGTTTATTTAACACCCCTTTCTTTGTTTATTGGTTTTCACAAAAATAGAAGGTGCACATGAACCCATCACTGCTCGAACACTGGGCTGAGGGTGTTTGCTACAGAGACCAATGAGGTTCCAACTCTGGGGATAAACATGGTCATAAATATTGTTTTTCTCTGAACAAAAACAGCACATAAAAGGATTCTTTGATTTTTGCACAACAACACAAGTCAAACACTACCCGCGGAGCAAAGACCTCTACTGAGAACTACAAGATGAAGCATTAGGTTTGCATAGGTTAACATGAGAGTCTGCGAATGGCTGTACAGAGGAGAGGCGAGGATATAGAACCATCTCATAATCGACAACGCCAACAACAAATATCAGTAACGGAGCCCCAGCAGCATCTCTTTTCCTGATGTGCAGTGCTGTTCTGTGGCTGTTCATCAATGCCTCCAACATAACAATACACCTCATAAAACATCCAAAGAGTTTGAAGTTTATGATATTTTTTTCATCATATTGTTGTTGTTTTTCGTTAATAACAGAACTTGGTAATTAAAACTTCAAGGGTGGGCGGTATAACTAAAAAACTATCACATATGGGTAGTTGACAAAGATTTTACTTTGTCCTATGGTGTGACGACGGAAAAAAAAACATACAAATAACAAGAGAAAAATTAATCTTCATTCTTAAGAGTTATAAATAACATGACAGAGGACAGAGTTTGTTTTTTTTTATGTCACACCATAGAACACAGTCATGTTCATACTACCCATATACATACACACATTCAGCAAGGATGCATTAGTTCACCCCCAAATGAAAATTCTGATTGATTACTCACCCTCATGTTATTCCAACCCCGTAAGACCATCGTTCATCTTCAGAACACAAATGCATTATTTATCAGATGTTCAGAAACGTACATCAGTACATTGGTGAAACAGTTCATGTGACATCAGGGGCTCTACTTCAAGTTGTGTGACGCTAGGAGAATACTTTTTTTTTGCGCAAACAAAACAAAAAAACAACAAATAACTAACCATCCTTCTCCTCTGTGTCACGTCTTCTGCCATTCTTCAGGAGTATCACAACGCATATGCACACTTTCCCCTAGACGTAAATAACCACAGATTACGTCAAATACATTAAAGCGTAAATACTCTCCAAAATGGCAGAAGACGTAACTCAGGGGAGAAGAATGGTTGAGTAAATTATGTTAATTTTGTTTTCTTTGCACAAACTCTCCTAGCATCGCAAATATCTTAAAATATCTTAACTCGCGTTCCATGATGATGAATAAAAGGTCTTACGGGTTTGAAATGACATGAGGGTATTAATGAGTTATTAATGACAATTTCATTTTGGCGTGAACTAATCCTTTAAATTACCATAAAGACTAAGATTATTGTCATTTTAAATAAAAGCTCTTCTTTCCAGAGCACAATTATTTTTAATAGTAATGACAATATTTTTATTCAGAAACAAAAAGATTTTTTATTGGCTCTAAAATTGTATTTATATATAGTTCAAATGTTTGGAGTATATAAAAATGAATCCAGAAATATGTATTTTTTTTTTAATGCCCACAGAAAATAGGAACCTTTTGTGATCACGCAAGTCAGATAAAACAGCATGGGAAAGCCGTTAATATTTCATAACTGTGCAAACACATCTAAAGTGATATAAGCAGTATAGGAAATCTCTGCAGGGCCGCCCAGCCCTACTGCCGTTGCCCTTGTGAGATGACTACTCATTTCAAAGCCATTTACAGATTCAGCGATATCAAAAACCGATTAAAGAACCTTCAGTTTTATAGCGTGCCAGCCACTGATTGGGATTTTGCTAGCATTACAGCGAGCATTCGTAACTGGAGCAGTCTAATGACTCTCAGTGAATGAAAAGAGAACCTGTGCTTGAAACAGAGGTGTCTGCTGCGGGTCCAGCTGTCCGAACGAAGCAGATAAACCATGTCAAAGACAGAACGACCTCACCACTTTCGACAACTAACACTAGCTATTTATTTACCTCACATCCACACATACACGCTAACACACACGTACAGTACTGATATGAAGATTGGCCACAGACATGTCTTTACTTCATATTGATAAACACTGCCATGCTTCGATATGCGTCTGATTCACGAGAACTGTGCAAGAAAGCATGGCATCGGGCAGTAGATTTGAGGATGAATTGTATACGTACAGCGTTTTGAGGACCGTAGAGCATTTCCCTCAAGACTACAAGACGATTTACACCGGAGAATAAAAGGCAACGAAAACTGAAAACAAATCCAGTCGATTTGCTCACGAATGCCGTCATACTGTATCAGGATGCTTCAAGATTGTCCTCTTTTCTTAACTGAAATCATTCAGCAATGGCGATCTGGCCGTTAGAAGATGAAACCGACAATTTACATTCGCAAACACGTCTCAACACACAGAACAAAGAGATAAAGTCTTCTCTTAAATAGTTTTCATATACACATATCTGCATTTATATATGGATACTTGATACTCATACATTCATTCTCTACCACTCTATTCATATTCACATATAATCTTAACCGTATATGAAATATTTCTTTTAAATTATCTCATAATGTCTACTATGGGGTAAGACGTGGATCTCTGAAGGAATTGCTGGACGTTTGGACCAGACGCTTTATACACAGGAGGAACGAATCACATTTGAGGGCGGGAGTCAGATACTGCAGATATACAACAATTTACATTGCTTCGAGCCAACGTACAACATCAATAGAGCTATTTACAAAGAAATAACAGAGAAATGATGGTCATGAGATGGAGAACAAGTACCACTGATGGCAATGAGGAGCTTCTAGTCAGTTTTAAGGTTTTAACATCACAAATATTAGGATCCGTTCGTACCCTGCGGTCAGTCTGGGCGAAGATAAATTCTCACAAGCTGTGCTTGCCTACCTGCCGGTCTGTAAACATCCAGCTAAATACTCTTGGCTGGAAACATTTGGTTCACTTTGTACTTTAATTTTGGTCTGGAAGGAGCCAACTGCATGAGTCTAAACCCATGCGTGTTTAATCTTGAGACGAGCTTCCTGAGTGCCACCGAAGACACGAACAATTCTGCACTCTGTGAGGCAGATGAAATGTGTGACGGTCATATATGGCATGTCCAAAGGAAGCACAGATATGGATGCCAAAGGAAACTGGATTTGTGTCTGTAGAAAAAGGTCGCACCGGACTAGATGAACACAAACTCATCAGGCAGATAAACACCATGGTGCAGGGAAGGAAAGCGGAGTATGTCAAATCAAATGAGCGGTGATGGTGATGATGATGATGACCGCGGCAGGGAATGAAATAAAATGCAAGATGTGATGAACAGGAAGAAACTGAAGCGACGGAATGATGAAAAAACCGATTAAAGAGGAAAATGAAAGAGGGTGGAGGATAGGACAAAGGAAAGCAGGAGGGATTAATGGTTAAAGGCAGAAGACTACAGCGGTTGGCGTCATCTTCAGCACTGCAGGAAATATCTGTACGGTCTAGAGGTCGATGAGCTGGTCCACCAGCAGCAGGGAACGGGCCAGGTTGGGCAGGCTGGACTCAGAGCTGCCACTGTTACTGCGAGAGTGACCTCCTAAAAGAGGTCAGACGGACAGGAAGGTTAGGGGTGGAGGAAAGGGAGGAGAGCCAGATTAAGACAAGGAGAGGCCGAGGAAGGAGACAGAAAAAGAGAGAGGGAGAGAGAGAGGCACAAAGGTAAGTTCACAAAAGGTCAAGAGAGACTATTACTTTTTTTTTCTATATGGGCAGATCTCGGGTTCTGCTGTAAAAAGTTATAAATAAAAAATATTAATAAAAAAAAAAAAAAAACATGCAAAAGGTTTGGATTCAAAAATCTGGGGATTTGTTTTAAATGAACTATGAAGGAATTACAGATTATATGTGATTCAGTTAAAGACCACACAAAATTCCATAATATTTGGGGAACCTCAATGTTCCCTGCACCACTACTCAATCTGTAACACAGGGCAAATAACCTGAACTCCTGCCAGTGTTGTTATTGTTAATTAAAACTCTTAAAAACGTAACTGGATCAAAAACTAAATTAAATGAAAATCAGGAAACAGAAAAATTAAACATGCTGCCTTGACTAAATTAACTAAATGAAGAGAATTAGTTTAAATATGACAAAAGCATACAATAAAAAAAAACTGTTCAAACTGTAAAAAAAAAAAAAAATCAAAGAGCTTAAAAAAGAGCTAATATTAATACAGTATATGAAACTAACATAACACTGGCTTGTCTGAATTAATACTGCAAAATAATAATAATTTTAAAAAAAACACTTCCTTATGCCAGTCTGATGTAAAAATAATTAAATAAATAAAATTACTCCCTTTATCTTTCAAACTGAAAATGAACTGTGGAGTGTATTACTATGTAAGTGTATTATGAGGACTAAATCTAAAATAATAAAGACTGGCAATGTAGAGATGAAGATATACATTTAACTTTGCAACTGTATTAAATACATCAAGATTTTGTATAATATTTTTTCAGTACAGACTTTGGATCAGCTGTTTACTGAAATAAAAGGTGGAACCACAATTTCTATTAGATGCCTATAGCTAGTATGCAAAATGTGCAAACTAACACACTCAATTGTTTATCTGCAACTACAAACAAAGAATGCGCTCAGACTATACAGTCCTCACATACAGATAATGATCAAACTGCTTGTCATTAAAATGAGAGCAAGATGGAAACTGATCAGTTATTAAATGGTTGAAGCTCACCTTGAGAGTTTTTGGAGACCATTACTGGTATGGGGTCAAATTCATCTTCATTGGCCGTCTCAGCAGGAGGAGGAGGAGGAGAAGGCTCAAAGCCTGAGAGCAAACAGGAGTCTGCAACTGAGAGTCGATGAGGGCAAATGACAGTTTACAGGCGGTGGAAGGGAGAGACACAAATGGGTGAGAAAAACAGTACTGTTAGCATGATGTCAACACTGAAAGAAAATCACATTAATGTTCTTGAATAAGTATGTAGTGTTAATATCAAATCCTTTTCATTTAAAATAAATGCACTTTACAGTTGCACCAGTTTTTTTAACATGCCTCACCAGGTCTCATAAGCTATAAATGCCAGCAGAAAAAAAGTGATTTGTTGTACCTGATATATTCTGGGAGGTGCCTCCTAAAACAGGCGCAAAATCATCCAGACATGCGGCAGAGCCAGAGGAGAGAGAACAGCCCAGCAAGGAGTCATCTCCAATTAAAGGGTCTACAGCACAGTGGGGAGCAACAGCAGGTAAACACGTTTTAAAATGCAGTCAAATGACCAAAGTTTTGTCAGTTCTGTAATTAGTAGTCAATCTCCATCATGTGCTCACAGATAAAGCAGCATTTATTACACAAAGCCATAGTTCATTACAATGTCATTTTGACTACTCGGACAGACCTAGCCACCACAGGGTGTTAAAATGCAAGATAGAGGCTCATACGTCTGTAATGCATATTTTTACCTGCTAGTGCTGATGATGCTGGTTCAGCCTCCACAGGGTGCAGCTGGGCCTGAGGGGGCTCCAAGCCAGGAATCAGAGAGTCCAAACACACTTCCATTTTGGCTAGGAGTAAGACAGATTGGGGGGGGGGTTCAAACATTCACATGACATTCAAACCAACAATTTGTATGATACCTTCAACATAGGGACTTGCTGCATATTCCTAGGCCAGTTATGTTGATAAACACCAGGTGTACCTCAGGGTTCCGTACTTAGCCCTCTCTTCTTTTTGATATACACAATATTTCTGGGACCCATCAATAAGCAAAAATTCACTATGCTTCTTCTACAAATGCAATGCCGTAACACAATACAAATCAAGTTACATTTTTATGTGGCAAAAAGAAAAAACAGAAGCCTATCACAAATAATACTGGGACTGGCTTGATCTGCATCAAACAACAAAAAGTGGAATTTGTCTCAGAAAACAGGACCATTCAGTTGAGCTTTTGTAAAAGAAAAGCACATAGTAAAGAAGTCAGCAAAAGCTTTTACCATCTCTAGTATCATCAATTGAACTGCCGAAAGGGTCAGCCATGGACAGCAGATCAGGCAACATGAGAGAAGTATCTGGAGACTTCAGGCCTTCTATCAGCTTCTCTGTAAGTTAGCCAGTGAAAACAGCCGGTGTTAGCCAGAGTAAAGACATGCAGGTGTTCAGAAACTGATAGAACAATGGAGGATTTAAACGGCTGTTGAACTGGAACTTAGAAAGTGAATGGGAAAAACCATTAGATGTAGGGGTGGCTACATCTATCTAAGAACTAGAATTAACAAATAAAACAATAATACAAAGTTACATCTAAAGATACACAAAGAAACTAATAGTAATGACAGTTATTTCAGTAACTTTTTCACATTTCTGAAAAAGCACAAAGCAGATTTACGTATTTATAATTTAGATTTTGTTTCTTTATTCCGTTTGTATTCTTTTGCTTTTAATTACTTTTTTTGCATTTATTATTACAACATTTTTTAATAATTACTAGAAAAGGCCAAAGACTGACTGTGTCTGGTTGGTGGTTAATATAAAAAAATATATAATAATTAAAAAAAAAGAAAAAAAAGTTAAATAGTACATTAGTGTTTTCTTTGGTGGCAAAATTGTTAACTGTGAATCACAATGGACCTCTGGATTACCTGGCACAGCTAGCAAACCAGCTCCCGGTTCTAAGCCCAGAATGTCAGCAGGTCTTTCAGCTGTATAAGAGCAGACAGAGAGAAAATTGGAAATACTAAAGTGGTCAGAAAGTTTTGGAAATGGGTTGCATTGAATGCTGAGCATCAGTTTAAACAGAGGGCAGCCTCAGCAGGGATGCTGAGGTCACTGGTGGGCCTTGATTCATCTTAATAGAGGTCTCCTGCTGATTTCTGCAGTTCTACTACCTCAGATGCACTAAATGTGCCATCATACAGTTAGAGAGATCAGGAATGGCATAGTAAAAAAGCAAGAGATTGGCAGAAAATTAACTGAATTTCAGTAAACAAATACAGACAAAAAAGAAGCCTTGATGGCTGACTGTACACATACCAAAGGACGGAGGAGCAGGTTCTGCTGCTTCCAGCCCAGGAATAAGACTCTCAGTAGCGACAATCAGAGGTTCAACAGGTTCTGTAAATAAATATTCTATTTATTATATTATTAAATATTATATAAAGAATATTTATATTTGAGTTTAATTAATGACCAGTATTAATTCCGGGTATTCATTTCTTTGAAGCCACAATAATGGGAAAGACTGCTGACTTGGCAATGGTCCAGTAGATAATTACTGACATCCTCCACAAAGAGGCTTAGTCACAGAAGGTCAATACTGAAAGGGGTGGCTGTTCACGGTGTGCTCTATCAAACCATATTAGTTAACCAAGTTGACTTGGAGGAACAAATTGGGTATTTTTTTATATATATATATATATATATATATGTGTGTGTGTGTGTGTGTGTGTGTGTAATACCCATACATACGTACGGGGAGAGTCAAATAAGAAAGTAAAGTTACCATCAGCTAGCTTGGTGAAGTCTTTGTTTAGCAGGTCTTCAGCTGTAAGTTTGGAGAAATTGTCATCACCAAAGGGATTCCAGGTGGGCTGGTCAGGGGGGCTTTTTAGGCTAGTGGCTGAAGCAGGAGCTTGAGGAACAGAAGTGCTGCCCTGCTGGGCAGGCTGGTACACACTCTGCTGGGAGGACTGGGGAGAGTTGGACGGGGTGGCACTGGCTGACCTAATTGTGCCCAAATAAAAAAAATAAGTGCTCAAACAATAGTTTTAAGTAGGTTCAAAGCTGAGCAGGGCTTATAATAACTGTCACTTTCTACATTTTATGCTGGATTTCTCACTTTGACTTGTTAAGGCTGGCCTCTGCTGTGGCCGCCTGCAGCTGTTGAGTGGACTGGCTGACCGGAACACCGAACATAGCGCTGTGAGTGACATCACTCTGAATGCGTCTGTGCCCCGCCTTCTGGGCCGTCCTTGGGGACGAGGGAGGAGTTTGGGAAAGGCCAGGGGCTGCAGGCTGAGGAAAAGACAGCAGATTAAGTATGAACACTGAAAACAGAGAATTTAGAGGGACATAACATTGAAATGTTGATGTAGTGAAATGGCATGAATAATAAAAATAAATAAATAAATAAAAACATGAAAAGGGTTAATAAAATAAAATATAATATATAGTGAATAGTAAATATGTGGAAAAATAGTAGCGTGTAAACAGATTATTATTTCTTCTGATGCAAAGGTAATTTCCACATCAACGGATCTAAACATACTGGATATTTACTACACTGTCTGCACAACATTTCATCACTTCATTATCTGAACTGATAAACATTTCAGAATGTTATGTAAACGAAGCCTAGAAACCATAAAATTAACAACACTTCAGCAAATCAGAAACAAATGCGTACTTTTCTAATTATTTTAACAAAAACATTTTAATTTTTAGAATCTTCAGAGCAAATAAACCAAAACGAGCAAACATCCATAACACAAACAAATCGAAACCATCCACAATGATCCAAAATAAACCAAAAGACGGACAGATGGAGGCAACAAAATGGATGATGAGGCGCAGCCCCTTCATGAGGTGCATCATTAGTGAGAGTGAGGCTGCCAGCTCTTTGAATCAAACGGGACAGAGCAGCATGCACACGATGAAGGTGATTACCCTCTCCTCTGCCTTGTCTGGGCTGATTTGGGATTGAGGCACTGGCTGCCGGACAGTGGGCGGCACTGCGGCAGGCTCAGCTTGAGCTGGAGGCAGGGCCGCAGGTGGTTGAGTGACAGTAGGCTGGACGGGCACCGGCTGCTGCTGAGCCGCAGACGCCTGCTTGCGACGGGCGCTCCGTGCAGGTGCTGTGGGTGGGGCGGGGCTGGATGGAGGAGGAGTGGCTGCTGCTTTCTGAGGGGCAGGGCTGCCAGAGGCAACTGGAACACCCCCTCCTGCTACTGCAGTCGCAGCTGTGACAGGGATGGGCTGCACGGGCTGTCACACAGACAACTATACTATGATGTGAACCATAAATATGACTTTACATATCACTGTTACTTCAGTTTAATACATGCTAAATACACAACAGAAATTAATTCAAATAAAGTGACAGCCTTTTTTTACCCAGACTTGAATTGGAATCTCTCACAATCAACTGTGAGGTGAGGAAATCAGCAGTCTTTGCAATCACATTATTTGGCACAGAAATGACACATTTAATGGAAAGTTGAATTAAAACAGTGTTACAGTTACGCCATTTTATCTTCCTAGATAACAAAAATTCTTGCAACTTCTATACTTCCTGCTCTGTAATGAAAAACTTTACCGTTTTCTGCTGAGGGCCTGGAGATGCCTGGGCTTTCTGAGATTGTAGCGCTGCAGCCGGCTGAGCCAAGTTCACGCTGACAGCTAAGGAAACAATTGTGCATTTTACTATTTTATTTATTTGAATAAATAATAATAATAATAGCATCAAGGGAAATCAATCATACTTATAAAGACAGACAAACTTTGTCACTAATAATTATTTTCATAAACAAGTAATTTGTTCAGAAAATGAAAATCAAGGAGTCTGATCATTGTTATTATTTTGTTTTTAATAATAAAAAAACCCTAAATGAACAATAGCCTTTAAAATGACTTACAATGTCTATATGATCGCAATGAGGCAATTACTAATTGGTTCGAATAAAGTATCAAAAGCAAGAAATCTTATGGTTTTATTGAACAAAAATATTAAAATACATAATAGTTATACAACAAAACTAAAAATACATTATGCATTATAATAACTGCCAGCAGAAAGTGCCCAAGGCCTGATGATTTGATTGTTCATTAATGTGTAAAAACAATGTTTAATACGGTCTAAAGAAATGTGCACTTAAACTTAATCTGATAAAACAATTTTATAATAAACCCAAACATATGTTCTGTAAATATTTTAAAGATATTTACATGTATATACATTTATATATTTAAATTATTTTATATTATATATAAACAGTTTTAATATATACACAAATAAAATTTTTCTTAAATATATACTTGCATGTGTTTGTATCTATATACACAATGAATATACTAGGGCCGGGACTTTAACGAGTTAATTTAGATTAATTAATTACACAAAAATAATGCGTTAATTTTTTTTTACGCATTCTAATCGCACTTTTTTTTGCACCGCGGAACGTTTCTCACTGGATGAGTTTCGGTGGACGGATTATACTGGAACACCAACTAGCGTTTCTAATGTTCTGAATGTACTTGAAAGTAGGGATGCATCGATCCATATCGGCCGATATGCTCGTTTTGTCAGTAAAGCGGTCCTGTAATCAGCGGTAAATGTCGTCAGGTGCGTGATTTCACATTGAGCCGTATATACTACACACAGCCGTTGTTCACTGACGAGCTGCGCAAATCCACGCTGATAATGAACATAGTTGTGTGCAGCTCGTCAGTGAGCTGTGTGTAGTATACTATATACGGCTCAATGTGAAATCACGCACGGCACAATATTGGTCTGTTGGAATTGGTTAAACAAAAAGAAACAATTTTTGTTGCTTAAGCTTATGTATTCAATGGTATACTAAAAACCCATATGAAAAAACTTACTTCTCACTGTTCTCAAGTAAAACATTTATATGCGATTAAAAAGCGATTAATTAATTACAAATACTCTAATTAGATAATTTTTTTGAATCGAGTCCCAGCCCTAGAATATACACAGTATACACTTGTATTTAAACAAAAACCTTTATTTTGGATTCGACTTACCGTTTAAATAATCGTTTGACCGCACTACTATAAATCTGCATATCACATGTTACTAATGTTAATGTTACTAATTTTGTAAAAGACATTTATTACATAAGTTTAGAAACAAACAAAACAGCTACTAGATTAAGTTCATAGATGGTTTAATGTAGTGGTAAGCAATACACACAAGTATTGAACGGTTCATATTGGTACTGGTACCTATCGGCTGGGCGGCCCCAGCGGGTAGGTTGGCTCTCTTGCGTGGGGTCAGGGCAGCAGGCTGGATGGGCAAAATGCCTCCTAGTGCCTGGGACTGGGATTGTGCTGCTTTGGGCCGCTGGCGCGGGGTGATGGAGGTTTCAGTGGTGGGGATAGGGTCTGTAAGTCTACAGGGTAAAATATTATATTTTGTTATAAATCTCAGGTCAAATTTACCACAGAGTACTATAGAATCTCAGTCTAGACACATACCTCGCCTTAATCTGAGTTTGGCTCTTCTTTGCGGCTGCTTCGCTCGCTCGGATTGGCTCAGGAAGTTTAGCAGGAATAGGAGAATTCTGGGGGGATATATTACAGATTAGTCTTGTTTTTATGATTTCAGGCATTCCTGCAGACTGACACACACAAGAACCCAATCCAACAACTGATCCCAGAAGTAAAAGTACTGACCCAACAACAGGCTTAGAGTGACCACAGAGGAGAGGAAGGAAAGAGACTAACCTTGACGTTTTGGACAGGGCAGTCCCGTCTGGCCAGTTTGAAAGCAAAGTAGGACACCTGATAAACGTCAGGTCTCTTATCAGGGTCCGGTTCCAGCATGTACCCTGACAAAATCCCACCACAGAGAGGAGGAAAGAGGAGGGAGAGCAGGAAAAACAAAGATTGAGTGTTGCCACATGACAGACAAAAGGAAGGGCAGAGCAGATGATCGGTATTCAGTGTTTAGAGTGCTTATTGGTGTAAGGAGGTTGAAGGAATAGTTCATCCAAAAATGAGTTAAGTGCTTTCCCTCAAATTGTTTTTATTTTAAAATATCACAAATTAATTTTTGTCGAATACAAACATGGAGACCATTTTAAAGAATGTTACTATTATTGCTAAACAGTTCCTATTAAGATGCCTGTTTTGGGGAGTATTCCAATAAGCACTTTTTTTGACATGCTGTAACACTGAACGATTACAAGAGGCATGAGATGTTCATTCATGTTAATTTTGCATTAAAACTAGTAGTATAAAGGAAGTGACAAACACAATCTCTCAATGTGATAGTATCACAATATGAAGTCCACAATAAAATAATTATTGCAAAAATAAAATTAAGAATTAGGGGGCAAAATAATATTTTGCAAATTTTAAAGTTAAATTATTCTAATGCACTTTGACAATTCAAGGGCTCCAGCCGATGATCTGAACTAAAAAGTCAATAAAGTGACTTGTACCTAAACTTCTGAACAAAGTGTACACTTTGCTTTGAAACATGCAGAAACTTGAAGGCTTTAAGATTGTACTTTTTTTTTTCTATAAACTTGCACCTGTCAGTGTCATTAATGTTAATCAAGCATCACAAGAAAGGGAGAATTTAAAAAAATAAAAAAAATCAATCAATGCTGTTCAACTCAATGTTGCAAATGACTACTGCTATGTTCATAACTACATCCAACAAAAGTCACAAAAAGGGGATATTTTTATAGAAGAAAAAAATAAATAAAAAAACACTGGGTGGAATTTTAATCATATGGTGTTTGTGTACAGACTACCAACACACATTTCATTTCAAACAATATGTGAAAGTGAATTTTTTAATACCTTTCATTTTAACAGATTAACAGATGTTTTTTTCCCAAAATAGTTTGGGGTTCTTTTTTTTTTTTTATAGAGAGAAATGCTTAGTAAATAATCCATAATTTAACTAAACCAGTTAGACTGTAGTTTAGTTATATTATCTAAAACCAGACTAATACTGAAACGATTTAAAACTACAACTACGTAGCACTTGAGTAAAAAGACTGAAGAAAAAAATAATAATAATAATAATAAATTGATGTCAAAATTAGCACTACATACAAAGCTTTAACTTTTGTGAAACATTTGACTTGACTTTTAAAAAGCCCAAAACACACCTCTGTTCATCTCTCGGCACTGGCGACCAGCTGCGTTAAGTTCAAGACACTGATGCTTACATTGTGAAGTTATGGCCTCCTAAAGGCCCTGATACACTTCACACGAAATCAAAGAACTAACTGGAATTATGTAATTTTGAACAAAATTTAGGCCAAAACGAAGTTCATTTAGGCAGCTCAAAACTTTTTGTTTTTGACTCCTAAACACCTATGAGGGAGCAACATCTCCAATCACTATTACAACGAAGAGTCATATTTACATGGATCTACACCCCGCCTCCAGCAGCACAGGGGAGTCAGAATGTTCAGAAACAGTATACCGTCGCACCTTTTTAAACTTCTTTTTGCCCTCAAATGAAGGAGGAAAAAGAACTACGTTCGAAATTCATTGGGACCTGAACTCTAAATCCCCTCCAGAAGTCTCAGGCTGTTAAAAGTGGATGCCTCTTAAAGCTCTCTCTATTATTTTGTTCTCAAAACATATAATCAAACATGATGGCAAAGGGCATCCAATGAAGAGGACCCCTCAGCAGCATGAACTTTCAACAAGCTTTTATCCGCTTTAGAGTACAATCGCATGGCAAGTGCATTAGACCCCAAAAAACCTGCACAATGCGTGATCTATAAAAAGAACAAAAGAAGGATATATTCCATTGACTTAGGGAGAAACTATCTGCTCCCAAGAAAAGTGTATTAGAGGATCTTTTTGAGGAACAAGCTGCCCAGTCCATTAGTATGATTAGTAAGAAAGTAAGAAATGAAAATAAGGGAAGTACAGAGTAGAAATATGAATTTAATCCTCAACAGCACTCCACTTAAGTAGTGGAAAGATAAGGCTAGTATGTACCCATTTGAAAAAGTTTCTGCTGGAAAAAGTGGATATGCTGATATTTGTTTTTATTAAGAAATGTATTGTATCTGTATGATTCATGTATGCATTTATTTGATTTTTGTTACTTGACAAAAGATATCTCAATTTCAGCAATAATACAAAGCAGAGTATGTGAGCGGAGCGGCATGATTTTGTCTGGAGCTCCGAGAGCGCTCCACTACCGCTCCAGCCCATAATGCAACTGCATTAGATTCATGTTGTGTAAAGCACAGTTAAGCACCACTGACAGAAAGATGGATTTTATGAAATTCTATCTTAAAGAAGGTTAATAAAAAATACAAATGTATCTTAAATGACGACAAAGAACGCGAGTGCAGGGAGGTGATTACAAGTTAAGAAAAGGCAATAATAGCCTACATGCTTTTTTGTTTTTCGTTTGGCCACTTGTTTAACTTATTTTATTTTATTTAATGTAATGTTTTTGTTCTGGCTATTTATTTAATCTAGCCACATCCAGCATTTGTGTTTCATTTTGTTCAAAAGTGAGCTAAACGATAGGCTCACATAGCTACTGTTCTACTAAAACACTTGTTTTTCCTCAGAGTATTGTGTATTTGTTTTTCACTGAATGCACAGAGGTTCGATATAAAAATAAATAAATAATAAAAAAATTACAGTGGAGTGTTAATTAGAGACATTTTTTCATGGAGCGAAAATGGAGCGAGGATCAAGTAAGGAGTGAGCGAGGAGCGGGAAATGGTAAACCCGGAGCGGAGTGATCATGAAATGCTCCGAGCAGAAATTCATGCCGCTCCACTCACATACTCTGATACAAAGACTCTTCAAAACAAATTGTATTGTGAAGTTGACTGAACCGTTACATCCCTACTTTGCATGTTTGTGACACATGGCTAATTCAATTTGGACAAAAGTGTCGGCTAAATTAATAAAATGTAACTACAACACTGAATCCCTGACAAAAATCAAGAAACATCTGAAAACACTAAAAAACTTGTATTGTTATAATCAAGGTCTGAAGTAGGGATGCTCATTTTAACCGGTTAACCATAAACTGACCGATGTGAATTTTGACCGATTATCTACCGGGTGTTTTGGGTAACTTATAGTGATGGAGAAATGAGCTGCGTGTCATCTGAAAGTTTTATTAGATCTGAGTGGATAGAAAGTGAAGTTGATATTAAATGGGTCACTGTTGCTAACATTTTTTCATTCGTTTTCTTCGTCTTCTGTTGTTTACTAGTTTTTGCGCATGTACAATGAATCCGCAGAAAACAAATATTACTATTTTAACGGGTCACAGGCACTTATCCTTTCTAATTGAATTAAATTCTCAATTAAAATTATGTTGGTAGTTAACCGGTTAATAAGCGTCGGTTGTCGGTTATGAGAAATAACCGAAATGAGCATCCCAAGTCTGAAGTAGTATTTAGTATGTATTGCCTGTTCTTGATGGATCGCTTGGATTTCCAAGGATTTCTATGTTGTGTTTAATGAAGGAAAGCATGATTTGAGGGTGCATAAACTACTAAAAAGCTCACTTTTGGCAGAACTATATCTTTTAAGTGATACCCACAGCCATACCGACTGAAACCTGGTACGGGACGTGAGCGGAGAGAAAATACTTACGGATGAGACGATGCATGTCCTGCGAGTAACGGGAATTGTCTGGGATAGTGAAGTTGCCATCACAGATGGCCACCTGACTCTCGCCAAAGGGCAATGTGAAAAAACAGAGCTTATAAAGCAGGCAGCCCATTGCCTGAAAGAAAAAAGACATTACACAGTATTGAGAAAAAGACTAAAAAGATGTATAAAATCAAACAGTCTTGATTAAACTTAATGAAACACTATCACTCACATTGTAAAATCAGATTAGTTTAGTTTTAAAAAATGCATTCAAAGGCAGTTCATAAAAGCCCAGAAAACTCTTGATGTAGGATTTTATTATTTCAAGTTTCTGGCTCCCAAAACAAAAGTAAGTGTTTTGTTCCTCTCTGACTAGTATATTTAAATTATCCAAATGCACAAAAACAAAGCATCAAGTATAATCCCTTTCACATGAACATGCGCTTCTGTTCTAACCAGCTGCGCATCCTCCCTGTGAAACCTCAATGGTACATACAACGTGATAGCAAAACCTTGTCAAATACAAATTCGGGTCAAAATGCAAACACTTTGTCATTATTTCTGGATCAGTGACATCAATATAATCGGTAACCCTTCAGGTGCAGATTCAGGCATGGAAGATCGATTCAAAACAAGGATGAATAAGCCACTGACTTCTGACCGACTGCTTTTGTATTTCTCATTACCCAGATGTCTGCTTTAGTGGTGATGATTTTGCCGTTGTACAGATTCACCATTTCAGGAGCGCGATAGGACAGTGTTGTGTACCTAAACAAAACAGAAAGTTCATTGTAACTTGTTTTAGTTATTAATTTTTTAAATGCATGATGTATCTGTGACGATAACCATTCAAATAATTATAACAATTATTATGATTATTATTATTAATGACATTATAATGTTGACTGTGTTGGAAACAAACAATACATTATATTCTACGCCAGTTTTCTAATGTGCTAAGCATTACTTACAGTGACTCAATAAACACTTATCAAAAGCAATAGAACATCACAAGCAATTTTTCATTTGTATAATAATGCTTTTTCCCCTCATGTTTTCACACCAAAGAAATTTACTCTGTGCGCTTGAGTTACTTGAGCTTTATCCTGGATAGTATTTTTTCTCTCTATCACAGCACTCAAATACAGTTTTAATGATAAATCATATATGAAACAGTCAGGAATTTAATAATCGTTCCATCCCCAATATCGTGTTAATATGCAATTTGTTCCTGTAATGCAAAGCTGAAGTTTCAGCACCTTTACCATTTTCAGTGTCATCCTTCAGTTATCCTTAAGAAATCATTCTATTCATGCTGATTTGGAAACTTTATTTTTTGTTTTTAAATCAATGCTCTAATCAACAGTTATTGTGCTGCTTTTCACATTATTGATAAAATCTTGATAGTTTAAATCTAGACACCCACAAAGAGGCACATTAAGAATGTTTTTACTGTGATTACTAGAATGTATCTTTAATACCTTTATATTCTTTTCATATTAATACAAGTATTCATTTTCTAACACTTGCCTGGCACCAAATCTCTGAAAGGTTCAGAAATAGATTAAAACAGGTAATTTTATAAGAAAAACTCTTCTAACAGACTGCCACTGGTTTTAAAACACAGAAACTGATATAATAGTTACTTTTTAATTTCGTCCTCCACCACAGTCACTCCTTCACTCTGGGGGTTCTGGAAATTCATGGTGGCGCTACCGAAGTCACAGAGAACGTAGTGTCCTCGATCATGAAGGAGGATGTTTTCCACCTTCAAAGAGAAACGCATATTACAAGAGCTATTTTAACACAAATTACACTCTGGTACAACACTGCCTCTTCACCTAATGAAATAACCCATTCGAGGAAAAGTACAAGGAGTGCAGATGGGCCAGAAAATCAAGTGTTTGCTCTGAAGTGGTTTTTACCATGGTGATGCTCAGTCACAACTGGCTGTTAACAAGGATTCATTACATTAATGACTCATACTGAAATATTTCCTGGAAGGGCAGAGAGAATGAAGTAAAAAAAAAAAGAAAAAAAAAAGAAGAAGAAACTAACTTTGAGGTCTCTGTGGATTATGGGAGTTTTGTATTGATGCAGACGAGCCACAGCTTCACAAGTATCACAGAAGATCTGGAGTGCTTCCTGTTCGCTGAAGCCTGTCTGCAAACGCTGGTTCATTAGGTTCACCACTTGACCACCTGCGCACAAACAAATACAGGGATGGTAAACGTTACAATACATCACCACCAAATCAACCCTAATACCAAGTTGTGAAGAAATCTTGCCATTGGTTTTTGCATGAACGTTGGTCTGTTTTGCTTCCATAACATGTTTTGTTAGTAGAAAGAAAACAGCCAAATACAGTTTGGTGTTTATTTTACAATACATAATACAAATGTAAGAATTAATTTTATTACACTGTGTATGTGCATCTGTTTTTATTAATGTTATTTGTACTGTCAGAAACGCTTTTTAGTCTCTCTCTGGCTTTATAGTACTTTAGTTTATAGTTTCTAGTACTTTATAATATGTGGAATGATAAAGAGAGATAAAATCCACTCTATAAAACCTGTAACTGTAATATGCTAAAAAAAGATTTTCCTTTCTAAAAACTACTGAAATTTGTGCATATTTAATTAGATAATGCCTCAATTTTTTATATTTCAACAATATAATGAAATGAACTATTAAGTCACATGGTTATATTTGTAGCTATAGCCAATAATACATAACCATGAAAATATTTCATAAACTTCCTTCCACAAATATCAACTCTTAATTTCTGATTCATAGTATGCATTTCTAAGAACTACATTAGGACAACTTTAAAAGGGATTCTTTCAACATTTAGATTCCAGATATTCAAATTGTTATTCATTCAGCTTTCAGTCATGATGCATAGATCTCATTTTTTGACTCTTTTTTTGGTTCAGGTTCACATAATAGAATTTGATCTTATTTTTAAAATCCTATTTTAAAGAGTTAACCATTCAAAAGCACTGGCAAAGAGATTTCCCATTGGGTGCACCTCAGAACATTACCACATACATACAATTCATCTGTAAGTACTTCAGAAGTAAATTAGGCAGTACTTTTCCCAATGTGCCTTTAATTGACTCAACCTCAATTAAATCAATTTCTAACTGTGAATATCAATACCACTTGATGATTGCTTCCTGTGAACCTGCATTCAGTAAGTGCACTCTAAACCCTTTGACCTTTTGTGAGCACACAAAGGGAAGATTCAAAGAATGAATCATCTATTGTGACTTTTTAA
Organism: Enteromius trimaculatus; assembly: GCA_032361065.1. NCBI lineage: Eukaryota > Metazoa > Chordata > Actinopteri > Cypriniformes > Cyprinidae > Enteromius > Enteromius trimaculatus. Next base: position 13,187,187 of record JAUMHP010000059.1, read on the forward strand.
TAACATCCTGCTCAAAATTAACTTATAAAGACATATTAAAAGCTCTTCAGAGGAAGAGACAGGAAAACGTTTTGTACGTATAACCAGTCAAGTTTAGTCATTCGTGTAGTTCCTGCTGAGAAATTACACAGCAATTTGATATTTAAAAAAAACTATTTGAAGTTATAACAAGACAAAAGATCATGTCAGGCTACCATGAAACCCTGAGATCCATCTAAAGGGTGCCCTCAGGTGGATGAATTGCATAAATGCAAGCATAAAGGGCTAACACTGACACGAGCGTCTAGCTGCAACCGCACTCTCAGGCCCACTGCACTGAGAGGACAGGAAAGCAAGCGTAGTCACGTGCTACAAAAAAAAGAAAAGAAAAGCTATTTAAGGCCTCCCCCTCAACCCTAGCTTATTTTCAGTGTTGTGCAAGTTACTTACAAACTGTAATATATTATATATTACTTGTTACTGCTATTTAAAAGTAATGCCTTACATTACAATATTACTGATTAAAAATTTTAATGCGTTACATACTCCTGTATTACTTTTGAGTTACTTTCACCAAAATAACTACAGAGCGCGCACCGTCAGCGCAGCTGTATTCAAATACACGCAATAGACTAATGCTTGACACAGCTTCAGCAAAAGTAGCCTGATTACCAGGAAAATGTCAGAGGAAAAAAGTAGGTTAAATTATTTAAAAGATATTTAAATTATTTAGTGTTTTCTGAGTCCGTGCCACAAAGATAAATTTCCTCTGACGCACCTTAAGTCATCT
>JAUMHP010000059.1:13208779-13221987 GCA_032361065.1 Enteromius trimaculatus
CCCCCCCCCCCCCCCCCCCCCCCCCCCCCCCCCCACTGCAACCTGTGGCCTAGGGGCCCCTGAACATGTTAATCCGGCCCTGCCGGTCAGATTGATATTGCTGTCTAACTCAATGACATTTAAATGTTTTCAACAGCACAACACCTTGTGGAAATGCTTCAGACATCAGAATGCAAGATGCTGACTGTGTTCCTGTCGCCAGAACGGCTTTTGTTCCAAGCAGCAATTGATCTTAAAACCAACAGCTCTCATGAAGGACCATACAAATAAGACAACATAATGAGAACAGGCAATTTAATCATCGCGACCGTCACCGTCGAGATCACACACACTTGCTGCGGGACATTTTAAACGGTATACAGCCTCAGGTAAACGGTACACGCCAATAATACCAGGGTCTCGGAAATGAACGTCCCTGCAATGATGCGTCCACAAGGACAATATGGTAATGGAAAATCAGTTTGTGTTGGGCGTAGAGATTGAAGCTGCAATTTACAGAAAAAACAAGAGCATCAGTCATCATGAAATTACAGGCTTCGGCAAGATACATAACTCTAAACAAAGTTACTCAGCCCTGCATCATGAAAAAAACAAACTTGACTTGCAAAAGAACGCTTAGTATTAGCCTACCTAATTAGATGTTATTGAGTTTACCGCAACATTCACGAAATAAGGGTTCTAACAGCGGCCAAATTGTTCGTTTTTAATGACAAAAAGCGTTTATAAATTGTTATATTTAAGAGAGTTCAAAGGAAGATAAAAATCCTGTCTCTGTGCAGTTTGTTTAGTTATTAAGCAGACTTTTTCACCTTATAAATTGTTTTCCAAAGCAAATAAATGCACATATTTTACTAGAAAGGGGACCCACTGTCCTGAAAAGTTTTCCAACTTGCTTCAATGCACGTCCCTTTGTATTTTCGAACAATCTTGAGGAGCTTGATTAGCTGCTTCAGGTGTGTTTGATTAGGGTTGTAGCTAAACTCTGCAGGGTTTCCCAGGAGCAGGGTGGAAGTATACAGTATGTGCTAGAGCAGTGGTTTTCAAACTTGTTCCTGGGGATCCACAGCTCTGCACATTTTCGTCACCGCCACAACTCATCCTTGCTCCGAGCGGGCCTCAAACCCAGGTCTCCGGCATGGGAGGCAGGCACTCTAACCAGGAGGCTAAAGGCCATGACCTAGAGCGCTAGAGCGCCTCTTTTTGAGGTCAGGGGAGTGAGGTTTACCTGCACAGCACACACTTGCTGGCCTCCGTTACACATGTCTCCCTAATTTACACACCTGATGATCATCAGCTCATTAGAAGAGAGCTCCATGATCTCACTTGAGTGTGTCAGGTAAGGGAGACATGCAAAATATGCAGAGCAGTGGGTCCCCAGGACCAGGACTGTGCTAGAGCACAAAAGCCAAATTCACGAAATCAGCAGCACAAAATTAGCAAGTAACAAGTATTGCATTCGATTCAGCACTAATTAAAAATAATGGCATTATAACATAAAAAGAACAAAGAGTCAGAAATTTACCAGTTGAACCAAAAATGCATTTATTAACAATGAACAGAACAATCAGTGTAAATCCAAAAAATTAATTAAATCAATGTAAGAAAAAAAAAACCCTGATGGTATCAGTAAGTGAGCAGTAATATACATAAACACTGACACAGTTATGCCTCCTTTAGCTCCTTCTGAACTTTTCGATACATTTCAATTTCATCCTGAGAACGAATGTATGATTCTATTTCACTGTCTGATATGTCTTCATCTCCGGTCACTTCCAGCTGTGGAGCATCAACCCTCCGTCTCTTGCGACTCGTCACGCAAGGGGGTAAAAACAAGTGCCTCTTACTCCAGTGGTCCGGTGGTAGTTCACAATCCGTGGCTTCTTTATCAGGAGGATCCTCACATTCGGCTTGACCGGGATCCACGAACTCCGGAGTCTTGGAGGAAGCTGAATCAGAGCGGTTTGTGTCTGATTGGTCATTGTCGCATTCTGGGGTTTGGGTCTCATTTTGCAGTTGTAGTTCGTAGTTTCTAACGGCCCTCGTGAGCAACACCCTGCGGTTCTTCAAGATGTCATCCACCAGTCTGACCACGGTGTTGGGCTCCACCTCGTCGCCCCTCAGCCACGGCAGCTCTCGGCCCAGTTTACACAGCACGTCCCGCAGCTCTTTCAGCCGCTTCAAAATCGAATCTCTGCTCCTGCGCCACAACTGTTCAGGCGCTTTTCCGATCTTGCAGAACTTATTGAAGGTGTACTTCATGCGGACCTGCAAACAATCATGTATTACATAATATAGTGTACATTTCATGTCCATTGATGCATATTGTTTTAGTGTTGAGCAAACTCTCTCACCGTGGGATTCAGTGACTGCCAGGCCAAATACACCGCTGCAGTGAGGAGGGGCAAAGGCTGGCGGCCCGTCACTATCCAGACATCAGCTGCTAGTTCAATCAAAGCGGACATCCTGTCCACCAGCCGTTGGGGGGGCTCAGCAAACACCTCTTCCACTTGTTGAGGACCCAGCTTGAAACTACAAATAACACAGAAAGCTAGCAATCTACCGATTACATCAACTAACAAAAAATTGTGCAAGTCATAAAAGCAATAGACATACTCGTAGCAGAAGCTTTCCAGCATGTCCATGATGCTGGAAGTGCTCATCTCTATGTTCAGAGCCTTTGTAAATTCTCGGTAAACGGCGCCCAGTGTGGTATTTTCCACTCCCAGCAGATAACCAATGGTTCCCATTGCAACAGGCCAGTTGCACTGGCGACAGACGGAGAGAATGCAACAGCCTCCCAAGACCTCTTTCTTGGTTAAGGTCACGTTGATGAAGGTTGGGTGGTTGTAAGCGCGCCCAAAGAGACTCACTACTGCCGACTCCATGTCACTGGATATTCTGAGGATACGACACAGTGCACGCACACGAGAGTAGCCTGGAAGGGGAGAACATTTAATATGAGACTGCACACTTTTACTGTCCAAACCAGCAAATATTTAGCTTCTATGACATACCAGTGTTATTACATTTTTGGCAATGCACAGTGAAAATAATATATTAAATTATAGGTAAAAACCTAAAGAAAAATTCATTTGGTATTTTCACCATCAGGCCATATTTTTTCTTCAGAACAGATTTGGAGAAATGTAGCTTTACACCACTTGCTCCTCTAGAGTTAAATTGTATGTTGTCATTATATGTTGGTGGACTTGATGTGACAGGATAACATAAGATGGACTTTTTAGCTGTCCCGAAGTTTTACATTTTGATGGATTGTTTCCCACAAACACGCAGCTTTGTGCTTCACAAGCTATTTATTGATGGACCGGAGTCGTATGGATTACTTGTAGATTATCAGCTGTTTGGGCACTCATTCTGACGGCACCCATTCACTGCAGAGGATCCGTTGGTGAGAAGATAATAAAAACACTCTTAAGACACCAAAAACTTTTGTCTCCATAACCTGCCAGCAAGCTCCAAACATTTAAAAACTTTTTAACTAGGTTGTTAATATTAGGGCCTGTTGATCTTACCAGCAACTAGATTTCTGCATGGTTGCTTGAGGGCCTCTGTGGAAGCATGATAGGGCACGGCTGGACAAAACAGAAGAAACAGATGTTAGACTGACTTCAGATCACTTAACTGTGAGGTGCGCGGTGCTCCGTTACCTCTGCTCTGGGTCTCTTCACTCAATGTTGATGTCAGATGTCCCTCAGAGACCACTGACCCACAGTCCACACAAACCCACTGCCTCTGAGAGTACAGGTCATCCTCCACCACATTAGACGAGCCACACTCGGGACAGCTGCTGGGCATCCCTGCATGAGACATACATCAACTATTGGCCACCATCAGACTGTTACGACACATTACAGAAAATCTAAAAGCATTAAGCTGGTGCTAATTTAGCAGGGCTATCCCCCACTTTCACAGGCTTAAGTCATTGTTGTCATTGTTTTGTGTTAAGATGCACACCTGTGATATTTTATTATAAGGCGTTTTTGTAAAAGTTGCTTAAATAAAACCTTTGTTAAACCGGGCATATATGTGCGACTGTCTACTGATCCGAAACATTAAATCATATGCAGTATGGAACAAAATAAAAAGAATCCCACTGTTCTGCAAGTGTCAAAACAACCAGACAAAGTAAGTTATATTATTGAAATATTTGGAGATCTTACTGATGGCGGTTGATCCTCAAATAGTCGGTGCAATGTTACTTTAATACACAATCAAAATGAGGTGTTTCAGTTGCGCACATTCAGCTTACAGCCGCTTCTCTCATCTCTACTTGCGTCAAGTGTACGTTTGTTTTTAATGCGGCCGCGCTTCCTGATGACGTTATTGGTCCGGGCGGAAACAAGGCGGTCTGTGGACGTTCCAAGTATAGGTCTCTGCAGCAACTGTAATGGGAGTTACCACATCGGGGCGTTTTTACACCATGTTACTGATTGGCCGACGTCATAGTGAGGGTAGGTTTAGGCAAGTGGGATCATCTTGATTGCATGGTTGAGAAATACCCAGCGGTTTGAAAATGCCCAGAAATCGAGAAACGCCTACATTTGCTCTGCAGAGACCTCTTTCTCGGACGTTCCGCAATTATAAGTTCCTACGTGTGAAAACACAATTGAAAAGCAACAACAACAGAAGTGTAAAAAGTGTTGTGTTAATGATTACAAACAAAATTAAAAACAAAATCAATCATGCAAAGCTTTCGTTTAAATTTGGCTGTAAAGCAACCTTAAAATTACAAGTGTTATTTTTCAGCCTCAGTAAGTTAAATGTCAATTCAGATTGGGTTCAGAAAAATGAATTAATTATAAAAAGCAACTATTTAGCAATATTTTTCTATTGTTTTGTTGGAAATACAAGTTAACAACAGGTTGCATAGTATTTACCAAGGCAGTATTTTATCAGGTTAAATGTGGTATTAGTGGAAACGTTTTTTTTTTTAAAATACCTTAATATTATACATTCAAACAGTGCAAAAAGATTCAACACATTTGATAATTTTATTATAAATGACAGAGGCAGCTAACCACCAAGTTATGGCCACCATGGTGAATATTTTCAAGCATTACTCAGTCCAGTAGATTTGTTATGGGCAATTACAGCATCTGATATTCTCTCAAGTTATTTTTATTATTATTTTTTTTAATAAATAATAATTTAAGGCCTAACCTGTATTATTTAAAATGAACACGGAGGCAATCATGTGACACTGACTTTACAAAGCCACACCTGTGACATTCTTTAATTCAAAAGCAGAGAATAATAAAGCTGACAAAAAGCATAAAGTACAAATGATCGTGTTCATGATTTACAGATGAACTGATTCTTTTAAAGTGCTTCATTGAAAAGAAAACAAAGTATCAATACAGAGACCGGTCTACAAAATATCATACAGCTTTGTAATGTACGTAAAACATTTTGGTTACTTATGTATGAGTTATATGCATTGAACGTTTTATATTAGCAATTCAAATGGATAAAGTGTACAGTAAAACATTGAGAAAATATTTAACATACGGTCAGTCACATGGTTTGGTGGATCTGAAGCAAACCAAATAACAAACATTCAATTTTGTCATCATTCAGGCCGAGATGTCAAGTGTACACCCTGATCTTCAGCTCACTAGTGTCTTCAGTTACAGCTACTGGATTTAGTGAAAACCTCTGTGACTTACCCACAACCATGTACTGTCATTCACCTCATATTTGTGATCACAGTGCACATTAAATACAAAATACTTTGCTACCAAAGTGCTCAAACGGACTTCTTCATCATGCTCAAGGACATTAAAATGTTGGGGTTCTCCTCCATGACACGGACCAGAAGATTGTCTATATACCGCTCCAGTTCCCCAATCTTAGTGTCCTTCTGAGTAAGCTGCTGCTTCTGCTTTTCCAACAAGTTAATGAGTTCTTCATGGGTTAGCTGGGAGTACGGCCCCGTCCCTTTAGCCTCTGGGGCCTGAAAGATATAGTTGAATACAAATAGCATGCTTAAACGTCAGCCGAGAATAACTTAAACAGGCATATTTCTATTCTACGCATGATAATTTGCAACACAATAGTAGAATAGAGAGAGAGAAAAAAGCTCATGCTACCTTAATCTTAACTTGCATGTGATCTGTAATTTTAGCAGATAGGGAAGCTTCTTGGGTCTCTCTGAGGTCTGGCTGCTTGTCAGTGGTACTCAGGGGTTTCACTGCATGGGGCCTGAAGAAAAAAAAAAGAGAGCTGTAAGTCTTACAGGCAGATTTGAGTTTGCAGGGGTGGAATACAAAGCAGCCAACCGCAGAACTCTGGCAGAAGACATCTGTGCATAATTTTTATAATATAATTATATAAAAAAAAAATAGATAAAGGGTGACAAATATATTCGGCCCTAAATTTTATTAGCTTCAAAGAACATGAAGGAACTGTTAATTGTGAAAACTGATGCCTTTATTTTCAAAGGATGAAAGTGTTTATATCTTCAATTATCGGATAACTGTTTTAGAATTAATACAAAAATAAAATGTTCACAGAAATGAAACACCCCAACCATATGATCTGGAACTCTGAAAAGACAAAGTTTAAACCACTGCAAACCATGTTCTTCAGGAAGGTCAGTTATGTGGAATGTCACATGGAAGTCCCAACAATGAGTAATCTAGGGTCCAGAGTTGACTTAAACAGATATGCACTCTTCGAAGTCAAGCAATAAGTTACATGAACTGGGGATCACAAGTTGTGTCACAGGAACTACTGTAACTTATGAATTCCTAACTTTTGGAAAATAATTTTGATTTCATAATTTTGTGAGTTTTATGTTCCTTGCCTGAAAAGAAAAGAAAAAAGGAGTTGGCCAAAACAAATAGCAATTTTAAGCTGGGTATCGTTCCAAAAAATGTGATACGATACGGTTCCTGAACAATAGCTTTTTCGATGACAGTTTTATTAAATGAGTTTTAACAAAATGATATTATCCCAAAAAACATTTTTGTCAGCTTGTTGACATTTATACAAACTCAAAACCTCATCTCCTGAGCCACTGAACGTGAAAAAAATACACTACTTTACACTAGTGCATTATTATGTATTCCTACAATAGCCGTATGATTTGGTGTATTTCATTTTTTTAAGGCATAAAGCATTTGTCTTTTAATTAATGAATATTTCATTTATATTCTTGGAAAATAAAGGGGATTTTATATTACAATATAAACACTGAAGAAATACTGTTTTAATCATTTTTCTACTAGCCCAAATGTCCAAATCAAACTTTTATTTTACCGGCTTGCCATGCTATAATTCATGTAGCCTACTGTATTTAAGTCCTCATTTAGTGAGACGCAAAACATTAATATCACGGAAGCGTCACGCGCAGGTCTGTGTCCTAGTGGTAAACAAAACCGCGCGTCTGCAACACAAATTAACAAAGAGACACGCGGAATTCATCTTTTTGCGGTTAAATATCGACAAATACTACTGAAAGCGGGAGTGTGCTCACTTGTGTGTGCGGCATGCGCACGTTATGTGTGTGCGTGCGCGTGGAACAGCGCCGTGCGCGATACAGAAAGCTCAACTTAATTTAGAGACAGAAATGACGTGCAGTCGTTTAAATGATATGAATAACATAAGGCTATTTTACAAACTTCTGGTCAAACACACTGGCTAGTGCTGCAGTCTTTTTGGCTCACTGACATTGACCCCTTTAGGTCTATCGAAATTACCGAACGACTAAACGTTTTTCGATACTCGTTGTATCGAGGCAATTCGGTAGGTACATAAAAAGTATCAAACTCGATACCCAGCCCCAAATTTTAAGACCAAACAAAAGGTTCTGTGTGTAATTTATTAAAAAGTAAGCAATCATCATAGGCAATAGGACAGGGGTGGTCAATCCTTTCTGCAGAGTTCACCTCCAACCTCCAATTAAAAACACCTAACCAGAACATTTTAATATTGCTAGAAACTTCCATGCCTTTCCCAAAAGCAAATGATTTCAGCAATGTATTTAGCCTACAATGCTTTTAAGAAAAAAAAAAATAGTGTGTTGGGGAAAGTCGAAGCCAAACTCTGCAGAACAGTGGTCTTCAAGGGGCAGGATTGAACACCACTGTGGTTGCAATACTAGGTTAATACTGTGTCATCTAAATAATATTCATGTGTCAAGTTGGTGAGTTTTATAAGGTTTTCCTACTTTTCAGATCATTCTTACACCACTCCAATGAGTGATTGAATATGACAATCAACTACTCTGGAATACTTAGTATTTTTTAATCAGGAACCTACAGCCAACATCTACTACTACTACTAAGTGTTTAACCACAGATGAACAAGTTTGACATTCAGAGTACCACCTAGTGGACTCTTCCACCTCAACATTTCACCTTCTGTGTCCGAATTAAACTTTGGCCTTATACTACACAAACAGTGGGAGACACTTGATGTATTTATCATTTAAGCTATGAATGCAGGTCATTGATTCGTCATTCAGCAGAACTTGTAAAAAAAGAAAAACAAAGGGAGAATAGATTCTGCAACAAAGATTAACAACTTTACAACCAATTTCAAGAACTACTATAGGATGGGTAATGGGAATCTACCGTAAACATGTGCTACTACATCTAAAGGGTCTTTAGAAGATCTATGCTTGGCCTCACCTGCAGGGTTTGAAGCCAGGATCACCTGTTCTCTCGCTGTCACTCTCATTTATGTGCCCAGCGATGGGCTGAACGTCAATAGGTGACACTCTGGCCTGTGGGAGAGACCGGAGTTCTGACCCATGACCTGGTTCTGATTTCAAAGGAGCGAGAGCTTGACTGGAGGTTGAAGATGAGTTCTCCAGGGATTGGGTAAAACATGAAGTTGACTTGCCATCATTAACAGTTAATGACTCTGCTTGATCTTTTATGCTGGGTTGAGTGGTTGAGATCAGTGTAGCTTCTGGTTGCTGTCTGGATGCTGACTTGGCAGGAGGCAACGGGGCAGTACTCTTCTTTTTGGAAACACCACTTTCAAGCAGGACATTTTCAGCATTCTTGGGATCATTGACACTGCGAAGAACCTTTCCAAGGACTGGATCAGACAGTGAAGCTTCGTCTTCTCCAAGAGAGCCTAGTTCAGACTTTTCTGGTAAATCCTTGTGTTTACTTTCTCTCGAGGACAGATCATCAGTGTGCCGGGGTTTGGTAGAAGGCTCTTCAGATGCAGAGAGAACATCAAGCTTGTCAGTCGACTCATCTAGCTGATCAATCCAAGAGACCGTACTGGTTTCTTGTTTCAAATGGACATTAATAATTGCTTGGTTGCTTGTTTCAGTTTCAGTCTTGAAAGATTTTGACTGTAATGAAGGCTTTGGAGCTGGACCCTTGTTGTGTTTAGTTGCTTTGACCTCGGTAGATATAAAAGGATTGGTTTGTTGTCTGTTACTGGGCTGACCCTGGATAAGATGAGATAAACTGGTGTTCAAAAATTTGGCTCCATCAGAGGTCCTTGACTCATCTTTCAAAACCGGGCACATTTTGTTAGTCTGGTCTGTTTCCTGGAATCTAGTAGTTCCCCATTCTACGGTATGAAGAGGAGTGACAGATAGGTCTGCATGTTCGCGTCGCACTTCTTGCTTGTTGTTTGGTGGTAAAGGGGCAGGACGTTTATCCCGTCGTAACCTGCAGGAGTCTCCACCATCCTCATATGCTCTAGATGGAAAAGCTTGTGTGGCTTCAGAAATGGTTGCTGCTTTTGGAGGAACATCTGGTTTTCCCTTCTGCGTCTTGTTCTGCGGAGGCATTGGGGCACGTCGTTTCTTCTCTGACCTTTCTGTGGCGTCTCCGAGATGGACACCCTTCTCAGTGTTTTCGCCATGAGCATCGGAGTCATTTAAGAACGGGTTGGTGTTTGGCACAGATGCTTGCGAAAAGAAGATTCCAGAAACAGAAGAACTGAAGAAGCAGGATAATGAAAGGGAACATTAAACCTTGATCAAACACATCTGCTAAGTATCGAAATACATTGACAAGCAAGTTAAAGCCACGTTGCTCTGGTCAACAATCCTGAAAACCACTAAAAGGGCCAAAATGGAATGAAAATTAATGTTCAAAAATGTTCAAGTCTTAAGAACTGACCCTATTTACTTTCTTGTTATTGAACAAATGTTATGAATATCCATAAACTTTTTAAAGGGACAGTTAACATCAACTCTGTTGGAATAGGTTTATGAACATTTATTACATTTGAGCAATAAAGATTTCCGAGAGAAACTCCACAAAACGTCCTTACTTTAACCGCAGCCTTGAAGAGATAGCCGTTTTCGGTTTAAAGAGCCATGCTATTTGCTCTGCAGTCTCCTACACATTCCTGATCTGTTTCATAAAGCCCTCAAGTGCATTAGTCAGAGAAAAGGAACTGCCTGATCAGCTGTTTTTCAGGGAAACAGACTTTTCCAGCTTCCCCCTGTGTTAGACCTCAATCAAGTACCACATGAGAGCGAACACAATGAGGGTTAGAGACCTTAAAAATAACTGTCAGCATTAATGTATCTCAGCAGAAATAAACAGATAAGACCATGGTAAGAAAGGCTCTTTATTCAGGTTTGGGTATTTCATTTGGTTAAGGGTTACTCAGTTTTTTCAGTATGATAATCATCTTCAGAAAACATGTTGAGAAAAACAAAAAGTTATTGAGAATTGTCCTTCCTTTGAGTCCTTGAAATAGTTTCAAAAGAACTGCACTGCATGCCAAATGATTTTGTTTTTAAAGACTTGTACAGACACGCACTCATAATCAACACACACACACACAGACTGCTGCATATTTAGAGCATGACTGTGTTAATCACGATAGCGTGGTGTTATGGGTCCTACCACACTGAAATCATGTTAGTCTAAGCACTCTAGAGAAACACTGAGAGACACTTCCATGCCTTTAATATTCAAGCTGTGATCATGGGTCATGGACTTGCCTTCCAGCAGAATTGGAAGAAAAAAAAGCGGAGAATGGAGAATGATTTTAAAAAAAGCTCTGTGAAATGACAGAAGTATGAGTTATGAAGACCGCTGAGAGTTCTTAGAGCTGCAAAGAGTTGTTAAGATGTCTGTCAAAACACAAACTTCATCAAATGGTAGTGCTGATTAGTAAACAGAGGCTAAATGCATTCCACTGACTGGTCACGGTTGCTTGTTTACCTCACATTAGGGCTGGATGGTATATCGCATGCTATAGTCATGTCACATGCATCTCATCAGTAAAGTCGGTTCATTGATTTGGGTGTAAATCTCCATCACCTGTTTTCACATGGAGTGGCTGTCTATATAGCATGCGATATACCACCCAGTCCTGCCTCACATACTGCATTTTGCTTTGACTGAAGAACAGATGAATAATTAAGTTGCTATGTAACACATGCAGGTTTTTATTCTCTGTGTTTGCACTGCCACTGACCTTGGCTTGACTGCAGAGACTTTGGTGGACCGACTGAGGGCTTCAGGTTGAGAAACAGTGGGTTGCTCGAAGGTACCGGTGGAGCTCTCGTCCAATAAGAGAGGGTCTTCAAAGGGATTGGTGGATAGTATGTGGTCCGAATGAATCTCGTCAGATGCTTTTTTACTCGTATTCATTCGAGCACTCCGGGGTTTCACCTCAGGACGCTGTTCTTTTTCTTTCTTCTGTCTATCCATTTCTTCTTTCTCTTGCCTGATTCTCTCCTGGTCTGCTTTCTGCTTTCTCTTCTCTTCTTCCTCCTCCTCAGCCTTTCTTCTCTCCTGCTCCTCTCTCATCCTTTCTTCCATTCTCTTGTTCGCAAGCTCCAACTTCTCTTTTTCCTGTCGCACCCTTTCTTGCTCTTTTCTTTCCATCTCTTCAGACAGTCGTCTCTCTTCTTCCTCTTTCCTTTTCCTCTTCTCCTCCGCTTCCAACTTTTCTTTTTCCTTCAGTAGTCTTTCCTCTTCTTCAGCGTGTCTTCTTTCCATCTCCAACTTTCTAGTCTCTTCATCTTTCTGCAACTTTTCATTCACAAGTCTCGTTTTCTCTTCTTCCTCAATTCTCCTTTTATCTTCTTCCCTCCTAGCCCTTTCCTCTTCCTCTATTCTCTTCCTTTTTTCCTCTTTGATCCTCTCCTCCTCAGCTTTCCTTCTATCCTCTTCCTGTCTAACTCTTTCCTGTTCCTTCTTCATTCTGATAATTTCCTCCTGCTCAATCCTTTTTCTTTCTCTTTCCTCTTCCTCAGTTCTTTTTCTTTCTTCTTCCTGTTTCAATAGCTTTCTCTTCTCTTCCTCTTTCTCCATCCGTTTCCTCTCCTCTTCCCTCTCTATCCTCTTCCTTTCCTCCTCCCTCTCCATCCGTTTCCTCTCCTCTTCTCTCTCTCTCCTTTTTATTTCCTCCTCTCTTTCAATACGTTTTCGTTCTTCTTCCTTCTCCATCCTCTTTCGTTCTTCCTCTCTCTCAATCCTTTTCCTCTCCTCTTCCAGTTTCTGTAGATTTCTCTTCTCTTCCTCTCTTTCCAACCATTTCCTCTCTTCTTCCTGTTCTCTCTCAATCTGTTTCCTCTCCTCCTCTTCAGCCTGTCTTCTTTCCTCCTCTAGTCTTTTCTGGACTACCTCTTCCTGTTTCCTCTGTTCTTCTTGTCTTCTGCGCATCTCTTCCACCGCATTCTCCTGAGTTTGGTCCGAGGAGTCCATAGACGTGCTGGAGGTTTTCCTGTCATGACCTCTACGCAGGTCCTCCATGGATCCGTGGCCGGAGCTGTTCAGGCTGAAGGTTGAACCTGCTCGGGATGCTCTGGTCTCTGGCTCTTCTGTGTAGACATGACTGCCGTTGATGCACACGTTGCTCTGTGCCATGCCCAGCCCAAGAGACCCGGTACCCTGAGAAACCTTGCTGTCAGAGCTTCCGGTCCGCTTGTGCTTCAGAAATTTGAATTTCTTTTTGCCTTTGAAGAAAAAAATAAATAAATCACAATAATATTACGCAAAATTTTGCACCAATTTATTTGCAAACCCAAACTTCTGCTAATTATGTTTTTAAATTGTTTTAAATATGTAGGGAAGGACAATCTATCGGTACTACAGCAGTTACACTGTATATTTTATTGGAGATTTTAGTTATTTTTTGGTAATTTATCAGTCATTTATAATGCTCACTCTCCATATTTTTACATTTAGACTACCTCTAACATCTGTGTTATTTTAGTACTATTGATATATATATATATATATATATAT
>JAUMHP010000059.1:13234319-13265029 GCA_032361065.1 Enteromius trimaculatus
TATATATAATTAATACTGGCAATAAAAGGAGGGTTTCTATTTCTTCAGATTAGGCTTAGTTTGTTACTGGACCACAAGATGGCAGCAAAGCCTTCAAAAGACTTAAACAGGTTTAGCTAATGTCATGCTATTAACTTAAATGCACAAACTTGACTTCAGGCCATACATATTTCAGTGTAAATTTGGTACTTGCATGTCCCAACCTCATCTTGTTGCTTCAGCTGCTCTGGACTGTAGTTTCTCTCCTGTGGGGCTCTGAAGCTTTGAGAGCTGCTGAACACATGAACAATGAGAAACACGTGTGTTGTTTTTTGAAGAATCTCAGTATGGTTCTGGTGCCGCACTGACCTCTTGGACTGGCCCTGTCCTGACTCACTGGTTGGTTTTGACCAGACCGAAGGCTCCTGGGTTGAAGGAGAACAGCAGGAAGTTTCAATATAAACAAAACAGGAACGATCTCAGTAGTTTTATTCACACTGAATGCTGAAGGGACCTTCCCTGTAGCAACATTTTAACATTAACCTTATGTTCACAAAGAGCTGGTCAGTTAACTGTGTGAATAACTAACCGAATTAACAGGAAGTCTTAATCCCTTTTTTTGCTATTCTTGCCATATTTTAGTTAGAAAATTAGTTTTAACAATTTTTAAATGTTACTACTTGTTTCAGAATGATCACAGAACATTTAAAAAGAAATGTTCCCATAACGATTTTGCATAACCAAGAATTTCTTTTTAATAAATTTAATAACTGGATGGTTTGAACATTCAGAAATAATTTTTAACAATAGCAAATATATTTTTAATTGCTGGATTTATAGTGTTTTTCAAAGGTAATGTAATTTATTTATCAAAATCACTTTATTCTTAAAGCTGATTGTAATTTTAAATGATTAATTTTTTAATTAATACATTAACATTTAAATTTAGTCACTTAGCAGATGCTTTTATTCAAAGCGAGTTAAAAATGAGGATAAAAAACATAAAAATGTAAATGCTTTTAATGTAATAATACATTTAAAATAAATAATTTATAATATTATAAATATAAGATTTATTTCTGAAGCAAAAATGTGTATATTTTTCTGCAAATGACACTATGGAGAGTAATTTTAGATTATTGTAATCAGAGTTTTGGGAGAAAATGTTGTTACTTGTGAAAATAATGAACTAAAAACAAGACCCTGGTCCCTAAAATATTTTTTTTTTACGGTAATTTAGGGGTGAAATATGCCTAAACATGGTAAACCTGTAAAGAACATAGCAGAAGCCACAGCTGATGTTCAGATGTCTTCATTTTGTTCCAAGCCTCTATATTCAACATGGCTTCAGCATCCTTACCATTAATATCCGATATAATGTCTCCCACCTGCCCGACTGTAAACCTGACCAAAACACAGGTAAGTCCTCACAGCTCCTTAACACACCAGCTCCTTTCTTGCCGACCCTTCTTCCACAGATACAAAACCCCAATGCTGGTGGACCTGTCAAACTCAGCATAAATGTCATCTGTCAGCCACAAGCTTTCAATTTAAATGCCCTTTCAGAACAACAAAACTGGTTTGTGTTTACTCTGGCCTGTGCCAGTAAGACTAAAGGGGTCAGCCCTGTTTATGGTGTATTTTTAAAGTTCTTCTGTAGCTTAGAGATATGGAGTCAGCACCACCCTTAAACCTCTGCACATAATGTTCTCAGCTGATAGGACCTTCTGGTAAATACAACCAAGCCGCAAAGATACGGTTAAAAACATAGTACCAAAATAAATTCCTATTGTAAATCATTTTGACAGGTCGTAAAATACTTTAAAATTAAGTTACGACATTGTATTATAACTTTTCAGTAACTACACGAATAGGTAAGTCGTAAAGTGTGTAAAGACAGTACATGGATAAAATGTAATGGAGCTGTTTTCAATCGACCTTTTCTAAATAAACATGACGCATGCGGCAATTTACAATTATATTAATTGCAATTTAACTCACAAAGTTGACTTTTTCCCCTTAACATTGCATTTTCTCTCACAAATAATCACAAAAATTGCAAAGAAAAGAATTACAAATCTGAAATGTGAGATAAAAAGTAATTACCTTTTTTAATGGCTTCATGTGTAATAGCTTTAATAGCATTCAAATGTATGAATTAAAAAGCAGAAATGATCTCAATGTTTAAAAAAAACATTTTTATTAAAAAAGAACAAACAGCTCACTAGAGAGGCTGCCATGAGGAGATGAACGCTGAGCAGCTAAACACATAACAGATATTGTTCTTCATGGTTCTACAAACACTAAAGTTCTACACACACAATCCTTTCAAATCTTTCTCTGATTTTTTTTTTTTAAATGAATCACTTCAAACTCTTCCATTCACTCTTCTCCTGGGACATCATGCATTATAGCAACAGCACAAATACTCAAAACTGTAACAGACTGTGAAAAACCAAAAAAAAATTCACTCAAGTATGCCATGTGTAAATCTCACTCCAAACTGAAATCATAGTCAGCCCAGGAATTAAATGCCACAGACACTTTCGTGCAATGATGCAAAAGCTCCTGAGGCGCAGCAGTGAGCCGAGGGTCTGGCAACACAAGTTTACCCACCGACTCACAATGACTTCATTTCAGTTCATTTCCACAGTTCGGTCAGAGCAGGTTCAGGAAGGGGCTGCACTGCATCCGCTGAGGGTCCAGGCTCTCGCCGTGAGCACCGAGCAGCATGTGTAAAGTCAGGCAGACAGCTGCATCCCCTCAAGAGCGACTGCGGTCTTCGCTGCTTCCCACTAAAACCTTGCTGTAAAGTTTCTGCTGCTCCTCCTTGAAAACTTCTTTCACTTTGTCTCGTTTTAAACCACCATCCCTGTGAACAAGCAAAACACCAAAGCTTTGAGCTACATTTCATTTCAAAATGTCAATGCACATCCAGTCACTTGAGTGTCTGACACTCTTTAATATGGAAACTCACCATAACAAGTCTGCCAGTCCTCCCTTTCTAGCAATGGCTGCTTTGACTCTATTGGCAAACTGTACAGCGTCCTCCTCTTCCTGTAAAAATATACATTTCAATTTACCTAAATATAATATATCAGTGACCAAAAAGTTAAAAAATTGTTTAAAAAAAAGCTCCACAAGGTTGCATATACTTAATTTTTAAAATACAGTAAAAACGGTAAAATTGTGAAATATTGTTACAATCCAAAAAAAGTTTTGTCTTAAAATAATTATAAGAAATACGAATGTGTGTATAAAATAAATTTATTATAAATTAATACTGTCAAACAATTAATCCCATTTAAAACAAAAGTTTGGTTACATAAGATATGTAAATAAAATGTATATATAAATACACAAACAATTAGTGTGTATATATACAGCTCTGGGAAAAAATAAGAGACCACTGCAATTTACTCCTTAATCAGGATCTCTCCGAGCATGACAAGCTTTTCATGCCAGTCTTTGTTCAATTTCTACACAAACATATTCATTCTGTTTTTTTTGAGGTACTTATTTAGTGAGCATCTGAATCCAAATGTATTTAACGGGAAAAATTATAAAAAGCACTGCTGTAATCAACACTTTCCTCTTGCAGTATGAACAGCTGGATGGTAAAAAATGCTAGAAGTCTTTCAAAAGTAAATAGAAATGTGAAAATAAACACTAAACATGCCGAAAACAGTGAAAAGAAAGGTTTTAAATCCAGAAAAAAGGCCTAAATCCTAGTTTTATTGTCACAAGGAATCAGTGAGCATCAAGTTGCTTCTATCCTTAATATTTCAAAGACAGCAGTTTACAAAAAATTAAACAAACGTGCATTGTTTTGTATTGGTGGTGTATTGGTGACATTAACAGTTTTAAGAATAAAACTAGGAATAAAATTTTTCTGCAGGGGTCTCTTATTTTTTTCCAGAGTGGTGCGTGTATATGTATATATATATTTATATTTTCTTTAAATATTTACATATATATTTCTAAAATTATATTTTATGAATATTTATTGCGTAGACATAAATTGTGTCTAATGGTCTTTCACAAATCATTCTAATATGCTAATTTGCTGCTCAATAAACATTTCTTCTTTTTACCAATGTTGAAAACAGCTGAGCTGCTCGATATTTAATATTATTAACAGAAAGTTCAAAAGCATCCTTGCTCAATAAAAGTATAAATTTACTAAAAAAAAAAAACTTTCCCTAAACTTTTAAAGAACAGTGTGTATATATAGTGATACATGTCTCTTTCGAAGCCCCTTCACTCACCATGCGGCTCATTGGTGGAAGGTACCAGACACTACACACAATGGCCCAGCTGCTCATCATGTGCAGCAGGTAGTTCACCATCCCGAACTTGCTGCTGTTCCAAAACGCATCACCAAAACGAGGGTCATACTGGCAAAAGCAAAGCAATTGAAAACACGTTCTAAACAACAAACCCAGCACGTTATAGAAAAAAGGAGGCTGTTCTAACCTTTATGGCCACAGGGTAAACAGTGCAGCCGATCTCAAAGCTTCCCTTCTTGAACATCATGACTGAAGTGTTGTTAATACAAGTTCCTTTAGAAATGACAAAACGGTGCATTTAATCCACATATGTTCATATACCTCAGTACAAAATAGTAATATAAGCATGAGTTTTAACACTCACCCTCTGGGAATATGAGGATTGGCAGTTTGCTTGTGTCTGCAACGTGGTCACTTAACCTAAAAATAACATCAGTTTGTTTGTGACAAACAGAAACGTTCAAAAAGTCAATCTTGAAGGAGTGGAATATACTGTATGTGTGATGGAGATGCAATGTTACCGTTTGGCCACTAGGTGTCGGTCCTTCACTTCAGACCTCTCAAACCAGATGTGAGGACAGGCCTTCACCATCGCCCTCTGAATGACCCCCATCAGACCACCATGGACCTGACCCACCTGACCCACACAGAGAGACAGAGTTCAAACATACTGCATTCAATATCAGCACTGAACCGAAATCATCAATGCAAACATTACACTACCATAGCGTAGCATCCGTCACTGGCCAGAATGATGACGTCGATAGGTGAGGTGTGATTGGCCACGCAGATTCCTCCGTTTTTGGGTTTATTCTCACTTAAAAGGACAAACAAAGGTAAAGAGGATACTAAGAAATACAGAAGGTAAAACCAGGCACAGGGATTTTTGATAGTGTTTAGTATTGGCATATATATGGTAGTGTTTATGTGTCAGTACCTGTCATGGTAGGTGATGATGGCTGTGAGGGCTCTCACACAGATCCGGTAACACATCAGATGAACCTTGTCACTGAGATAATTTTTCATTCTGCGCATTAAAGAAATAAGTGTTAACGTACACATTAACATCTAAAAGCAAACTTGTTTACTGCTGTGAAATTAACAGCTTCAATTGTTACACCTTCAGAAGTCTACCAAGACATACCTTCCACTTGGAAACAGGCCAACAATTGACGTCAGAACCACGAGAAGACCGACACCGGTGAAAGCAAGCGTGACCCTGTTAAGAGCAACACAGCAAATTTCGAACAGCAAAATCTAATAACGACACTGCTTAGCATAATCACAGGACAAACATTGTGTCTGCATTAGAGTAAAAGACCTGGACCAGTAAAGACTGCGAACAGCCTCAGGTGACTTTTTCCTTCAGTGTAGTTCTTTGAATAAAAATGTCAGTTTAACCTTCAGCACTTAGCATTTGGCACCTGAAAGCCTTAAAGCTGCTGATGGTTTAAAATTGCTGACAGTTTAAAACCGCCGACCTACGTCAGTTTTTAAGGTTTGGAATCGGTCCACATAGAAATGTCGATATTTTGCACTGAAACACACTGCATTATTTTTAATCTAGAACATTGGGCGTAAGACATTTGCTGAATTTGTAAACAGTTACTGAGAAAAACTGGGCATCGTTGAATGAAACGACTGAGAACCACCCACTAACAGACCTGTAGTAAACACTCCAACCGGATGAAATCAAGGTCTGGAGTTACAAGAAGAAAAATTGAAAGGTTATATGTGAGCCTGGAGCACAAACCCGGTTGCACTGGTATATTTGTAGCAATAGCCAACAATACATTGCATAGGTCAAAATAATTTTTGGTATTTTATTCAAATTCATTATAGATCATGTTTAATGAGATTTTGTAAATTTCCCACTTTAAATCAAAACATAATTTTTGATTAGTAATATGCATTGCTAGGAACTTCATTTGGACAACTTTCAAGGAGATTTTCTTTTTTGCACCTTCAGATTTCAGATTTCCAAATAGTGGTATCTCAGTCAAATATTGTCTAATCCTAATAAACCCTGTATTAAGGGAAAGCTTATTTCTTTATTATGTGTAAATCTCAGTTTCGTGGTTTTGTGGTCCAGGGTCACATGTACACCACATAACTTTCTGTAAAATCAATGACTCCGACCTTCAGCAACTATCATCGACTCGTCCAGGCTGGGGAAAATTCAGTGCAAAAATTGCATAATGTAATCCGGTTTTAAAGCTGATCTATCTGCTAGCTGCTAGCATGTCTTTAAAAATGAACAGGAATATGAGAGCCAGTTTAAAAACCACTGCTTTAACTATCCATATCCATCCACAAATGCTGCATCCGAAATCGCATACTGCTTAGTAGGTACTACATTTAAAATTTAATGTACTACCCAACCGTTAAAATGTACATTCTATATAGTATGAATGTGGGTAGTATGAATGGAAATCGGACATACTACATCTGCCATATTGATGTTGTCACGTGTCATGCGTCAAATATGACGGCTCCTCTCCCGGAGCCTCATGGGATAGGAAAGCGTCCATGATATGCCTACTACAGAATTCGGCCGGAAGCAGTAGGTCATCCGGGTACTATGAATTCGGACATACGACTCGCCTCGCATACTGTTTTTTGCATACTATATAGCAGGGAAGTAAGCGATTTCAGACGCAGCAAAAGAGTTTGTGCAGCATGTATAGGTCTCTCTCTCTCTCTCTCACCTGAGTGGCAGTAGAAACCCATATCGGATGAGCACTCCTACCCCCCAGAGTGCCGTGAGCCTGGTGCTGATGTGGTGGAAGTTATAGTTGCTTCGGGTCAGAAGGTTCCAGGACTCTAGCTCCTCCGCAGTGAAGCGCTTGGTCACCTCGTCATCGACGATGCTCTCCACACCTCGCCGGCAGAAATAGAAGATGTCAGACATGTCAAACTCAGGCTCTGCACCGCCACGCCTCATTTCCTGGATCTCCTGTTCGAGGGACACTGGTTCTTTAGCAATAATCCCTGAGGGGGGGGGAAAAAGGGGGTTATTTTGATGTTGAAGATATGATGTCAGTGGTAATGATCTTTTTAGTGTTTTTACCATTGCTGTAGGGTTTGTAGAGATGCTGATTCTTCTCCTTGGCTCCTCGCTCCATTCTTAAGGTCGCCCACTGAAAACAGAATGAGAATTAGACAAATTAAGCAAACCACAAAGTGTAATAGTTCAGCAGTACCCTGGTGTGCCCACAGTAGCATTGCAAATAAAATCCTCAAAGCAGCAATAACAATAACCATTTAAATTTTAAAGGTGCAAAAATTTTTATTGAACCACTGCATCATGTTCTGCTGATGAATGATGCATTTCATTAGAGAATTACATCACTTGAGTCATGATATCTTAATTGAAACTCTTAATCGTCCTTTTGTTTTACAGTGCTACATCTATTTAGCATCCCCAAAGGCGGACTGGACTGAGACCCCACGAGACCTCATACAGCTGTCATGAGAATGGGGAAACAAACAACATTCAAGCGGTAAACAGCCTTTGGGGAGCCAATTCCACAGAATCCCAGCCAGCCGCCCAAAGCACCACTGGGGAGGAGAACAACAGCTGATCCGTGTGTCCTTGCTGGGTCCTGGAGTTCAGCCAGAGTGCCTGAAAACCGCAACCACTGACAGTTTGACAAACTTTTGAACCAGTTCATTTCCATGATTTGGTCAAAACAATTCACAAAGCATCTGACAATCATTAAGCACTCACTAATCGCCAATAATGAAAGTTTTAATCTGAAACAAGCTATAAACAACATTCAACACTTTTACACTTGTGTTATAGCATTTCAGACTGTAAATTTGCTTAAAATTAATTTAAGACTTTTTTAGAGATCCGCAGCAACTCTGTTTGCTGTTTTGTTTATCTACACCTACACATGTATGTACACGTGTACACAACATTCGATGTTCCTGTCGCTGCGTCTGAATTTCCCCTTAGGATCATTAAAGTGGAATAGCCAAGCAAGGACAGCAGCTGAGCACCGAGTGTGGAAAGATGTCCACGCGCTCTATGAAAGTAAACAGTGACTCTCACGGGCGCTGATGATGCTGTGACTCAGGGAAGGTCGGGATAGGGAAAGAGTGAACAGTCAAGCTGCTTGTCAGACTAAATCTCGCTCCCTTGTTCAGGGTCACAGGACAGAGAAGTTAGTCACTGGAAGACAGCCATCTGGAGTTTCTTAGGGAGTCTGGAGAGGGTCAGAAAGAGTGACTACCTCAGTCCAGATGGATGAGAGGAGAGTGGCACAGCAGGAAATCATCAGAATCTATTTTAGATCACACGCAGAGCTCTTACCAACATGCATTTGGTAAACAAATGATTGCAACAATTAGAAACATTTAGGGACCTTGGGATTTGATGGCAATTTAGAAAAACACAATGCAACTACAAAATTATCCTTGATGGATCTCAATTACAAAGGATGTGAATTTGCATTATGCTGTGCATTAGACGTGATTAGAGTGATTTGCGTGTGATACTTGCTGTCAGCTTCAAAGAGAGTCAGGCCATTGTTTCACCATTTTTTGGTAGAACCATGCAATGACAATTTCTAAAACAGAACTGTCAAAATAACCCTGCACTGCCAAAATGTGCAATATTCCAATAAAAGTTACAATTAAGTAAGTTTGGGATTAGTCACATTTTTAAATCTTTGTGAAATTGTCCTGTGATATATATGCAGCATCTCTTTGATTAAATCTTTTTAAAAAGATTTCTACAATTTAAAACTCAGCATCATTACTCCAGTCTTCGGTGTCATATGATCCTTCAGAAATTATTCTAATATGCTTATTTGCTGCTCAATGAATTTCCCTTATTATCGCTGCTAAACAGATGTTTAATATTTTTGTATAACACATAAGACAATTTATTTTTTCCAGGATTCTTTTATGAAGATCATTTATTTGAAACACTTTTGTGGCACTACTACTCAACTTTTTATTGTGACTTGATTAATTGAATGCATGTTTACTGAAACAATACTTTCTTTAAATTATTATTATTATTTTTTTTACTGAACCCAAACTTTTGAATAGCAGTGTACCCGACCCATCACTCTGGGCTAGACTAAACTTTTAGTGACCTTTTATGTTTATAGTAGTGCTGTCAAACCAAATAAAAGTCCAAAATAAAAGTTTTTGTTTACATTATGTATGTGTACTATGCATATTTACTATGCATATATAAATACACACATATACAAAATATAATTTGAAAACATTTACATGTATATGCATTTAAATATTTATATTCTTATATTTTATATCATACATAAATATTTTTAATATATAAACATTTTTCTTAGATATATATACCCATGTGTTTACACAGTATACACACATATGTAAATAAAATATTTTATTTTGGATGCAATTAATCACGATTAATCGTTTGACGGCACTAGTGTATAGGCTTAAATGTTTTACAAATGTTCTCTTGTGCAAAGAACTTTAATATCACGTGCTTAACAAAACAGATGAACATGCACTAGAGGAAACATGTTTCTAAAACTAGCACTTGTAGCATTCACATTCTCACCCATAAATTCACACCTTCACAAAGCACTCTGAAATGATCCGAACTGCCACAACGCATGTTGTCCACAAAGTTTTGAAGATGAAAGAATATGTGACAGCACAGGATAAAGTGAAGCAAAGTCAAACGACAACCAGACCCTCCAGACTTACCAATTCAGTCAATCGTGAACCTATGTTCTATTTTGGGCCTCTGGCATCCTCAGTGAAGGGAAAGAGTGCTCACTGCGACTGAACTAAGTAGTAAAAACCGAGCAAAACTCCCCGAATGACCCTCCAACTTATATTACAAGACCACTGCACCAAAGCTGCTGTAACTCTCCACAGCTCCTTCAGAATTCTTGTGGAGTAATTTAATAGTTACTGCAAAATGACAGGCATACTCAACATCGACTCACTCACCTCAAATAGCTTGATGAGGGACTTCATATACAGTCTGCGGATCCCAAAGGACACACCAAAGATAGCAGGTACGATGATGAACACCAGAAGAAGGGTGAACCACACCGTGAAGGAGATGCCCAAGAGCATACAGATCAGGCTGTCGAAGGGGAAGAGGTAGGACTCCATCTTGACCAAAACGTGGACACTGGACTATTTAAAGGTGATGAAATTACCTAAACACAGACTGATGGATTCCTCTGAAGTGCCTCAATTTCTGAAGCCTACGCTGAAACATAGCCTTCATGGGCATAGAGGGAAAACTTATCATTTATGCCTAGAATAATAGATAAATATCCATTAAATTAATGCACTAGGCATATAAAGGTAAAACGTAACATTCAATCATTCCTGCTTTTACAGTCTCTCGGGAAGAATAATGTGTTTCAAACAGACTCAGCATCAGCATCAGTCCACTGCCATTTCTGTCATATCTAGAAAAAAAGGAAAGAAAAGCACAGAAATCAGTATGTGAAGATTTGCTCGTAATAATATATATAAGAGACTTTTATAACAAAATTAAACGTGCCTTTTCAGCCATGCAGATTAATTGTTTAAAGCAGAATTATATTCTAAATAACGAAAAGTGTTGAAAGGACTATTAAATGTATTAATTATATATTAAATTAATATTTGGACAATTCAAACGCACTCCAAAAGCTAAGCGCATTATTCACCTTAATTTAAGAGAAAATCAATTATATCTAGAATACATCATAAACTGAGCAAGACTGCAGCATGTTTGAAACACTGTTCGCTATACTGATGTAAATAAATGGATGCTAAAGGGCTAATCACCAGCTTCTCTTTTAATCACGTAATTAGCCCGCCAAACGTCTATAAATGTATGAAACCCGCTGTTTACACTGACCTGTGCCCGGAAGATAGCGTTTAAATGCTGATTTGTCTTCTCAATAAAACACTAAATTGACATTTCAACATCGTGAGACGCTGCTGTTGTTATTGTTGTTATGCAACAAGTTTAAGCGCATCAGCAGCGGCGCGGCGCGAGGCACGGCTGCAGCAATTTCCGCTTCCGGTGGGCTCGGCTGCTTCGATGTCGATGATGATTGGATGATTGTCGCTCTTACCGCTGATCTCAGCGCAGTTGTACTTGTGTTTCGAGAGCTTATAGCGGTGAGAGAAACTGATCCCAGACCAGCGGCGTCTGTACTATAAATTATATATTTATATAATACAAAATAAATGATTAAAAATGTGTTTGCTAAACCCAGAGGTTCACTTTTTTATTTCTGTTACATGAACATCACACTAAGGTCTTCTAAACCATGATTTGATTTATTTGAGTTATGTGAATATTGCTACTTTTCAAATGCATTTTGTGTATTTTACTAATTTACTCTCGCCCCAGAACGCCAAAAATGATTTTTGAAAAATCCATTATCCAATCCATCAGTCCATTAAAAATAAAAAATAAAAAATTATGTAAAATGTATTTATTTATTTATTTATTATTTTATTTATTTTAACTATCACTACCTTCAAATGTGGTGTAATTTTCTCTAAAACGAACAATTTAGCCCGAAAGTGAATACATGAAATGTATGTGTGAAAATAAATAAATAGAAACAAAAAGTAAATAGGCTAGTAAAAAGTCTAGTTAGTAGCTGTTTGCGTCATTTCCATCTTTAATTTGTAATAGTTGTGAAATGTTCATTCATTTTGTGTGGGCTATTTAGGATGTATTAAATGTCTGTTTTGGAATTAGCCTTAATTAAGTCAACAATTTTGATCTAAAGATGTTAAAAATAATTTGTGAAAATGTTAATGGCACAAAAAATTACTGCGACACATGTGAGAGAATGTTTACTGTTTGAAAGTGTTTAGTGTGAAAAGTGTGCTTGGGAGGTTATTTGTTGTTGTTGTGTTTTTTTTTTTGAAAATCATCCAATTCCCCATCATCCCATTCTACTGCAAATGTCTTTACAAACATTTAGTGTTGCAGTCTGACCTTTTGAAAATGATTTATTTCATTATGATCACAGAGAGTGATTTAAAAACCGACATTTGTGCTTATAAATGAAATACAAAAAATAATCCTACTGTTAAGTCCAAGGTTGAAACATGCCTCACATGCTGCAAACCCGTCTGTGGCCAGATGCTGGAGCTGGAACTCCACTGTGCGTCATGCAGGTAACAAACACGTGACTCTAACGAGTCGATTGCACTTGAAATTAAATGTTTTTAAATAACAGTAAAAAAAAAACCGTCCACCTTATTTTGACAGACAACTATAAGCCTTTTTTTTGTAAATGTGTAAATTCATTAGACGCGAAAGGTCATATTACTAGAACAATAACAAAGTGCAGTAAACGATCCAACTGTATGTTTTCTAAACCAGTGTTTATAATACATTATAATTATATGAGCAAATCACGCGGCATAAGTTAAAATAACAACGCAGACGACACCGGAAGTCGTTCTTATCTTAAATAAATGAGTGGCTCAGTAATACTATTGCTTTATTATTGACAAAATTAGACCTGATGTTTTAAGAATACAAGATCAAATCAAAATCAGTTTGATTGCACAACTCTTTAATGAAATCTACACTCTACAAAATTTGTTTTGGCATGCATAGAATAACTCAGATAAGACAAACTTGAATTCACACAAATAAGATACAAGAAATGCAATCCACACACTCTCTCTCTCTTGCATTCATTCACACGAAGTACATCTCAAATAGTGTATTAAGGTCAAAGATGCTTGCTGGGCTGAAACTTACAACATTTAAATAAATGACAGAACTACACAAGTGTAGGCTACTCGGCTGTGTTGAATCAGCGCTAGCATTCATGCAAGACAGTGTGCAAACGAGGGCAATTTAATGTTTTTGTTTTTTTATGGCAAATCTTTCTTTACATTTCAAAAATATGTCCACGCATACAAGTAGTGCATAGGTCTGATGTATTGTACAATAATAGCAAATGATTGATAGCAAAGTTTCCAGCATTTCCCAGTACACTGATATATAAAATAAAATCTTTGTGAGTAATAATCTATCATAGTCTTTTAAAGGGAAACTATACACACTCATCTTTCTATATTATACAAATATTAGTAAATAGCTTAAATATGAAACGGCAATGTTATTGCAATTCATCTGATGCTGTAACAAAGTAGGTGTGAGATGCCAGTAAATAAAAGTAGTGAATTTTTTAATACTTAAGCAGTTTGATCAGTCGCTGTTTTGATTGGTTTGGTCATCGGGAATTTTTTATTTATTTATTTTTTTGCATCAGACCCTTCGCAGGCTTTATATTGGGTTAAAAAAAAAACCCGTTACACAAATATATTTCAGAGATCACAGTATTAGTATTAGAGTCGTCCTCTCGTTCCCACTGTTGGCTTCTGGGCTCCATAAAAGCTGTTATGGAGAGTTATAGTGCAGTTCTTTCTTATGTGCTTTGAGGTCAGAGGTCATGTTTCAGAAGTTCCTCTTGTGAGGCTGCTACCGTTTCCTCCTGATCTTTCCTCCTCTGTCTATACCGGAGCACAGGAGATCCAGTTTATGACATGTTTTGTCCACCTTTCCTCTAGCGGGACATCATTCGCACAAATTCTGAAGAAAAAGCAGAAATTGTTTTATTTAAACAGTTAACTAAATTAGCCTGTAGGCGCCAGAGCTCTCGTAAGCAAATGCACGAGCCATTATTAGTGGTGATTATTTGTCCTAAAGTATAGGACCTCTTTTGGTCAGTCTGCTTTCTCTGCAAAGAGACCAAACCTTTGGAATGCTTTGCATACTCGTTTAAAATTAGACACTCATGGCACAAGATAGGACTTAATTTTGTCATTAATCACCATGTCGTATAAAACCTGTAAAAGCTGTATGCTTTGTGTGTGTGTGTGTGTGTGTGCGCACATACGTATGTGTACGTGTGCCAAGAACAACAGCACATTTTTCTCCGTTTTAGCATATCATTTGCTATCCAAACTCTGCATAATTATATTATTAGTGCGGTGTTATTTTTGCATTTGCCATTGTTTTTCTCTGCTGTCTGTGACCCAGTTTTGGGTTGCAGCCCATCATTTGGGAACCGCTGCTCTATAAATTCTTGCGTTATAAATAACGATAGAAAAAAAAAATACAAGAAAAAAAAAACAAATGTACTAATGACCTCGGATGAGTCAAAGTTACCCTGAGCTCCAAATACAACAAGAGGACGTTCAACTGTCACACCTCCAGTCATCAGCAAGAATAACAGTGCTAGCTATTTTTGTCCTTCCCGTTTTCATGCTCTTTTTGAGCGTGGTTAATCTAAGAGGTGAAATAATCCCGTGATTAAGAGATAATCTGGTTGACAGCTCTACTACTGTCACTTTACCGCCTTCACGAGGATGAGATTCAATAGCAGCTAAACTGTGTGACACAGCGGCTCACAGCAAGAGGGAGCAAAATAAATAATAATGGATCCAAAAATAGGAATCATTTGTCTCAGTCCCTTTTTTTCATATTCTGTATTTTGCATCAGTTTTTTAGTTTTTTTAAGTCCACCTATATTAGTTTTTTCCATAAAAAGTAATTTTCCACTTTTTAGACAGAACCATTTTTGCAATTAGTTTCAATAAATGTTCTGGTTAGACTGAAGAGCTTGTGCTGTGAACACTAAAGTATGTCCATATATTTTTCCCTCTGAAAGAGCTAGGAAAATCCGTTTTCCCTCAAGAAGTGTACTTTCCAAAAGGTTGATTGCTACTTTAATAACTTTGAGATCAAAATGAGAACAAAAAAACTAATTAAATTTGGGATTAAACCTTGGAATTATTGCTTTCCATAATTACATTTTACTGCACATTCCAAAATATGGACGAGAGACACGGAAGGGAATGTGAATTTAATATTTTTTGGATTACTTTAGACAAATCACCATGTGACCATTTTACCGCATAAACTGATTCTCTACACCTAGCACAGCAATAAAGACACTGCGGCAGTGAAATTAGCATTACTGATTAGCATAGCAAACACAAGGTGGCTCACCTTCAAAGTCCACGTGCCCGTCTCCGTTTAAATCAATGTCCCGCAGAATGTCCTCCAGATCTCTGTGACCCACCTGAGGGAATAAGAATCAATAGAAGGATGAAAGGAGAATTGGATGCGAGCTATAAAAGCTTTTCAGCAAAGTAAATAACAGCACCTGCTGGCCCAGCAGTTTCTTCATAGCCTCTCTCAGTTCTGCTGTGCTGATCTGACCGTCTCCGTTGGTGTCGAACTGAGAGGAAGGGAACAAAAGAAGAGCAGTAAGAGGTTTAAATGTATTCAAACAAACTTTCCTGCTTTCTTTGGGCAATTTTACTGTTTTAAATGAACAAGTGAAATGAAATCTATTTCGAGCTGAGAGCCATATTTACAGCTTATTTTTTGCTTATTTTTGTGCCGATTTTGTTCGCCATGGCACTGCATTGTTAATTGAATTACATTTCGTAGTACAATTATCAAATCTCAAAGGTTGTGTTAAATAAATAGATGCATAAAATATGCATAAATATTTGAACTGCATGTTTTAACAGTGCTGTATTTTTTTAGTAATAATAATAAAACAATAAAATATTATTATTACTACTACTACTATTTTACTTCAGCCAAATAAAAAAAAACTACAAACAAGAAGAACAAACCTAGATCTTCTTTTTTTTTAAAATTAGAACTTTTCAAAAAAAATGTAATTACATTTAAAAAAAAGATTTTAGGGAGAAATTGCAGAAAAAACGTTTTTGTTTGTTTTTGTAATTTTTATAATAAGAACTATTACTATTATAATTTATTTTATATAATTTGATATATAATTATTAATATAATATTAATACAATATTAAGACTTTAATATATAATATAATATACAATTTAAAATGCAGTTAAAAATTATATTGCTATTTAAAAAACTGCAATTTAATTTTTTAAACTGCATTTTAAATTGCAAGAAAATATATTATATAAATATATAACACAATTTGCTTTTTTTTCCCACAAATTGTGCAGCCCTACCTCACCTCTTTGAAAGCATCTCTCAATTCCTTTACTCCGATCATATCTGCCGTCTCAGCCAGAAGTTTGGGGCCCATCAACTCCACAAAGTCCTCAAAGTCCACATGTCCTCCCACTATAAGACAGAAGACACAAGCTGTTAGTGAACTTCCACAATGCTTCTTTATTGGCATCTTTGGTTTATAATAATAGTGATTAGTGGTTGATAATGGAACCACTGCACTGATAAAGAACTACATTCTTCTATGGCATCAAACCTCATTTCTAAAAGTGTATGTAGGCAGCACTAAACAGAGCCCTATACATTTCTAAATAAATGTTTGAACAAAAGATGCTGATTTGTTGTTGCGTACAGTTCATGTTGATCTGCTGACTCAGTTCGATGAGCTCCATCTCAGTGGGCATGTATCCCATGGTTCTCATGCAGTTGCCCAGGTCTTTGCAGCCAATGAATCCATCTTTATCTTTATCAAACTCTTTGAAGGCTTCTCGTAGCTCTGTGAAGACAGACAGCAGGGCGGGGAAAAAAGAGGACAGAGCGAGTTAGCGAGATAATGAAAAGAGAATATTTTATAGTACAATTATGTTTTCCCCATGCACTCTGCTTTCAACGCAGTTTTGAAGACAATTACAAAGCACTTACAAAGCACAACAATGCATCGCTGAATGACCAAAACACTTGTAACTGAATACTTCATTGCAAACCTTTTCTATTCACAATGAAATAAAAGCTCTTCAAATTAAAATGGAACAATTGACACATTTTATCAGTGTCCTGTTAAACTTCAGAGTGACTACTTGCACACTTTGAAATGTCAGGAATTCTATGTGATTAAAACACTCGATTTTAGTTTAATATCAGAAACGTTGCATGTTTACTTTGAGTGGCTTATGTTTATAAGACATTTGCATCTTCAGTGTCACACGATCATTCGGAAATCATTCAAATATGCTGATTTGATGACTGTCAGTGTTGGAAACAATATTTTTGTGGAAATCACTACCTGGTCTCATGGCATAAACATACCTTCGTGCACTGTTAAGCGAAACACAAAATATGTACCAGTAAGTACATATCATTGCAGATTCAAAAAAGAAATTTACTCTAGAGGCAGCAAAACAGACACCTTTTATTCCTTTTCATACAAATGTGCATGGTTTCGATTAATAAAGCGTAATTTGACAACTGATGCTTTTGAACGTTAGCATCACACATATCCAGCTTCATGGGTTTTCATAGATGGTAACTTGAGAGGCAAGAAGCTCCAGTTTTAATCATGTGTAACTATGGTTAAAAAAAACCCTGTTCAAATTTGCATAAAAGGATGTTGAAATGACACGGCTGCATCAACAAATTCCTTTTTATATCAGTTTTGCATTTGTTAACACTATCGAGTAGGTTTATTTTAGTATATTTCCAACATGATGGATATTTAATGTAATAAATGATAGTCCATGGATATTTAATGTAATAAAAACACAGCAATATGTACCTATATCAGCACTGTAAAAGATTTGCTGTAGAAATTACAGCTGTTTGCCAGTAACTTACTGTAGATTTAAATGTATGTTATTTACTGGCAATAGTCTGTTCAAAGTTAATTGAACATTAAACATTAACAAGTCTTTATCTTTACAAAACAAAACTAAAGTAACAGCCTCATGCAGAGCATTCTGGGAACCAAAATCTGAAGGAAAAAAACAGCAAAAGGTTGATGAAGGTTTCTGGTTCCCAGAATGCTTTGCAGCAGGTTGTTATTTTATAGTTTTATTCTGTAAAGACAAAGACTTGTTAATGTTTAATGTTCATTTAACTTTGAACAAACTGTTTCCAGTAAATAACATACATTTAAATCTACAGTAAGTTACTGGCAAACAGATGCATAATTACAGCAAATTTTTTACAGTGAATGTATTAAAAAGGTGCCAGGGTTAATGGACTAAACCTCTGTTTTAGCCCCACTCAGTGGAAATTTCTCTTTGAAACTGCGGCGAAATGTGCAGTAAGGTGCGTAAAAACTGTGTTGCACAAAAAGTACACGGAGGTACATATTTTTTATGAGACCAGGTTGGGAAACCGTGATTCTCTTGCAAGGATGTAGAACTTACCATCCAGTTCCTCTGGTCTCAGCTCTCTGTTCTGCAACAAAATAAACAAAGTAATCACTGACAATCCATGCTAATTGGTGCAATTATGTTCCATTAATGTCACAAGTCAGCTGGCGTTCTCCTTCTCTGAAGAAGAATACAGTCATTTAATTCTATGCACTGTTTCCTGCTAGACAGAAACTCATTACAGCATTAGGATCACAATGGCACGTGTAAATGAATACACCCAACCTTTTCAGGGGTTTTTTCCTCCTGCCTCTAAAGGAATTAACGTCTGGTTTTTAAATTCGATCTTCCCATTTGGATTAAGTCATTTGGAACAGCACGTATAAACTCAGGATTGATCTCTCATAATCAGCTCAAGCCGCAAGTTTCTTTGATCCCAGCATTCCCCGCTCACAACATCTCCTCGAACGCGAGTGCATGCAGAGCTCACCTCCAAACACTTTCTGAGCTCCTGCAGAAGAACTCAATCATGTGAGCCTGACCCAAGACCCCTGCAGAGGATAATAAAGGCAGATCCCTGCAGTTCACATATAAACCCAAGCACGTACTGCTTCTTTATGACCATCTGCAAAATGCATCTGCGTTTGAGAATAACAGCCTTGAAAGTGTATCAGTGCTTCAGTATATGCTCTACAATGGGTGAGATGTATTTTTGATTCAACCGTGGAAGGGTATGATAAGAATCATTTGTTTAAAGAATCAGACTACGTTTGTAGGTATTGTTTGTTTGTTTATACCTACATTCTGTGCAGACAAATCAATAGAGAAATTATCTGTTAAGAAATTACCCATTCTGTAAATACATATTCATCACCTTTAGTAAAGACTATGTGACATTGCATCACATTCACAGCTCAGGTAAAAATTATTTCTTTTGCTGCACCTGCAGGGAAACGCTGCTGAATTGCATTGCAAGATTCATTAAGTCATTTTATTATATATATATTTAAACACCATTTCCCCTTAGAAGTTCATTTTAAACTGTCCTGTGGAGTGACAAATATCTATAAGTATGTCTAATATCTTAGCGAGCTCATAAGAATTATACAAAGATGGCAAAAAATAGTGTTTAAAATATACTGTACTCATACCACAAGAAAAGCAATGTCAAATCCTGTAATATTTTTATAAACTATATATAGAAACTTTTTACCAATTTTCATATGTATTTCAATTTAAATCAATAATAAAATGTATATTTTTTTAGTTTGAATAGGCCAGTCTTTCAGGATAACACAAGACTTTATTGATAACTGTACTTTATCCCCTGAATGACATAATGTTCAGTGCATATAGATTGTTGCACTGAATTTTAAATGAGTATATGTGTGTGTAGTCGTGTTTGTCCAGACTTACGTACAGCCTGCCGGCTCTCAGCGAAGCCCTTGCGGAGGAAGATGCAGGCAGGCCCGAGCACATTGTGCATGTATGTTGAGTTCTGAGCCAAGGCCGCGAGGGCCTCTCCAGATGTCACCCCTTCATCACATGACTGCACTGCTTTGTAGCTGCGCTTCCGGTCCTGAGTGCGGCCATCAAGTCCCAGTGGTCCCAAACAAGTAAGTGAAGAGGGAACGTGGGGTAAAGGCACAATTAGAAACTACACGGACGTCTGCCAGACACATTGGATGGATGGGTAAGTCAGTCAATTCAGTCAGCCGTCAGGTCAATCGATTGGTTCTTCCTGTTACGTGCTTCTACATCAGACAGTGAGAAAACAAAGCGGAGCTCTGCTTTCAGACTTTGGGCTTAATGTAATTGACCAGAGTACAAAATGTTTCTGGATCAGCACTCTTCCGTTGAGGTCCTCCTGGGAAGGTCCTATTTACGAGTGATTATAGTTAGAATATAATTGATTCTCTTGACGATTTCATGTTTCACTCTCTGTCCGTTTCACTGCATGACTAACACAGGAGGGTTTATTTAGCACCGATGCAACATACAGGAGAAAGGAAGCGCAGTAGGTTTGTAATCAGTGCTTCGTGGTTTTTTTATGATGCTTTCAAAGCATGACGGAACGATAATTTTGCCTCTCATGCCATGAGCGTACCTTGGTGCACTTTTTAGAAAGATACTAAGTACGTACCAACAAGAACATATCACTGCGGTTTCCAAAAATGAAATTAACACTAGAGGCAGTAAAACTCAAATAATTAATAAAACGTAATTTTCGCATAATTTCTTTAAGAATATCCTGTTATGACTTCAAAACATTATTAATATGCTGGGAGATTTTAAAAATGTATGCTTTTGAACGTCAGTATCACACATAACCAGCTTTATATCTATTGGTTTTTTTAGTTTGTTTGTACATAGATGTACTTGAGAGGCAAGGAGCTTCAGTTCGAATACTGTGTAACTACGGTTCAACAAAACAGTTCAAATCTGTGTAAAAGGAAGTTGAAATGGCACGGCTGCATCAGTTTTGCATTTGTTAAGACTAGGGTTGGATTTGGTGTAGGGCATATTTTCAACATGATAGAGCATTAACTCTTAGCAACAGTCCACAAATATTTCAATTCTGAACCGCAGCAATACGAATACCTATATCAGCGGAATAAAATGTGCTGGGGTTGACATATTGAGCCTGTATTTTAGCACTACTCAATAGACATTTCTCTTTAATATTGCAGCAAAACATTCAGTAAGGCACGTAAAAAGCAGTGTTACACAAAAAGTGCACATAGGTACATATTTTTTATGAGACCAGGTTGTAATTTTTATAAGCAGACATGGATGCCACCACAAAGTCATAATTACTGAATCTATACTTTCTTTAAACCCAGTTTCCAAAAGTGAGACACTACTGTATTAATACAGTATCTGGTGAATTTGTTCAAATGAATGGAATTATTTTTTACTTACAGTAAGGCTACCTATGTTGCATGCACAAAATACAACAGTACTGTGCAATTATGGAATAATTTATATAACTATGACTTCCTAACTCATAAATATACAATTAGCATTCATGTGGTGCCAATTAGGATGATGGGAAATTTAGTTTGCACAAGACTGCATTATCATAAACCTGGTGAATGAGCATTCTGAAAAAAGATTTCATCTCTAGTGCACAAATTGTGTAAAAAAAAAAATAATATTTACAAATTTGTAATCATATTTGATTAAGATTGTATGACGTGAACATAGTGGCACCCAAAGAGTTACTAATAAACTTTTACTTTTAAACAACTAAAATGCATTGAGTCAAAGCTAACATCTTAAAGGGAGTCATACACTAAGAAGCCAAAATTCTCTTTATCTTTTGACATATAAGATGTCACTGTGCAATAAAAACACCCTGTAAGATTCAGAACTCAATACGTTCTTGTTAATCTGAGAACATATTATATTGAAGGCAGTCACAGCTTTCAGAATTTTCGATAGTATAGTATAGTAATAATGTTTAAAAGCTCCGTCTCCGCAGAAGGACATTGGCATCGGGCATCGGTTTAGACAACGTGCAGGTCTACGCAAACACTAAAGATCCTCAGAAGACAACAAGACGCTGGGCAGTTATGGAAAAACAGTGTTTGCATTGTCTTCCTTCTGATACCTATTCAAGGAGAGGTGTCTAAAACAGGGCAGTGTCTAAAAAAATGGCCTGTTACTCCTAAATTATGATGCTATTTGATTTCATGATAACATTCGAGGTGTACTTTAGATAACAGGCTACACAATAAAAAACAGAGCCAGTTCATTACGCCTTTAAAATGTTTTAAAATTAAATAAATTAATGTGGTTTTAATCACAAACATCAGACAACTGTATGCCATATATTCGAATGCTAGAGATATTGGGTCACATCCAAGTTTGTATGAAATGTACCATTAGAGAGATTGATGATTGACAGAAACATTGTTCTGAGTCCAACAAGGGCTGTTGAGCCAGGAACATGTCCTACTTGGGTAAATCACATCGAGCCATACTTTGCCCTCTATTCTCTTCTCCCTCTCAGCGACTGACAGAACCTTTAAGATCAGATATCATTCAAACTGAATAATTCATTCACTTTCATACTCGCGGCGCACTGCCGCAATACTATGCCATTTGATTGCTGCCATGAAAACAAATGATCATGCTGTACTTAAGACGGTTGTTCTAACAAAGAAAACTCGCTATCTTTGGCATTTTGATCACTGAAGGGTAAAATGTGGATTAACCAAGGTCATTATTTGAGAGTAGATCCTCAAATAACCTAAGAGGCTAGCATGTTAATCAGGAGAATCAAGAATGAAACCAGTCAGCCAGCACATTATAATGACCAATTAGCAAAAACATAAAGAGCATCTCTCCAATTAAACCCAGACCCATGGGTTAAGGAGAGGACTGTCGTCAACTAAACAGAAGCAACTACTGAAATGTTCTGAAACCATAAACACTGTGCTTTTATAGTTATAAATTATGACTTAGATTATTTTAATTATTTAGGTAGCCTATTCCAGTAAGATAGTACTACACTGTAAATGATTATTAAAAGATTATTGGAATATGTTTTATAATAAAACACTATTTCACTCTTTTTTTCGTTTGAATTTTCATGTTTAATTTGCCATATCTTTCTAAATATCAGTACAATTTACTAGCATTTTAATCAACATTGACTGTATTTATTTTGTTAGCACACAATTCTATTTTTGTGGTGAACAATTCATCCGTCAAAAGTCAATCCACAATTTTTTTTTGTTTGCCTTCGTAATCTTTAATCCAAATTTGAAAATGCTCCTCGCCACTAAAATGACCGGCCTTCTCTGATGATGTCTAGTGATGGCTTGGGCAAGATCATGACATTGTTAACCACGCCCCTCCAACTGTCAGTGTTCATTTCTGAATTAAATGCCTACTTTTCTACATCCAATTAATTTGAAGTAGAAAAACAAGCCACGCCCCCTCTTCAGAATAGTACTTCACAATACGGAAGTAAAATTGGTCGCAAACTTCCGGTTCACACGGACTTTAAAATAAAGAAAAAATAAAGCTACTTCGCACATATTTCCAAAGGAAAAAAAGATTTTGCTGTGTCCCAGTTTGCATTCTATACATCCAAAATGCTATTCAAGTTCGCCCCAAATTGTAGGATATTGAAATGAGTATCCCAAATTTACTGCATATTTTACAATTTCCATTGAAATTTTGAAGCACAGATCCATCCACACTCTAAGAGCTAATATTGTCCACACCCTATGTGGTTTGGAGAAGCATTTGGTTTAGAACTACAAACACAAATAAAAAGTAATTTAAAAAAAATACAAACATGGTGGATGTGCAAGGCATGCTGTAGAGAGGTCTAAGTCTCAACTGGGTCTCAATTGTTATCTTTTATCAAAATATAAAAACTTGCTCTGCTTCTGAAACAACTTTCTTTTCACGTATCCCTTATTTGTTTAACTCCTCCCCCTAGCCATCTGACTTGCTCACTTTTCACAGTCCAATCAGTTTCTAAATAACCAAAGTTTTTGTAACGGAATATCCTGTTTTACATGCAAATACAGATTACGTAAGTAAACCGGATTTTTATGTTGACATCAAATTGATTTTATTGACTTAAAGCATCATATTCTTGCATTAGATCTTCTTTGCCCCCTCTCATCCGCTCCTGTTATCCTGTCCTACCCCATGCAGCTAAAGTAATCTCCATCCGACTGGTGGGTAAAATTGAGGTATACACTTACAAACACACACTAGAGGTTTCATTTAGCCTCGTATGATACTGAATCTTGCCATGAGCCTAATCTTCCATTCTACTATTGGTAAAGCCTTTATAATGTAATGGCAGCATGATGCATGCACATACGTGTCTTTGCAAACATGACCTTCACACTCCATCTGTTGCCAAGCCTGTAAGGTGCCAGCTCGTACATTTTTCCGAAGAAACCTGTGCCATTAGGCACACCAGGAGAGGAGCTCTTAGCAGGTGCCAGCGCTAATCTCTAAACGCATTCATCCCAAGTCATCTAGAGATGATTGAGAACAACTTCAGAGAACTTTCAGAAGCTACTTCAAACGTTATTGTCAAGAACTTTACAGTTTACTTTCATTAAATGCAAGTGCATAAGGCAGCGTGATCTAGGATATATTAACACAACTTTCAAGGTCAAAGATAGCAACCAAATGCAAACGCAAAACACATTCCGATGCAGGACAAACCTGTCGATACTAAAGTTTCTGCTTGGTTTCGTTAGGTTTTCAAGCAAAACACATCAGCTAGTTATCTATACTAACTCAAATTCAACAATTTGATAAAGTTCACTCAGTGCAGAGTGTTTATTGAGAATTGATACAGTATATACAGTTGTGTAGAGGAATTTAGAGTCTGGCTATTAAACTCATCTAACATCTAACAGTCCATGCCACACAGTCCAAGTCCGGGTCGAGTCTGTAAGCCACACACACACACACACACACTGTCTGCTATCAGAAAGAGCATCTTACCTTCTTGGAGAAATTCTTAAGCGGCGATTTAACGCAATTTCCCATAGTAAAGTGCCTTCTGCTAATTGTATGCGCTTGAGAGTCAATGCGGCCGTTTGCGCGCGTGTGCGAGCATCCACATGTCTCCATGCATGGATTACGGATGGGGAGATGAGGTCTGCAGGCTTATCTTCTAGGAAAGATGGATTGTAGGGAAAGGTTGTAGATGATCCAGGGGTGGCGATGCAGGACGTCAGGGTGACAGGAATGGAGGAATGAAGAAGTGGATGGAGGGATCAGGAAACGGAGACATGTGTCTCAGTGTGAAGGGCTGCTCAGAAGAGAAAAGCCAAGATTGCTTGTTCACTTGCTTGCACTCTCTCTCTCTCCCTTTCGCCCTCCCTTCGTTTTCCCCACTCTCTCTTTCACTCACTTCCCTCCCTCTTTCTCTTTCTCTCCCTCACTCTCAGCTGCTCAGTTTTAAAGCCGTCCGTCCAAACAAGGCGAAAACAGACAAAGAGGCTCGCGC
This sequence comes from Enteromius trimaculatus, assembly GCA_032361065.1. NCBI lineage: Eukaryota > Metazoa > Chordata > Actinopteri > Cypriniformes > Cyprinidae > Enteromius > Enteromius trimaculatus. The sequence continues at coordinate 13,259,652 of JAUMHP010000059.1, forward strand.
GGACGAGCGTATCACCTTCCCCCGAGCAAGATGCTGAAGACACTAATCCAAAAACACACACACTGGCGAGCGTGCGTGTATGAACACAGTCGATTACACACATACGGATGTGGGGCTATGAAGCTAAAAATACACACACTTGGCGTGTAGTCGTGCCGCCCAGCTATGGGGGCCAGCGTTCAGATCAAACACCGGCCGCCGAAACACAAGCCGCACGGGAAAAGGTGAGGTTGGGCCGCACCGGGCACGGATGCACCAAGGCTGCCAAATCACAGCGCACCGTTCAAAGGCCACGGCAGGTTATTATGGGAGGACAGGAAGCCCAGAATTCACCTGCTGAGCTGGCACTCGCCCACTGAGCCCTGTTTAGGCCACTCTCACCTCACTCTTTCTTTCTTTTTTTTTGTATTATGTTTATAATAAATAGAAAATGGGATCTTAAAAAGGGATAGTTCACCCTAAAATAATTTTTTACAAAAATAATTTTTTTATTCTGTGCAACATAGAAGTTATTTTCAGAAATGTCTTAATGTTTTTTGACCATGCAACAGAAGTCAGTGGTCACCAAAACTGTTGGGTTGCCAAGTCTTGTGGTTTTTCCGCAGAATTTAGCTACTTCAACCCGCTTGCCGTTGTGTTTCATTAATGTGGGTTGAAGCGACTTCAATAATGTGATAGTTAGTCCATGTAATTAGAATTGTATCAAGGGGAACCCAACCAAAAACCTTAGATATTAACCCCCAGAACATGATTTTTACAGAGGGACCTCCTCAAACAAGATTGATATAGTTTTGAATAGCAATCGGGTGGGTTTTGATATGAAAACCAGCCAACCTGTCCAGAATTCTTCCGAATATCTTTTCCAAATATTTTTCACAGAAGAAAGGAAGTCAAACAGGTTATGCATTTATTTTAAACTATCCCTTTAACATCTTGAATGCATTTCCTAGACAGCAGTGGTATGAAATAGGGAACAAATTACCTTTTGACCAAAACACCTAGATAATAAATATAAGAAAGCTAGCAGCATGCATAATTTTTTTGTCCCAATAGTTTTCCACTATATTGGATTTTAGATGACATTTGAAGCATCATCCTCTAGAAATCTAGACTTAAATCTAATATTAGCTAATGTATCATTATCAGGTTCAAAAATTAAACCAGTTATCGGCTAAAATATGCATTCCTATTCAAAATCCTGAGTGGTGATTTCAATAAAAATAATTTTATTTGGATATGATACATGCATTTTTTTTAGCATAGTAAATAATTAACACAAACCAGGTGAAAGCACAAACACACCCGTTAACATAAGCAGGTGATTTGGCTCTTTAAAATGTTCAAAACCTGGATATATGCCTCCTAATGCTCATCTTAATGACTGGATCTTAATGAGTTAAGGACATAACATAAAAACAATAAAGAGAAAGTTATCAATGTAAGTGCCTTTGTTAAGCCATTGTAATTTTTTTAGTTTTACATAAATAAAAAAGAGCGTAGAGAGTAGAGCATCTTTTTTCAATTATTTTATTTTAATTAAGTTTATTTTACATTTAATTTATGCATAAAAAGATTCTGGCATTCGTATGGAATTAAGACATTGTTTTTGTTGATTATTTTCTGTTCAGTTCTTTTTTTTATCGCCTTATTGTAATTGTGCTTTTAGCAATAAAAAAAATGCTGCTTTCCATCATTATTTGATGAATCAGAGGCTGGGATCACTACTGCTCGCATTCTGCAGGCTATAATTGCACAATATTACTAATAATATTACTAAGGTGTAATCTATAACATCCCCAATGTTCGCACACAAAATAATTAATATGCGCTAATATTTCGATGCATTTAGCAACTAGTTAATCTGTGTGCTGCGTTGTGAAAGTGATTGTGAACATATTAAGTAAATGGATAAAAAAAATATTGTCAACCTCCCTGCAGACTAAATTATTTATGTGATTTGATTCTCGTTAATTTTATAGCTCTGCATGTCAATTCTTGTTCCATTTGTTTCTAATCTAATTTCTCTAAGGAATTTTTATGAGAAGCACCAGCTCAATAAGAACTCCTAAGCTATAAAAAAGCAACCTCTGAAGACATTAATTTTCCTTTGCATCATCAATACCTCTGTTGTAAGCACATTTAACCTCCCCGATTAATTCTCAGTCGTTCTATTGGGTTTACTCATGTATGGCTGATCTCTCTCTCTCTCTTTCTCTCTCAGTCGGTGAGGATGATTCATCTAGCTGAAGCCAGCCTCTTCACCGGAGGCTCATTGTGAACTTCAGAACACATCAGAAATCAGAGCCAGGCGCCGTCCGCTCTCATAACGTCAACTCAGCAAGAGCACACGCACCAGCAGCGCAGAAACACACTTTCACACATGCACACACACTCGCATATATCCATACATGCTCGCATAACTTTGCGTGCATGTATGCATAAATCATCTGCACATGGTGATTTTAGTTATCTTTCCACTACTGTAATGTTTACAGGAGTGAGTCGAGGTTAAATAAACTGTTCTGATGTAATGCATCACAACCTGTTTAGCTGCTGTTACTGTACATGTACATTTCAGTGACATCATCTGTTTCAGCCAACCACACAAAATATTGTTTTTTGTTGTTGTTTCTTTGTACAATATAGACAGAATCACAGTGCTAGTATATCAACTTGTACTGCATTTTATTACTTACATCTCCATAAAATGGAAAAGGTCATTTAAACTGAATAAAAAAAAACTCAAAGTGTATTAAGATGAGTGCTATTTCTAGTGCTATTTTAGAATTTTTTATTTATTTTTTATTAATATATATTTGGAAATAACTTTTATTTGTATTTTCCGTTGTAATTTTAATTGAATACATAGTAATTTTCTAATCATCTTTTTTTCTATTTTTAACAGTTGTTTATATTTATTTATTTATTTATTTTTATCTATTTTGTTAGTACATACATATGTGCAGTAATCTAGTATTTTAGTCATTAACAGGAAAAAAAAAGTGCTATGATATTTTCGGATTGGCTAATGTAGGAACAGGTGTGATGTCTCAGATAAACATTTTTTAGGCACTGCAAAAAAATTATTTTTTACTCCAGTTTCCCAATACAAATATAAATATAGCTGCATGCAGCGTTGAAAGAGCCCGCGCACTCAGGCTCACCACCACCTGGTAAATATAGGAGGAATACGTCAAAGTCATATATATGTGTCAGCTGGTGGCGCTATGACTATATTATATTGGCATGTAGATGTCTTCAGGCCGGCACTTTTATCAAACATATGAAGTTTGTTGCAGATTAAACATACAACGTCAAAACATGTCGCTTCCAGTTTCCAGCAGGGGACGCTATGACTAGGTTTGGGGCATATCAGACTTTGTATGCTGTTTTTTCAGTGCAAAACATCGAAGTTTGTCTGTCAGCCACGGACAACGAATACTCAAGATCTTCACAATCTAACCTCACAAAAGCTTTACATTACACTGACCAAATTTGGTGCTGTGTATCTCTAGGAACGAGTAAATACAACGCTTGAAATACGTGAAGAACAGTTTGAGAGACACTGCATTAAATTTTAAAAGCGACGCTATCAAGCCATTTTTACTTTTACTATCCATATCGGTTGTAAATTTTCACCACTTCTAGGCCAGTGCAAAGTTTCATGAGTTTCCATGCATGCCAGAAATGTGACTCATTTTGAGAACAAGAAGAATCTGAGCAATTCCAATATTGCATATAAAACATATAATTAGGGTAATAAAACAAGATTAGTTTTCTTACTCCATTGGCAGATATTTTTCTTGTTTTAAGTATGCAAAAGGATGTAATGTCGACTTTCTATGACTAATAACTTGTCTGTCATTTGTTTCTTCAGCTAAGTGTCAGTGAATAAATGTTAAATGCACTAAGTTGTGGAAGGCCATGTACTCTCTCTTCTTCACTGGACAGATCGGTAAGAGAAACAAACCCCATGACCTTGAAGTTGCTGGCGTCACGCTTCTGCATTTGAGCTCCAGGAACTCCAGTGTTTGAGCCACACACGCACAAAACGGGATCATTCTGACAGCAATGTTAATAAGTACTTCTTCGTTTTAATGAAGATGTGAGGTCATGGATAATCCTGTTGGACATGGCGACAGGCAGCCAGAGAGACAGGAAGATGAGCGGAGAGGTTCATCTCCAGCGCGCTGACGGGATTTCAGCTTCCTGCTTCATCTTACAAAATCACACACATGCTTGGACAGGAGCCGTCCTCCAAGATCAAAGATCAAAGAAACATCCCTGACCTTGGGAACATTTACAGGAAAAGATAAGCTTATGACATGAAATATATCATCCTAATATACCATGAAAGCTAGATTTCGGTAAATACATACGTTTCAGTAGGATCTTAAGGAAATGTTTGCACTGATCTGTTGGGAAGTATTGAATAGGTTATTCGCTTTAATACACATTTCATGTCGGTTTCTCAAAAGGGAGCCGGATTTACACTCAGAATTACACATTTCTCTTGAAATATTCATTCATTTTCTTCTAAGAGCATCAAAAATGTAACAGCTCTTCAGAAGTGTTGTTCTTTTCCCCATCCGAACGCTTCATTAGCTCTGGTTTCACTCCGACCCTTCGCACTCACCTGCTGTACCCGAGTGTCAAGCGCTCGCCTCGGGTGCCGCTTTGTTTGTTGTTATGAAGCCTTGTGCTAAACACATAGATGCTCTTAGTACATTTTTTATGAATGCTTGTTCAAAAGCTCCTGAATACACATTCTGATGTCGTATGAAAGAAAACTGGAATGGAATCTCTTTAATATTGCAAGAATTTCACATAGACTGAATCTAGAGCAAATGGAGACTTTTGGTGAAGTGAAAATTCTGTCACCATTTGCTTTTTCCAAACTCACAAAACACCATAGAAGAAATTTAGCTAAAGGTCTTTGTTCTTTTCTATGGAAGCCCATTTCTGCCACTGAATTAAAAAAAAATTATGATTTCATATACCTCGGAATTCTGACATTTTAATTAAAAATTGTGTTATATAAAGAGGTAAACTCACAATTGCGAGTTATAAATTTCCATTTTGAGTGGAAAAAGGCTTTTGTGCCTAGGTTTAGATATTAGAGATAAATGATAGGTGACATTTATTCCAAGTCTTCTCTTTTAAAGAGTTTATAGGTTATCTTCATGTTTCACTGTAATGATTATCTGGCAAACTGCTAAAAACTTTATGAGCAAAATGGTAAACTTTATCTAAATGTGATTTTAAATGTTATAAAGCGCGGGCTCTTGTTTTCCCCGCGCACACACACCTCTCTCTGCGTCTGTTCTGTTCAGCGAGAGGCTGAGAGGAGCAGGGCTTTCAGTTAAAATAGATATTAT
>JAUMHP010000059.1:13288777-13308533 GCA_032361065.1 Enteromius trimaculatus
ACATGGACATCTTGGATGACATGGGGGTGAGTAAATTATCAGCAAAAGTTTTTTTAAAAGTGAACTTCTCCTTTAACTGTTTTACTGTTTCTAGACCTGGGAACATTTCAGTTGTGTTGCTGTCTATGCAGGAGCAAATAGCCCTCTGATTTCATCAAAAATATCTTAATTTGTGTTCTGAAGATGAATGAAGGTCTTTCAACAAGAGGGTGAGCAATAAATGACTGAATTTTGGGGTGAACTAACCCTTTAAGTTATTTTCTTTCTTGTGTTCTTTATAAAAACTCTATGATGTGATGTTTTGAGCATCTGGAAACCAATGAGCTGCTCTGAAAACTTTCAACTTTTAATCTGAACTTTTGTGTCTTCTGATAACCAACTGTAAAAAACTCAAGAAACCTTCTAACTACTGCGAAAAAATAAAGGTTCTCCTTATCCATTTTTGACTCTGTGGGGTTCTTGAGTTGGAAATGTTTTTGGGATGTTGGAAAAGTTTAAATGAAATGTTCTGTAGATCAGTGTTTCACTCATTTCTAGGTTTACAGCACTGGAACATTGATGCTTTTCTAGAAAATAGGTTGAAAGGTTTCTCCACATGACCATTATTGCTTCTAATTAAAACCTTTACTTTTAAAGAAATACTTCACACAAAAATGAAAATCAGCTGAAAATGTAATCACCCTCAGGCCAACCAAGATGTAGATCAGTTCTTTATGTGAACAGATATGGAGAAACTCAACATTACATCACTTGTTCCTGAATGGATCTTCTGCAGTGAATGGGTGCCGTCAGAATGAGAGTCCAAACAGCTGATCACAGTAATCAACAATAACCCACATGACTCCAGTCCAGTCCATCAATTAATGTCTTGAAAAGATGTCTATCTATCATTAAGATGTTGTTAACTTCAAATCTTTGTTTCCAGCTAAAATCCTTTTTGTAAATATTATTCATTGAAACGTATATAATGAATTACAAAGAAAACTGCCTGTGTCTTATTTGCGTCTTCCTGCATGGATGAAGAGCTTACTGTCTCTTGCCAACATTTTTTCTAATGTGATCAAACTCACCTAGCAACTTTGAATGTTATGGTTGTCATCATTCAACATAGATGATAAGTAGCTGGTGATGAGCTGACTGAAGTGAATTCACATTTCTTGCCAAATATAATTGCAGTATGAGAAATCGTTGAGATCAATTCTTGGAGAGATGATTCAAGATTATCTGAGTCTTTCTCAAGAACCACACTTCCATAATTGAGATTATCAAGATAGTTTATAGCATGCAACTTTCTCATAAGTATAGGTTATATTAATTTTATTTTCTTTTTCTAAAAGTTCTTGTCATAGTCACGTCGAGCTCCACCTTCGGTCCGTCACTGACTCAATCATCTATCTCCCCTGCGCTTAATCAAGTCATTCATCAACCACCATCCAAAAGCACACATCACTCAGCGTCCAAGCTTATCATCAATGAAGTGGACCTACTCCAGGCAAGATCGAACTCTTACTGGTTATACCTGATTGCTTACCTCTATGTCTTCTCCGTACTCCAGCAGTTTCTGTTCTCTCCAAGGCTCCTTCCATCTGTGTGGTGGACTGATCTCTTTAGTCTATCCAAGATTCATCTACAACGTCATTACAGTGGGAATCAACGCCTGTGGGACTGTTCATACCATGTTCACTGTAAATAAAGAGCTCTCGTTGTCCGTCCGCTTCTTGACAGTTCTTACTTTTCATACTTTTGTAAAATATTTCTACTGGAATAAAACTGAAAACCCAGTTAGGTGCAAATATAAACTAACCTCCTTAAGGACAAAAGACATAATTATTACCCTTTGTTAGGCTAATGATTTACTAAAGTTAGTAAGCTGGTACAGACTTAGACCAAAGTTAAAAAACAAACAGGTCTAAATAAAGTAAAGATGGAAAGAATTCAACGCGAGTAAAGTTATAAACGGAATTTCGAAAGAGTAGGCCTACCCACATAATCTTCACTATCTATAGGAGCTCGAGTGAATGCAGATCAAACCAAATCTAAACGTAGGCTACTATTTATATAGCACTAATGTAATACAAATATACTGTTCTAAAAGACACTTTCTAAAATAATACATGCGCAGGAAGTCCTAAATAAAAAGCCAATTGCACGCGCAACCAGGAAACCAGGAACTAATTGGCGAAGTTCTGGTGATTTCCTCAGCTGAATAATTAAACAAAATTAATTTAAACATTTGAGCACGGTCTCATGACAATGTATACAAGTAGGACCTCAAATAAAAAACGAAAATTTGTGGTAGCGTCTATATGTAACATGCGGTTTTCTCGTGCATAAGATACGACATTTGTTGGCGTGCATTTCTCATTAGCATTTTCTTTCGTAAATACCTTCGCATATCATTTCATGCTCTTTTTTCGTGTTCACACAGACAACTCTGTACAGATAGACTACTTGCATTCTCTCAAGTAAGTTTATTAAGTGTGTCCTAAAAGTGTTTCACAAAGTCTCGCGCCTCCTCTCCGCCCCTATACATCAGCAAAAAAAAACCTCCGCGCGCAGCGCTCGCGTCTCATTCTACCTGCTGAGCGCGCACTGATCAAAGCATGGCCAAATCCCAGTCGAGACGCTGCTGCTTCTGCATACTGGCTTTAGTGTGCTGTGTTGTAATTATCTGCATTTTCGTCATTTTCGCCACCAAACAGTCATGCGCGTTCACGCAAGCTGCCGTCTCCGCGGACTCTCTCAGGTGCTCCGACATCGGCAGGTAAGAAGACGGGAGCATCAAGATCTGAACATCAGGCACTGAAAAAATAATATTGACGCTACACTGACTTTCAGTTCAGTACAGCTTCAGTATAAGTTAAGAGAGTTAAACTGCATATCAGTACAGAGTATGCGCAGTTTGCATAGAGAGTGTTTGATATGAAGGCGCAATGCTATTTAAACAGTAATTAACAGCGAGAAAAATGATAAGAGATAATCAGTTTAAGAGATTAGAATGCAGTGCTGAACATATGGTGACACACTTGAGTTTGGATACACTTGTACTGATGGATCTTAATGATTTAGAGTAGCTAGAGTTATGGTATTTTGAAAAAATTAATAAATAAATAACCAAAAGGCTGAATTTAGAGCGGGTCTGTCAAGACTATTGTGTACAAACAAATCTTGTTGTCTTTCTGTGCATGGAGCAGTCTAAGTGATGCTGCGCAAAACCCCACGATCTTTTGTTTTGAGCACTTAAATTGACAAGAGCCATGCTGTCAAGACCTCCTGCCAGTCAAAACTGGATCAACCAGCTACATGTCCCCCATGGAGTTTTTGTTTCCACGTTTCCTGCAGTTTGTGCCAAACGAACAGACTGTTTCCTTGTTCAATGTGTGAAGTCTTTTATGGCTGCATTTTAAAGAACTTGACTTAGGGGTTTTATCTGGGGTCACAATTTGAGGATGGAGAGAAAGGTTAGTTAAGGCTTCCGGGCATATCCTGAATAGAGGACTAATGTCACATGATGTTTGGAATTCGTCACACATTTTGTAAAAACTGAATGTGAAGGAGGTAAAGAACTAAAGAGCATTGTGTCTCCAAAAACACACTGCTGCTGCCCATGTCTGGCACATCTAGGTTGTTTGCAATCTGGCTCGAGTATTGTGCTGATTACATAAAACATGCACAGTCTGTGAATGAATGAATACTGTTCATCAGTACTGAACCCCTAGGAATGGACTCATTGTGTCTGTGATGGGCAAATAACAAAAGGAAACAAAAAGCAAAGGGCAGTAAAATTGGAGCATAAGAAATCAAATATTAACAGAACAATAAGAGAAGATGATAAAAACGTATTTCTTAAAGAAGAAGTTAATATTCAGCAGGAGCTGTGGTGGTCTCATCAGATCAGTGGTGTGTCGCCAAAAAGCATTGTTAGCCAACAGTATATTGTTGCGTGTTCCGTTTAGGAAACGTAGTTCAACAATTTAGTGTTTCCTGAAAGAATAGTTCAATTGAACATTCCCAAACACAAATGTTGCAAAAGTAGAAGAATGGGATTAAAGGGATAGTTCATCCAAAAAATGAAAAGTCAATTCTAGATGTAGGCGACTTTGTGTCTTCAGTAGAACACAAACTAAGATTTGTCAGTGACAAGCAAATGTTCCAAAGCTCTGAGAATTTAAAAAAACATACACAGACGAACCCAAATGAAACCCTACGTCTTGAAACATTGAGGGGTTAAGACACGGAACCATTGGCCTTTGCAAAAAAAACAGTATTTATATCATTTTTAACCTCTTATACACCACAATCTCCTTCTCTCCTGATTTCATTCACAACATCTGGTGTGTGACGCGGTCACAGGTATCTATAAATAGAGCCCTTCTTGTGGTTAGGACCGTAGTTTGTTAATGTAGACTTAAAAAAGCAAACTACTGTAACGTTTTTGTAGTGAGAAATAGGGAGGTTGTGGAACAATAAAGCTTTGTTTGACTTTCATTGTAAGAATGGAATTTGCTCTCCGTTTGTTCTCTTTGCAATCTAAGGCAGATAATTAAAAGGGCAAATTGTGATTTGTTTCCAATGGGAAATTCCTGTCTTGACTTTAAGTGTTGTAAACGCTATATAACATTACCGCTTGACACTAACACTGATGTCATTGTTAAATCTCAATTAATCTCAGTAAATCTCAAATAATTACAAACACTGATTTGTTTTCGTATTGACGACATTGACTTCATGAAGGCACATACCATCACAATCTGATAATACGCCTTTAAGGAGTATTCTTCATCGTGAATATGAGAGATACGTTATTATGTGTCGTATCGGTTAACACTGAAATAAAGAACTGATATTCTGTAAAAATTCTTCTTACGTCTCAGATGTTTGATTTATTTCATCCCTGTCTTTGAAAGATCTCACATTTCCTATTATCAGTTCAGGACATCCTGGTAAATCAGACATTTGAGATCATCTTTTGTGGCGTATTACTCTATTAGCTCAACATCATGGCTGCGTGCATAGACACAACCACCCAGAGTAAAAAAAAGAGAAGGTGCAAAAACTGATCTTGTAGAAAGTAAGCATTTTCTGAATTCTGCCCAATTGTGTGTGTGTGTGTATGTGTGTGTACGTATGTGTGTGTTTGTGCGAAGGCTGGAACTCATCAAGGTTCAATAAGCTCTCGGGTATCACTCTTCCTCCGGTTCAGACTTGCCTCAAGATTCTCAATTTTCATATATATGCAACCGTAAAGAAGCCCTGATTTATCTGTAGCAAATGTGAATGTGTCATGAACCCTAAAGCGTACTTTTTACATTGACATTTGAACACTCAGTACTTAAAAAATAACTTAAATTGTCAAGTTTTACTGAATTTACTTAATGCTTATTACAAATACAGCTTATAGTTTTCATTATTGCAGAGTGCAGAACTATATGCATCCCGAATATCGCACTAGTTGTAACCCGATGTTCAGTTTATGGGTCATGTCTTGTGTTCACAGGGACATGCTGCTCGAGGGGGGCTCGGCGGTGGATGCAGCCATCGCAGCTCTAATCTGCACTAGTTTGGTTAACCCACAGAGCATGGGTTTGGGTGGAGGGGCCATCTTTACCATTATGGAAAAAACGGGTATGACTATGTTTATATGTTGCAGTTGTGTAAAAAGCACTATGTAAGTAAACAGAATTTTACTTAATATATAAGTTTTGTTTTGCTCTTGTGACAGACAATTCTTTATTTTCCTTTTATATTAACAATTCAGAACATTGTGATTATTACTCATAATGTAATGACTCATAATTCTACAAGTATAGTCTAGTTTTCATGTGTACAGCTCATTGAGTTTTCTCTAGACAATCTATGGAATTGTGCACTGACCTGTTTATTGATTAAACCCCAAAGACAATAGACAATGAAAAAATTTCCTTTCTTGTTCAAGGCAAAGTGAAAATCATCAGCTCAAGAGAAACGGTCCCAAAAGGTGTCGGAGCGGATCTGCTGAATAAGTGTTCGAAAACATTGACATTTGCTACAGGTAAAGCTTTCCACATAAACACAGGGTTAAATTAACTCTCACTGGCCTCTTACTGAGCCTCGAAGTTAAAATCACCCAAAAGTTCACAAACATTTACCTTGTGTATTCAACCCCACGTTATTTTCTCTCTTCGAGTAAGGTAGAAAGAAAATAAATTGATGAAAATTGCTGATTTTGATCTTTTTTGCAGATTAGCAAATGAATGGATCGCCATTCAGTTTCATTGTGTGAAAAATAAATCTGAACACTCAGCTTTTGTGTGTCATGGAAGAAGGAAAATAATAAGTGACATGAGTAAACGATGACACATTTTTTAGATTTCATAAACATGTCATTTAGAAATATAAAGTACAATGGGACATTGTGTGTAGGATAGGGAAATTCTGTCTTAAACGGAATTGTGTGTTTAAGTGGACTTGTTTTGCTAGTTTTTTTGTACTTCCTGGACAGTTAAAATGTCAGTTTGACAGATTAAAGTCACTATTGCTAAATATATTTACTCAGAATTCCAGACTCAGCTAAATTGTACTGCTGATACATTTTGTGTGGTTGCCTAAATGTTCACAAGCTGTTCAAGCATAAAAAAGCAAGTGCAATTCCTTGATAAAAGAGATTGTTTTCCCAAAAGCAATAGTTTATGTAACTTGGATGAGAACGAAATTCGCTCTGTGTAATGCAGTAATGTCCACTGAAAACAAAACAAAAAGAAATAATCTGATTTGGCAGCGAACAGTGCTTTTCTTTTCTGCCTGAGCATTACTCAAGACTTTAAATTTGTCTTTCATTATTGTTCATACTTAAGATTAGGGATTTAAATCAATGCCTAACCCTAACATTAAACATTGGCGCATAGCTAGCACCTTGAGAAACACCTACAAAATCCTATAATTGATCAGTAAATTAAAAAAAAGTTTAATACACTAATATAGTGTAATATTATTACAGTAAATGAGCTTTTAAATTCAATATATTTTGAATGTGTTTACTTCTGCTGTTTTATGCTTTATTTGTCCACGCGTCTAACAGGAAGTCACTGGATAGGTGTACCAGGAGAACTCCGTGGCTATGAAAAAGCTCATCAGTTGTATGGAAAGCTGCCTTGGGCCAAACTATTTGAGCCCTCCATCAAGCTGGCACGAGAAGGCTTCCCTATGCCAGACTACCTCGCTAATTTCTTGAAGTTTGATTTAATTAAAAATCTGATTAAAGACCCTGAACTCAGGTAATGTATCTCTTCTAAACAAACACATACATACTGTCATGTACGCTACTGTTTATTTTGACTGACGTTTCAGCGTAATCGTTTATTTAAGAGCACAAGTATGATGAACCTCGACGAGCATTCTTAACGATCAGTGTCAAAGAAGTAGGTTGTGAATTAGCCGCAGGCAGACCACAAGAAACATAAGACCTCGTTCGATGTTGTGTAATAAGAAACTTTCTGCTGCATGAATCAAAGCAACACAGTTTTCTATTAAATATCGTTTTGTCTACTGTGATTATAGACTGTAACTCACTACATATGTGTGTGTGTATATATAATAATGTTGTTTTTAAACAGTTGATACTTTTATTGGGAAAGGATCATGTATAAAACATGATGTTCATTTATTTTTCTATTGTTGCAATTTTGGGAGGAAATATAACATGTTCGTGAAAAGTTGACTGGTTTATGTTACTTGAGTTACTTTATAAGCTTTTTTCTTTGTATAGTGAACTGTTCTACAAGAGCAAGACAGATTTTAGCATAAGGGACACCCTCAAGTACCCTCAGCTGGCAAAAACCATGGAAACCATCTCCAAAGAAGGAGCTGATGCCTTTTACACTGGACAAATCGCCAAGGACTTAATACAGGATGTACAAGATAAAAGTATGAACTGTTTGTATATAAACAGCAGGCGCTGTAATCGCAACAGATGTAGTGCTTCCGAAATACACAGGTTTTTGGCAGGTGTGCTTGTTTACACCGTTTGCTTTTGTTTTTTCCAGATGGAACATTATCATTAGAAGATCTGAGAGATTTTCAGGTCAGGGTCAGTGACGCGTGGACAGTCCAACTCGGTGATTACAAGATGCACTTCCCTCCTCCACCAGCAGGGGGAGCGATACTCAGCTTTATCCTCAAACTAATGCAGGGTAGGAGAACGTCACAAGACTAGCAACGTTGCCTGCCTGCCATACTGAAGCAGTTCTTACTTATACATATTAAACCTCCCTTAGGTTTCAGACTTTCTCCTGCCTCTAACAAAGGGGAGCAGAAAAACTTGAATTTGCATCGGTTCCTAGAGGCCGTTAAGTTCGCAAACGGACAAAAGCACAACCTCAAAGACCCCGAATTCAACTCCAGAACAAATGTATGGGTACAACTTCATTTAACATACTGCGGTGCTTGGGTTTATGTAAAAAAAAAAAAATCAAAATGCCTTAATTTTCTGCCTGGAACATTAATTTGAAAATTACACAACAGCAGTTTCTCATGTGCTTCGTTATGTTGTATTTGCTATTTTTGGCAGTAGTAAGCATAAAATCACTAGACGTCAAGTGCAGGGTTGAGTAAACACTACGAAAGGCCGGATGTTATTTCTTATGAAGGCCACACAGATGCAAGCGATTCATGTTTGAAATGAAATCAGAATATTTGTTAATGAAGCATGCATTCAAAGAGATTTGATTTGATTTACGAACATCATTAATTATGCCACCCTTGGCTAAAAACAAAAACATGCAAATAATAATGAGGCTAGACTGAATTCATTTGTCTGGGAAGTATACTAAATGTATTCAAGCTTTTCTCGTGCGCTGTGAATGCAGATGGAGTACATCAAAGATGAGAAGTTCATTGATGGTATCAGGGCTTTGATCACTGATGGCTCCACACACAACGCCTCTTACTACAACATCACGCCGTCAGTTGATCGCTTCGGCACCACGCATGTTTCAGTGTTGGCAGCAGATGGCAGTGCTGTGTCAGTCACCAGCACCATCAACCATATGTGAGACACATTTACAGCAGAGATCCTAATTGTGTTTCAGGATTTAAAAGGATAGTATGTGAATATATATATGTGTATATGTATATAACCGTGATGTTAAAACTGAGCTACATACCGATCCAAATATATATTTCATATAGTGAAGGAGGGATGCTAAGAACGAGATAGCTAGAAAATGGGGCTTGTACTATTTAAAGCCAGCCATGATTAAGTTGCTCTTTCTTTAAATACATTTATTTTGTTTGAGCTACTTCAGCCTATGCTTAAAACTATAGGGAGCCCTTTTACATTATAAGGTTACAACTAGGCACAGCAACTTAACCCAAACTTAAATTTTGTTGATTTTATGATTTCTTTTTAAATAGATGATCAACACTTTACTCAAAAACTTTATGCAAACATGTAAACTGCACACAGTGTAGTTTTTAAATTAACTTATGAAAGACATATAACTTATAAAGAAAATCAATGGCACGCACTTACAGTTTTATGATAACTTTATTGGATTCCTCTAAAAGAAGAAAGTCACATAAACCTAGGATGCTTCAAAGGTGAGCAGCATGATTTCAATGTTTGGGTGAGCTATCCCTTTAACCATCTACACAACTGAAGCTCTTGCTCAACACTCACAATCCCAACCACATGCCGGAGGCCGGAGTTAGTGTAAATACTAATAGACACTCAGTGCTTGGTGTAAACAAATTCAATAATATTATAAATGAAATAATAAATCGTAAGATATTTATGAAAACTGATATTTTTAAATCCTTTGTGTTTAGGTTTGGGTCCACTGTTTTCTCCCCTAAAACGGGTATCATCCTCAACAATGAGCTCGCTGACTTCTGCAGCCGAGCAGATTCGGTCACACCAGGTCACGATCCTTCACCAAATATATCTTCCGCTTTACACATTTTACTAACTATAAATGAGTTTGTAACATGTCAGCTAACTCTCAGATTAGACTGTTAGGGTAGGTTTAAGGTTGGTAGAATATGTTTGCAAAGTTTCTAATACTCAGTACGTAGGGCGTTGTGTATCCATCAAAAGTGTAACCGAAGATATTAAGCAGACAGTCTACTAATAACTGCTTGTTAATTACTGTTAGCAGAATGTTTAAAGTGGACCGTCGAAATAAAGTGTAAACCTATTGCATACTTCTTACATCAAGGCTTGAAACTTCTTGTCACTGTCTGTTTTTTGTGTTTGTTTTGTTTTTGTTCTCTCCAGGTGAGCAGCCCCCCTCCTCCATGGCTCCTACCATCCTGCAGTCCCAGGAGAAGACTGTAGTGATTGGTGGATCAGGAGGAAGTTTTATCACCACGGCTATGGCCCTGGTGAGATGTAAAACCCCATTTGAAATAACAATTCATTGAGGTTTTCAGTCTTCAGCCTGGTTGTACACCGCGTTAGCTGACCAGCACTAAATATTTTTCATCTACTGCACTATTTAGTAGTTATTTAAAGTTATTGTAACTTTAGTTTCCCTGTCTTATTTTCTCTGTATTGGGTGTAAAAATTAGTTTTGTCAAAATAATAATAATAATCAAAATAATAATTAGTTGCTTCACCTTTGTATACCTGAAAATTTTGTTTGTCCCGGACAATTATCAGAATACAGTGTTTGTGTTAAAGCACATTTCCGGTGAAAAAAACAACTATTCCTCCGCTCACATTCTATTAACATATTTTACATGCGTGCTAAAATAATTGTCTGTGGTTGTTGACAGCATCTGACAGATGTAGTGCAGA
Source organism: Enteromius trimaculatus (assembly GCA_032361065.1). NCBI lineage: Eukaryota > Metazoa > Chordata > Actinopteri > Cypriniformes > Cyprinidae > Enteromius > Enteromius trimaculatus. The sequence goes on from JAUMHP010000059.1 coordinate 13,299,552, forward strand.
AATATCTTGTTGAAAAGAACCTTATTTAGTTTTATTGTTAGGCTATTCTTGGCATTTTACTCAGCTATTTAAACTATTGTTTTGATTGCCTTTTATTTTCCAACATAATATCTGCTTTTTCTTTTTTTTATTGCACGTCCATGGCCTTACAATCTAAAAAAAATGGTGTTTTGTAATTTTTTTTAGTAAAATACAATAATTTGCTCCATTTATTCTGTTTCACTCAGAATACAGTCAGTATTGGCTTTAACATGATCATTTTCTTAAAGCGAATTTCATGATTTATCCAGCAATAAAATGCCATCTATTTACAGTCTATAAAAACAGATGCATTAAAAATGATGTTCTGTGATAGTCGACAGAATGCCACAGATGGAGTACAGTGATATCCTGCTGTAAAAGAGCCTAATTTTGTCTAATAGTTTCAACTTATGACAAAACAAAAAATACAACATTGTCTGCATTAAAAACTACTGTATGTGGTAGCTGACAGCATGATACAGCTGCGGAACAGAGATGTGCTGCTGAAAATAACCTGACAAACCCTCTTTAACGAACTTCCCTTTGTTCTTTTTCTATTTCAGTCCATTATGAACCACTTGTGGTTTGGGATGAACCTTAACGAATCTATTGCTGCTAAAATAGTATTTGTGGACCCCGCTAACAATGTTCTATTTGAGCCTGGATTTGAGAATGTAGGTCTGCTCTGATATTATAGTTACCATGAATCACAATCCCATACCCATGTTGAAAGTGTGGCCGTATTGATTGTAATTGCTCTTACCTCAGTCACTGATTATAATCATCATTTTATAAAACAGGTTATCAAAAGTGACTTAAGTAGTAATGTTTTGTTCTTTTCTTCTTCTCAGTCTTCTATTAAGGCAATGCAGAAGATTGGACACATTAAGAAATTGCCCATTTACCCATTTTTCAATGTAGTCAACGGCATCTCGAAAGAAGAACAGTGCATCAGTGCCGTATCTGACGACAGGAAGAAAGGCAGGTCAGCGGGATACTGACCCTGCCTCCGTTTGCACCGTCAGCCGATAGAGACTTGTGTGGTGATTCATCAGGCCTGGGAGGACGTAAGGGTGGAAACAAAGGGTCAGCGCTCTCATAAATTCGGATATAGGGTGATTGCGCACAATGGTTTATTAAACGAGAGCTACAGCAAGATTCGAGTGCATATAAATATCTATTTTTTATGTCAGGGAGACAGGGGCTAGTTGTCACACAGGAAGGGTTGCATCTCAAAAACCACACTGGCATTCGTTTAAAAAAAATCAAGTGTATAATTAATTGAAATCATTCAAGATCAATTGACTTGATCTGATAGGCTGAACTGTGTTGGTAGGACATTTTTTGACAATAAATGTCAAGGTCGGGGCAAGTTGTTGCACATGGCATAGAGTGCTGCAGTGATTATTTATTTTTGTAGGCCAACCCAAAGCCTTGACAGGAAAAATACCACATACCAGCAGCACTCTACTTTTTATTTTATATATAAGCTGTAGGCTATTTGTTTGCTAGGCCAGTAATTATGGAAATGTCAAGTAACTGTTTTGCAGCCAAATCATAGTCATTTTCAGATTATGTACAAACATCATCTAACACTATTTTACGAGAGTTAATAGCGATAAGCTAACGAGGTCAATGTTACTAAATGCATCTTACTGATTCTTTTCAATTTTTAAAGTTGTTACTGTAAATGTTGGGGAAACTGTGTTATAAGAAAATTGAAATGTGAATGCCATCAAACTGCAATTACAACATTATTTTAGCAACTGTGGTTTTATTACTTTTGAATGTTCTATTTTTAAATCCTTTTTATATTTACCATATAGATATTTTTATAAACAGTGTCATAGGTTGGTTAAACTTTAATCATAAAAAGTTATTTTTTATGTTTTCTACTTTTCTACTATTTTTATATCGTTTATTATAGCTGTTGAGAAATTATATTCAGAATAACCATGATGCACTAGATGACTACAGAAAATGACATATTAATGGAATTTGCATTTAAGTGCATTTCATATCTTTTTGTTTCATACATCACAATAAATCCTTTCCGATGTCTTTAAATGAGTCTTTTATTTGACTTATATTTAAGAAAATGGTTTAAGCATTAGCCCTCGCTGTCTGCCATCCAGGCACAAACTCAAATGACACTAGTCTGCATAAATCATGAAGACAGGAGAAGTTATAGTCTACAAAGCATAATGTGATTAAATTCAGTTTTATGTGTGTTCACAGTGAGCTGAATGCAAACGGCTTTCCCTCTGAGAGAAGAGATATGCATTATTAAAACATGCAAATGATCCTCATTCACGCGACTCCCACTATGGAGGCACACAGAGGGATGAATTCGTTACTCTTTTTGTTCCTTATACACGGGTTAATCACAGATCAAAACTCTAAACTCATTCATATTTTAGTTTTCGTGAGTGTTTCCCATCCACTTTAACGGCACGTGTTCACACTGGCGCGAAAAACACCGGCTCAAGATATTCACGCTTTGTGGGCGTGCCTGTAAGATGTACGTCCATAGTCGATAATGTTTTTTTTTTTTCCTTCTTTTTGTCAACACAATTATCAACAATACACGAGCATTACGCAAACTTAATTTCGAAATTGTAAAATGTATGATGTCAGTTGAATACATGTTTACTAATCCAGCCTTTGCTGTTAGTTAACAACATTAAAATTTGCATTAAATTGTTATCAAAGTTAGAAAGTGAGTAAAAATATGCAGCACGTGCTATTGAAAACATTAAATAATCTTGTTTTATCATGTTAAATTCTGTATGTAGTGTTCAACCTTTATAGTCTATGAAAGTGCAAAAATGGCTTTTACATGAGTTGCTTTATGCCAATGTGCTCACGTGACGCCGCGACTAGTTTAAGGTGTAGTGTGGTTAAGGTCATTTGAGTTAGGCATAGTAGAGTTTCAAACAAATTTCCTCACATTGTTTAACAGAAAGCTGCTTGGTGTAAGCAGTCAGCTGGAAGTGCCAGCACAGACCACTGGATGGCACACCAGCGCCATGTGTACTCTTTGTGTGTTTGTCTCCGTTTCTATGTCTGGACTCTTATTATGAACTTGTATCTCCACCCACCTCGTCTGTTGCCATGGACACTAATCAGTTTCTCCACCCCTAACCTTGTTTGTATGTGTATTAAAGTCCCGGCTGTTTCTGTGTGAATTCGCTGGTTAATGTTGGATGTACCGTGTTTGTAATCCCTTGTCCCTGTCCCTCTGTGTTTCCCTGTTTGGATTTATGGTTATGGACTCCACCTGCCTTGGATATTCTCTCTCGTCTCTGCCCTCTTGGATTTAAATCTGTTAAATGTATGGCTACAGACTAAATCATAAATGATTAGATAGCAAATAAACGTACCATATTAAAAATAATATTAACTGCATTAAAACAAATTGTAACCTGCTTGCCTTTGTTTCTAAAGTTGCTTTGGATAAAAACAAATGGACAACAGTACTCTGTTTCTCATTCCTTTTTGTTTTATATGTATGGACTGTATATATATGTATATAATATATATATGCCTCCAAAATGTTTGTATTTAGCGGCAAGAAACCTTATTCGCTGTCAACAATGACGTTGCGACCTCATTGCCAGCATCTGTCGCTGCTAGTGTGAACGGGGCTTAAACCTGCCGTCTGGTTCTGTATAGTCTCAAACTGTGTTCCACCTCAGAAATTAGACTAAAAGTCTGGGCTGTGCTCTGGGCTAAATGCTGTTGCCGTTGTAGCAACGAGTACCACGTGACAGGGCTTTATTGTCAGCCCCTATGGGAGGGCCGGGAACAGTGAAAGAGCCTGACCTTTTCCTAGCAGCACGAACCCAACAGCTCTCAAAGCCACCCGACGGGAACAAATACCCCCCCAAAAGCACAAGACAATGCTAAAATATTGGCAAATGAAGAGGCAGAGACTGTGCTCAAAATATGACCGTGTACCAGCTTGCTATATGAGAACATGATCTAAACAGACTTCACAACGTGACCTTTAATAACAGCTATGAGCCTCTATAATAATGACAAGCTTTGAACTTCTGTTTAAAGTGCAAATCAGCTTTCCTTTCTGGAGCACAGAGGCTGAAATATCCTGCGTCTGGCCTCAATACTGTGAGTTGCTGAAATAAATAAGTCACAGAGGCCACAAAAATGGAGATATTTTAACATCGGATGGCTTTCAAACTAGAGAAATGCATAGCTACTAGTTTATTTGGTGTTAGCTATGTTTGACCAAAGTGATATTAGTGACCGGATGCTAATAGCATCATGCACTGGTTAGCATAAGAATTATTATCTGCAGGTACACCACTTCCAGCATAATTCAAGGGCACACGTTCTGCGTCTTTGTATGGTAAAAACCTGTTAATGGTAAATTCCTGTACAAACTTAAAGGGAATAACAGTAAACGGACATTCTCAGACTTCCCTGCATTGCATGTAAAATTTAGTTTGAATTTGATGTAGTTTCTTCTTGGTTTTGTCTTATCAGTTATGTTTATTAGCATTGTATGTTACATGCAATGTTGTTAAATTAATATTTATTGCATATTTCAGTTTAATGAGTCTCATCATGATGGTGTTTAGTGTTTGTTGTGTGTTTCTACAGTATATATGTTCATACTTAAAAGCTGCTTGTGATTGGCTTTGGTTTATCATGTGACTTTCTCATCACCTCCTGCATTTGTAGGTTATCAGTGTATTTCAAAGATACAAAACAGCCTTCAGTACTTTAATAGGTTGGTATATTAAAATATCAGTTAATGAAATTACAGTATTTAACTGTAAATTTAACTTAAAACCATAAAACCCAAAATGATGTATTTTTACGGTCGAAATCTGGCATCCACAGCTGCCAGTTTGTTACCATAAACTTTACAGTATTTATTTTATAGTGAACATTTTTCAAAATATTTCTGTTCCACAGGAGAACCATACAGGTTTGCAATGACAGAACGTGTTGGATTCTTCCTTTAATGTAATAAACTGTACATACAATTTATTAGTTACTTTCTACAGCCCAGTACAATTTTAAAAGTTTAACTAAGGACTGTTTATGTGATTTTTCTCTGTCCCCCACAACTTCAGCATTAATGATGCTGCTTGATGTTGGGCCGGTGCCTGTGGGTAGGACCACATACTCGTGGGACATTAAAACGAGCATTTCAACTCTTGTTCACGCTTCAGCTCTTATTAGAAGCTTGATTAAAACTTCCTCCCCTGAGACACTCCTGCAAAAATGTTCTCTTGCCTGGATTTAAATCTCAGTACGGACAGAAGTCATGCAAGAAAGTTCATAATGGCAATCACAACATGTTTATTAGCAGAAATAAATATCAGTTTGCAGTAACAAGATATGAAAAGATTTTGATAAACGGAAGTTATGGTAAGAAACAGTTCACTGTATCTCTGATGGAGGTACTTGGTTGTTTCAGAGCAGGATGAGGGGAAAGTGTCCTTGGGGTAGCATCTCCATTGCCTCCAGCTGGACCAGAGACGTGGATCGCTGAGTCAAATGTTAGTACCCTGCTGCATATCCTCCCTTACGGGGGTCTGACTCAGCGCTGAGGCCAGCACTGTACCGCACCACGGCTTGAACCACTGCGCCCATGGACTTCAACACCTCTATTACATGGTTTTTCGCAGCAAGACCCTCCAAAATGTCCTGTGGGTTAATAGTGAGTGGGTTGTGCTTAGCCAAAACCACATGTGTATTCAGAAGAAAATAGCAATAAAATATCCAGGTGATAAAAGAATCTGCGGTTACCGTAATTTAATTTTAAAGTTAAACTGGTTAAACTTAAGTTACATACGCTATATACAGTGAAAACTGCAATACATTTAAATACATATAAGTACTTTAAAATATATTTTTTGAAATGAATAAAGAACAAACATCTTATAATTTACAGTGAAAAAAAAACCATAAATAAAACCCCAAAAATGAAAAAAGTTTTTCATTGAAATAACTGTTTATTCTTAGTTTATTGCATTATTTTAGTGTCGTGTGTTACCAAGATAGTATTTGTGTGTATAACTGTGTCTTCTACACATTAATATACTTCTGGCTTTAATGATCTTCTATATATTAATATTTACCTCAGGTATTTGTGTTGAACTTTGATTCATCATGTGGATTTCTCATTAAACCAGTGTTTTTATGGTGCTTGTCAGCGTATTATAAAGATGCAAACAGATTTAAGTACTTCAACCGATTCATATATTAACACCCTAGCAATTAGTGTTTTTTTTTTTTTATTACTGTGAATTTATATTTAGTCCAGTAAAGTTTTGGCAAGCACACCTGCCATGTGTTTCACCATACATTTCATGTTTCTCTCTTTCTTTCTTTAACAGGGTACAGCACAGAGGAGATGTACAGTCTTTGTAGTACATTGTAGTCATATATCTAGTATTACTGTTTAAAATGACACCTGAATGCATTGCTTCACCCACCTTGTCAAAGTCAGGCTCCACTTGTGTGGTGTTTGGACTGAGCTGATTGTGAACTCTCGGGTCTACTATCGCTTTTTTCAGGTCGTAATCAAAGAAGAGTGCATGTAAGATCACCTGTGCAGAAGACATCAGTTATGTATGAATTGATAAGGTCTGAACTCTGCCCAGCACATCTATCTAGACTAAAATAAAACTGAATCGCACCTCAGCCACTGCTGTAGTGATCTTTGTTCCACCAGAGGCTCCAACCACCATTTTAACCTTATTGTTCTTGTCAAGCAGGATGGCGGGACACATAGAAGACATGGGCCTTTTATCTGAGCAAAGATGAAAAGCAACAGAGTTAACAAACTTCAAAAAAGTTCATAGCTGTGTTTGAAATCATGTACCAGCATAATACATACTGCGTACTATATATATAAAGTTTTTTTAACGTGTAATGGTAACAGCTGTGTGCCATTCATCTCAGAAATTAGCTTTTTAATCCACTTGTAATCTTTTGAGCTCACTAGAAAAAGAATAAGATTTATTAAATGTATTTATTTATAGTTATTGCTATTCTTTTATTACTGTTATATATTATATTTGGCAATTATATTCATATATTTGGTCATATACATTTAAATTCTATTAAATTATTATAGTTTATTTAGATAGGCTCAATAATATTCAGCTAAAGGTGAAATATAAATTTTTAACTAATTTTGTGTTTTATCAGGTTACAGTAATCTTACCATATGTAATGATGTTAAGAAAACATTTTGCATAAAACACAATGTAAAGTATGGCCTCATGGGGCTTATTGTATACTAGGGCTGCACGATTACTGTATGACAAAAATCATAATTGTTGATTATTCCCTTGAAATTGTAATTGCAGTTCATAATTACGATTACCGTAATTTACTCTAAATGATCTTTATGTCATTGTTTTAAGCAATTTCTACATGAACATATACAAGCTGAAACCTTTACTGCGTCTCTATAATTAAGCCTCAAATGTCAATTATACATTGGATTGGCTTATTCTTGAAATTAAAAAATTGGAAATAACATTAAACTAAATCTAAAATCAAAACGATGGGGAAACCCTAAGAAAACACGTCTTGCGCATGCAAAAAAACACAAGTGGACTTTGAAGTGGACTATACATCTGTAATTGTAATTGTTCAGCCCTACAGTATACTGTATGTTGTATATACTAGTATATTGCCAAGGGTGGTCATCATGTTTTCTCACGTGGGACAATGAAGTTGTTGGGAGAAGGAGGAACTCCAAAGTTGTTGGTGATCAAGGGAGAACTAAAGTCATCCATCTCGTTGTTCAGTATAATTCCAGTTGAATTTGACATTAGCTTGGAGCCAAAACTGTGAGAATAAAATTAATATTATGTCATTTACAAATATTATTGTAAAACGAATGAGTAAGTCAATCAGAATCAGATTTTCCTGAAATAATGACAGATGTGTGTAAACGCTCACTATAGGTTGATGGTGCTGGTGGCGGCGACCGCACTGCCGTCTTCTGCCACCACCGATACATGTGATGTGCCGTGATCGTCGGGAAGGTAGAACTCGGGATCATAGTAACTCTCTTGCTGAGTCGTATTATCTGTGATCTTTTGGAGTATCATGTCAGCGTAGTCCTTTGAGGTAATGTTCTGGATGAACTGTCAGCGAGAAAGAGTAGGTGGTAAGCAGATCATTATTGCGGCCCTGCTGGCGGCACAATAATCTACAGCTTGAAAGAACAGCTGATCAAAAGGGCGAACGCACAATGAGCCGTTCAATAGCGCACTATTTTCGTGCTCTGTGATTAGTGTGAGATACAGCACGCTGGTTTCAGCAACGGCTTTGATCACAGCTGATGAACATATGCCTGTGTCAACGAGAACAGCTGCTGCAGATGCATGTGAGCATTTTTACATTAAGATAACGCATGTTGGTTGAGGTTTACAGATATTCTACTAATAAAAAGACTCTTAAAGGAATAGTAAACCCCGAAATGTAAATTCTGTTCTCAACTATATGTCGTTTTTAACTTGTACGACTTTTGCAGAACACATAGGAAGATGTTTTTGGCCACATAACGTCAATCCAGTTCAAAATAGTGTTGTTAATGTTACATAAACTCATTAAAAAAAATAAAGTTTTTAGTGTTCTACATTAAGAATGTGGACTGAATTTATGATTGAGAATGTATAATATTAAAAAATGTTATCAAAACTGAATGGAAATCATGCAGGTGTTGACATGTGGGAGAATTTTATTTAAATTTTATTTATGAAACTAGATCCGTGTCTATTTTATGATTTGCTTTCCTGTTGTTCTCTACAGTGTTATTTCTGTTTATTTTATTATTTTTTGTTTTTGTACACACATTGTCTTATGCATTTATTGTTTACTGGTATGTTATATACGAGGATGTAAAAGAAATCAACTGCTACATATATATTTTTGTTGTCATTAAATCAGCTGATTTTTAATGAGTAT
>JAUMHP010000059.1:13337151-13368007 GCA_032361065.1 Enteromius trimaculatus
GCCTTCTTGGTAGATGGGCATGATCAAACACATATTGTGGAGTGGAATCTGGGTCGAGGCAAACTATAGATTCTTACGAGAACATTCATAGCCTGAATGCTACAAAGGTGTTTTTCGAACATTTTTGTTAGCTTCAAAAAAACATGAAAAAAAAAAAAAAACCCAACATGTTCAAAGCTGCTCTGCCCCGTATCTGCTGGTGTAATTATTTATGCACTCTCATGTGAACGCTCATTAGTCAGAAGTCATATGTTTCTGTCAGTAGAAAGGGTCTCTATACTCGAGCCCGTCGCTGCAGGTGAATCAGAAGTGCTGATTCATTGTTTTAAGAAACATCAGGCTCAAGTGAAGCGGACCTTGTCGAGTTGTCTTCTTCCCAGCGCTTAATGCAGTTATATGTTTCTGCGTGTATTATACCGTGAGCCCAGCCTGGAGACATTAGTCTGAATTCACTTCTCTGGAGTCCAGTGTGCTCATCAATTAAAAATAAGCATTTATCGTGAGATTCGCTTTCAGATGTGTCCTCGACCGGGCAGGGAATCGTGACTTAAGGGAACTGTAACGCTCAGTTTTTCTTGAAGGACACGGAGCTCTCCGAGCTCTCTTGGTCTGGTCATCAGGAATCAGACCTCTAAGAGAACGAGACTGTCAAGCTGTCAGAAATTAGCAGCACCGGTGCTCCTGGGTCAGACATGCTTTAGCAAGCCAGGAGACACGTGATGCTTTTTCTATCCGTTTCAGTTTCCTCTTTGAAGTCTTTATGTAATGCATTGCAAATATATTCTTAATGCACATAGCATTATAAATAATCATTTGTATATCCTTGTAAATAACTCTGCTGTCCTCTGAGGCACAATGTTTAATCTATCATTTTTAATTATCACTTTGGGTAACTTCTTTTGACCTACCCATATTTCTTAGTCTGCTTTGTATGTCATTGTGTTTTTGATTTATGACAGCGAATTCATCGTGGCTGATAAAAGTGATAATGCATCTCATACCTACAGCTGTTTATTGCAGAAGAAATATTTGTAACTCTTAAAATGAATAATTTAGAAAGTACTACTACTACTACAATTATTATTATTATTATTATTATTATTATTATTATTATTATATTCCTGTATACTTTATTTATTAACATTATTTACTCTGTATTTGACATTTTCCTTTTAATTAACACTTTTTATTTAATCATTTATGCATATTATTATTGTTAATTAATTGTAATTCATTATTTATGTTAATATTTAATGTATTAATAACCCATAATTCTTTTTTATAAGTAAATTTTTATATAACATTGCACTTTGATGTATGATCATAGTTGAGAGTAACCATCTCAAAATATATAGTTTGGAATTATTATTATTATTATTTTTTTTTTTTTTTATTGTTCATTTAATTACATTTTTTTAATTTATTAGTTCATGCATAATATCATAGGAATAATTGTGACCCGAGTTATAATAAACTAAACAAAAATAAATAAAATTCTTTGATTAATAAAAAATTACAATTTTGCTTAAATTACAAGTTTAGTCTAAGAATAGCACTTTCTTTATTTCATATTTTATTTATTACTGTATTACTTTAGTATAGTTAAGAATGATTAATATTTAATTTAATATTTTATTTAATTTGAATTTAATTAAAAAAAAATCAGTTTCATCTCTATAACATTAAATTAAACAAAATTAAAACAAGAAATGTTGCCCTGTTTTTTATAACAGTTTTAAGTGTTTTTTTCATATTTAATTTTATTTAATCTCATTTTATTTCTCTTAACTTTTATTTTATTTCATAAAACAATTATTACTATTATTTTATGCTTTTAATTTTAGTTGACTTTAGCCCCCAAGTTCATAATTACTCAGTAGCTAAGACGAGAGATGCTGGGTGTAGAGGATGAGCTGCCGTGGTTTTGTGATGGACGTGGCCGCCTCGCTGAGCTCACGGGGCTCTAATTGAAGTGACAGAGGGAAGCTGTGGCACCGACTCTCTGCCAGACCGAAGCACGAGCAGCGACTTCATGCCCTGACCTTGTGTTACGCAACACGGAGATCACGCTTACTGCCATACTGCTCAAATACTGAGCGCACTGCCAGAGGGACTCCTCTCAAAGCCAGCCTGCACTTCATAAACAGCCAACATTATTCAGAATCTGACAAACAGGAAATATGAGTGACCTGCCAGCATAGATTTCAGCATGGAGGGATGTGGTTTATAAAATGGTTTGAGTCGCTATAACTCACTGGCTAGACATATTATATAACAAATATATATAAATACATATAGTGATTGATAACAGCAAGCTTTATACTGGTAAAAAGTACTTTTAATACAAAATAAAATATAATAATATAATATAATAATAATTTAATTCCTTAATAAATTTAACAACTAAACATTTATAATTTTACAAATGATTTATATTTCAAATAAATGCTGTAAAAAATAAATACAATTATTATTATTAGATTTATACTAATAATGATTTCTGAAAGACCATGTGACAGACTGGAGTAGTTATGCTGTTAATCCAGCTTTGAGTGACAGGAATAAATCCTATTTTAAAATAGGAAATATTGCCAGAGTATTTCACACTAGGACTACTCTTAATTTTTTTCTGCTCGGTTGTATTTTAAGAGAAAGACTCACTATATTAGCTGTGTGCTCATACAGGAAGGTGCTACAAACAGTAGGGTTATGTAAGTGTATGATAAACAATGACAAACGGAGAGCTCAGCCTGGCTTAACCTGCTCTGCACTGTGTGTAAGAGCAACAACAGATCTGATCCTCTCAGCCCCTCTCTCTCTCTCTCTCTCCCTCTCTGTGTCGCTCTGCACCATAGGATGCATGTATGCTCATTTCAGCTCATCGATTGTCCTGCTCTTCAACAGAAGATGCATTCTTCCATCACCAGCCTCCCCCCACCTCCGGAGAGTTATTCTGAGACAAGACATCACGCCATGTCGGGTCACAGAAAGCTTCCGTGTTTATAGTGTCAATACGGTGATGCTCGTATGAGGGTTTATTGATTAAAGAAACAATGAATGTTACTGCCTGTAAAGGGTTTTTATCTCCACGTGTGAATCCGATTCACTGACTTGACACAACTTCCGTGAGTTTTCTGTCCACTTAGAGATAGTTCGATGTAAATAATCAATGTGGGTTTGCGATGTTAGTGGCACTAAACGCATTTGTTCAGTTTTGCATTTACATTTATTCAATGATGGGATGATAACTTTTCAGTTGGATATTGTCAGGACTTCTGTGTTCCAGATAGGGCTTAGAAGATCTTTCCACAGGCAGGGAACGAAAATCTCCTGGAAAGTGGTTTTGTGCCTCTCGGAGATGATGCCATAAATTGTTTTGTTTGAGACACTTAAACCCAGTTGTTGGTGTTCTAGACTGAGCAGTGTACGAAAACCCTCGAAGTGAACCAGGCTGGAAGACAAAGACCAGAAAACAAACTCAGGCTTCTCTATGTTGGATTTTATGTTGGGTTTTTTTTTTCAAAATGTTTACCAGCGCAAATATCTATAAAAAGATGTGTATATTTTAGAATTGTATTTATGAAATCCTTTTATGTCAACAACTTTTCACCTGTTTATTAAAATAAAGAATTTTTGTCGTAGAATCTATTTCAGATGAACAACATAAAAATAAATATAGATCTGTTTGTTTGCTTTACATTAAGACAGATCATGATTTTATGCAAGTTCGTGGCTGCATGGCTTTATTATAGGGAGTTGGGCTTGTAAACCAAAGGTCATGGGTTCGAGTCCCAGGTCTGGCAGGGATTGTAGGTGGTGGGAGTGAATAACCAGCGCTCTCTCCACCTTCAATAGGACTGAGGTGAGACCCTTGAGCAAGGCACCGTTCCCCCAACTGCTCCCCGGGCGCCGCAACACTGGCTGCCCACTGCTCCAGGTGTGTGTTCACGGTGTGATCACTTCTCACTGCTGTGTGTGTGCATTTGGATGGGTTAAATGCAGAGCACTAATTCCAAGTATGGGAAACCATACCTGGCCACATGTCACGTCCTTTCCTTCCTTCCTAAAACATCCAGTAGAGTGAAAGCTGATTTAACCAACGGCTTCTAAATGTACACCTTAAAGGGTTAGTTCACCCAGAAATGAAAATTATGACATTTAATTACTCACCCTTGTGTCGTTCCAGACACAGAAGACGTTCATCTTCGGAAGACAAATTAAGTCTCATGACATCATCCATAGACAGCAATACAACTGAAATGATCCCAGATCCAGAAACATGGTAAAAAAGTCCATGTGACATGGACAAAGTCCAGGAGAGTAGCTAGGAGCTAGGAGAATCCTTTTTTTTTGTGCAAAGAAAACAAAAAATTACATCATGTACTCAACCGTTCTTCTCCTATGACTTACATCTTCTGCCATTTTTTAGATAAACATTATTGTGTACACTTTCTTCTAGGCGCAAACAAATTACGCAAATGCACGTGCTTTCACCCAGATGTAAACAAGGCTGCTTACGTCAAATACGTTAAAGCTTGCGTATGCAAGTGCGTTGAGCATGGCGGAAGACCTAAGTCACGGGAGAAGAATAAATTGTTTTTTTGTTTTTTTTGCGCAAAAAACTATTCTCGTAGCATCGCGAAAGTGAGGTTGAGCCACTGATGTCACAGGGACTGTTTTACATTTTTCATTTTACTTTTGCTACATCTCTGGATCTGGATCACTTCAGTTGTGTTGCGGTCTATGGAGGGGAAGATGGCTCTCTGATGTCATCAATAATATCTTAATTTGTGTTCCGAAGATAACCAAAGGTCTTCTGGGTTTGGAACGACACGAGGGTGAGTTATTAATGACTTTTAGAAACCCCAGACCACTGGAGAGAAAGAATAGTCCTGATAATGTCTGCTTCTTATGATTCATTTGAAAGCATTGTTTGGTTTGCACATGCATTTGGCTGAAACCTGAGACATGTCCATTAATCTCTGCTGTTTAACAGACATTTTGCTGCACTGACATGGTTGTAACGCTCCAAACGCGCACTAAGAATGGGTCGGGCCTCGTCTTGCTCCAACAGCCATTTAAACTGTATCATGTTCCTTGAAGATTCACTTAAGGCCTGCGAAGCATTGATTCATTTTAGTTGATAACTAGCAGAGTTTATGAGTGTTGAAGGTTGAGTGCATTTGCGCTATTGAGTACTCTATTTAAATTTGCATTTTGATGATCCCAAGAATTGATCGTTTACTCCTCCTTTTTTCAGAAAATGTCTGAGTCACAATACGCTTTGCTATGAAACGAGTTCTCGGGTTTCAAATTATGTAATTTTTATTATGAGATTTAAATAATAAACTCAGTTTTGGCACTCAAATCAGTGTTTCTACTTAAAGCAAAGCGACCGCGTGGAGCTCATGTGAACCGATCCTCTCTTTCTCTTAGATTTTAAATATTAGTTACAGTAAACCTCAGAAGTTATATAGAAAGCAAGCTACAACCCTACCGCTCTCTCTCGTGAAGCCGACACGGAAGTGACTAAAAACTGCAGTTCATCGACTGGAGGCTGGCTGCAAAAGGGGGTCAATCTCATAAAGTCCCCATGTTAACATGCCCAACTTTACAGCAGAAAAATAAAGCCTGGTTTTGGTCTATATAGCTAATTTTGCCCTTCATGACAAATGTGAGGGGGTGCCATCCATATATCCATCCAGCAAAATTAAGGACGTATCAACTTAAGTGACAGATGGATTGCCGCTGCTGTCACCACCGTCAAACTAGGTGGGCGTGGTTTCTTCAACCAGCTCCCGCCTATTTACCCATTTTCGATTTTTCGAGAGTGATTCAAGATTCGAAGATGACGACAACCGGCTCTGCCCACTTTGAGCTTCAAAAACAGTGTTCGGCAACCTACGGGTGATGTCATGGACACTATGTCCATGTTTTTTACAGTCTATCATAGAAAGATGCAGTATAATTTACATGCATTTTTCATAATTTTCAAAACCACTCAATCAGAATTTCAAATGTGAAAACACATCACTAAAATGGCTTGTAAATAATATGTCACATGACATTACATTTACCGCAGAAAAGCCATTTAATGTCCGTAGTTCGATGGTAAGCTACAAATAATGGGTTCTGCATATATTCCTTATTAATCATATTTTACTTTAGCTGTTGTTCAGTAGCCTACTATAATTATATTGTATGTTTGAATTAATCTGTCATGACAGCCACCGTTTAAATGATTATATTTCAAAAAGCAGCTGAAGTGGAAAACACTTGTGGCACACTTTTTTAATGCTTTCCTATCCAAATGTATGCGGAAATGCAGAAAATCAAACCTGGTCCAAATTTTTTTGATGACAGATGGAAGTTTCATTTATTTTTCAACATGTGAACGAAAAATTCGGACCCTGTGTGCATTGGCTTTTAGTATAAAAACCAGTTCAGTAAATTTTCATCTTTAATATTGTAGATCAGTACCAACTGATGGGATTCGGTTTACAGAATCACTTGAGACTTGATTACATGTACTTTACCTGGTATATATCCATATGAATCAAACTCTAATCTGAAATGTATCTTAACACCCAGCCCTTTACCTTTTTATTCTGTCTTGTCCAGGCGGGGGCCTCCTCCATGTGGGCGTCATGTTGCGGGCTACTGAACGAGGTGATGGGCACAGGGGCGGTCCGCACCCAGCAGCCAGGCTTTGGAGCCGGGGCTGGGCCGTTTCGCTTCGGCCCCAGTGCTGGTTACTCCACCTACCCACCCAGCAGCTCCACCTCAGGAACCGCAGGCCTGGCGTGCAAAGCCTGCGGACTGGCCTTCTCTGTGTTCAGACGAAAGGTAGGACGCCTGGGATTTGTCGAGTATGATTTTAGGATTTTTGTCTTTTATTGATAGTGAAAGTAAAAAAGATGACACATGTATGACAGGGAAAATCTGCGCATTTGATCTCATCATGCAGCACTGAAGACTTAAATTATTAAATTATTTTAAATTATATAAGTTATTTAATATATGTGTATATTTATTATGCATACAAATGCACACACGTGCATAGAAAAAAAATTATGTTTATATATTAAATATATTTATTTATAATATAAATTGTGTGTGAATAAATATTTCCAAAATGTATTCTGTATGTGTATTTAAGTAAACATAATAAATATACAAAGAACACATTATGCAAAAAATATTTGTATTTTGCATGCGATTTAATCGCTTTAAAGTGCTAGTATATTTTAATATATAACAGTATTGCTCCGCACTAGAGGTGGAGAAAACACTGATCTGCTTCTTAAGTCTGGCGTTCCTCATTTCCTGGCAAGGAACAGGAGTCATGAAAGATCAGAGCGTTAACTTTTCCACAAAGCATCAGCGTTTTTAAATCCTATCAGCACTTTCACACCTGTCTGCAGACGCTCGCACCAGCACACATATGCAGAGAAGTGACGGATAGAACTGACATTAAACCAAAGTGAACAGCTCATTCATCAGCACGGTGGCATTTGATAACCACCACCAGGCTTGCCAACAGAGACTCCACAACTGCTTCTGAGAGTCTGTGTTCATGCCGCAGTGATTTACAGATGTTCTGTCAGCGTCAATCAAAACAACTAGTTAAGCCTGGAATACACTTCGCGATCTTACAGTCTGAACAAGTTGAGGAAAGTCAGAGCCAGTCTGCAGATTCAGTAGTGTATGATCCTCGGTCCTGTAGTGTATGATCTGTTCGGATTTTAACAGTCATGTAGTGTACTCCGGCTTTAAAGCATGACGTAATCTCTAGTCAGATGCATACATGTTTAATGATCCGTCATCTCTCTGTCTCTTCGCAGCACGTTTGCTCAGATTGCAAGAAGAGCTTCTGCTCGCTGTGCTCCGTGCTGCAGGAGAACCTGCGGCGCTGCTCCACCTGTCACCTGCTGTGGGGCACGGCCTTCCAGCGGCCCAGGCTAATGCGGCTCCGCGTCAAAGACCTGCGCCAGTACCTCACGCTGCGGAACATCAACACGGACACCTGCAGGGAGAAAGAGGACCTGGTGGACCTGGTTCTCTGCCATCTGGGCGCCGAGCTGGAGATGGGGGAGGATGATGATGAGGAGGAGGAGGAGGAGGAAGAGGAGGCGGAAGCGGATACAGACAGTCTGCCCTCTCTACCGCGCTCGCTCTCCACGCCGCCCGCCTCCGCAGCACGGTCCTCCTCCCAGCAGTCGGCGCTGTCTGTCGCCGCGTCTCAGGGAGAGGCTTTCAGTCGCAGCGATAGCTCAGGGACAAACAATCAGGTGAGACGCTTTCCGGAAGGCAGTGTGTTCCCAGCTTTTTCAGTGTTTATTAGACTTCGTTTATTTACAGTTACTTTTTAATGCATTCGTTTAGCTGACACTTTTTTTTTATTCAAAGTGACTTCCAAATGAGGAACTTCACAAGCATTGATAGAAGAAAAAGAAATATTTATTTTTTTGCAAGTTAATTTTTTATGTGCACTTTTTTATTTGCTGTATACAGTGGCAAGCGTTTTGTTGTTTTGTTTGGTTCATTACATGTCAAATGTCACTTTTTAGTGGGCAAAAAAAAATTTCAATAATGCTTTTTCTAATGAATTTCATCAAAATTCATTTTTGTTTTACTTATTTTTACCATGGTAAGAATTTTCATGATTTTTAAAGGTAAAATGAACATTTTTAATAGATTATATTATTAAAAGATGTGTGATTTCAGCATTTATAATCATTGTTTATTATTTATATTAATATATATATATATATATTTATTTATATATAATATAAAATATATTATATTTATATTAATTAATTAGTTAAATGTAGTACCTAATGATATATTTATTATTTACAATATTTATTTTAAATGAAATTTTTTTATTTATTTTTTTTGTTATCTTAGTTTTTTAAGTTATCTTTGAATGTTTTGAAAAGAAATTATGTAATTTTTTTTAGGTCAAGTGCATACTTTTTGTACCAATAAACTGTTTTAAAAATGTTTTAAAAACTTTCAAATTTAACTTACAAATAACTGATGTAAAACACCACATTACGCTTAAATACTTAAAAACCTCCATTTTTGTTGCTTTGCGTCACATAATTTAGCACGTGCCAACTTCTAACATGCGTGTTAAATATGCAGAATAAAATCAAACCAATTTAATTCCTGTAAATATTTTTACATACATCTGACTGTATTGTTCGATAGCTGTTCTTGTTTCAGCTACTTCCGTTTTGGGAAATTGAACAGTTTTTTTCTCACTTCGTTGTGCACTTCGTTTTCATTTACTTTGAAACATAGCATGTTTCTCAATACAGGATTTCTTCTCAATCTCTTCTACATTTATACGCCATAATCTATTGATTCCTGTAAAGTTAAGCTGCTTACAACCCTCATTTACTAAAGATTGATTTGTGCTGACGTGCTTTGATGCGACGTGACCGCGTGGAGACTGAAAACAGCTGTACCCCACGAGGCTAGCCATGGCGGTTTTTTTTAGATCTGACATACTGAGTGGGTTACATAATGTTGGAACAGGTTGTCTGGTAATTCCTGCGCGACGTGACTTAAAACACTTACAGATTAAAAGCAAAGGCGTTAAAGTGACAGCGAGTTTAAGAGGCAAATGAGTAAGTTGGAGAAATACGTAAAATGGGCCTGAAGCGTGTGTTTGAGAAGAGGCTGATGGTCCAGTGTGAGTTGGCAGACTGACCCATTCATTATTAATACGCAGCCAGCCAGCAAAGCTGCACGCCGTCTGTATGTGGCCCGTGTGTGAGATCTCAGCCCATGTGCTGACTCTCCTCATAAAGACCCAGTCATTCTTCTGCCAGACAGCAGACAGGAAGAACGCAGGGCCATTAGCTAATTGTCCTGAATGCGGCAAATAGAGAAAAAGAGCGAGCGAGAGACCCAAAAAAGCATACAAAAGCCGGCTGCTCCAGGGCCACATGGTCCTTATGTGAGTGACACAAGGAAAGGAATTATTGCAATCAGAGTGAATGAATGATTGACTCTGTAATGTGGTGTTATTTGATGTGCAGTCTGCAGAACCAAAGGAAGCTAATTGTGAGGATGTGATGGGAAGATGGTTTGATTAATCTACACTGACACGGACGTTATTCATAGTTCACTCATAGAAGGAGATTTTAAGTGAATGTTGCTTTTTATTCGTAAGTGGGAATTTTTTATAGACTTAATTTAATTGCATGGTAAACACTTCCCAGTTCCTGTAGAACATATAATATTTGTATGAATTATTTTAGTTGTGATTTAGAGTTTAGAATAAAATAGATTCTTTAAATGAAAATATTTTTTTATAAGCATGTTATGTAACTTTAGTGCAATATGAATCTAAATATTTAAATGCATTTATTTATTGCTTACAATATTTTCAATATTTTGTAATAAACTTGGGAGTATTTTTGTAATTTATCTAATTTGTTATATATTATATTATATTAAAATGCTGCTTATGCTGTATTAAAAATGTGAAATTAAAACATGCTTTCAACAATAATATGAATTATTTCTTGCGCAGCAAATCAGAATGATTTCTGAAGGATCAATGCTGGAAATGTAGCTTTGCATCACAGAAATAAAGTTCATTTTTAAATATATTTATATTTAAAACAATATAATTTTTTATGTTTATTTTATATTTTTTTCATGTTTATTTTTATTAATTAAAGTGTTGTGTTTAAATAAATCAATACATTTTTTAAAAAGATTGAGGACCATTCCCAACCCCACCCCCTGTCTTTCTCCCACTTTGCTTTCTGTCATCTCTGTAGACTGTCCTATCAAAAATTAAAATAAATAAGTAAATAAATAAATACAAACACTAAAGAGGAAAGATGACGGGATCTGAACTCACGCTCTGATTTTAATCAGGTTCTAGTCTATAAATCTGATCCAAGTTCTTGATTTCTGTGTTTCATCTTCAGGACCATGGAGATGCTACATCCGTTTCCCTCCTCAACCTGGAGCCTCACGACGACATACTGGAGGTGAGACGAACCTGACTAAACCTGCATGTGTTTGTGAAGGCGACTGGGTTACTTTAAAACCCCTCGATTCTCACTGAGCAACCATTAACGTTAATAATTCAGTGCCATCCAGTAACTCTGCTTAGTGTTTGGCAAATACTTCAGAAGAACATCTACAGAGTTCAGAATGAGCAGTCTGCTGGAATATCAACGTGGACTGCAGTTAAATGCTATAACCCATCTGTCCACGTGTCTCTTGACGTCTGTCCCCGAGCAGGCCAGCCCAGCGACGCAGAGACGAGCACGTGCCTCCCTCTCGGATCTGTCCCACGAGGACGACATCGAGAGCCTGACGGTGCGGCAGCTGAAGGAGATTCTCGCCCGCAACTTTGTCAACTATTCAGGCTGCTGTGAGAAGTGGGAGCTGGTGGAGCGTGTCCATCGTCTCTACAGAGAGAACGAACTCAACAGACGATCGAGTAAGACCCCGCACACGAAGTAGTGTAGAGCTCTTCCCAGCGCAGCCCACTTGTGCTCTAGTAGTTTCTAAAACATCTACATATACACTACCGTTCAAAAATTGGGGGTCAGTAAGATATTAAATGGTTTTTAAAGCTGTTTCTTCTGCTCATCAAGGCTGCATTTATTAGATAAAAAATTCAGAAAAAACTGTCATATTATTTCAATTTAAAATAACTGTTTTCTGTGTGAATATATTTTAAAATGTAATTTATTCCTGTGACAGAAAGCATCATTACTCCAGTCTTCAGTGTCACATGATCCTTTCAGAAATCATTCTCATATGCTGATGTTTTATTATCAGTGTTGGAAACAGTTGAGCTGCTTAATTTTTTTTTTAGGATTCTTTGATCATTAAAATATTAAAAAGAGAAGCATTTATTTGAAATAATGTCCAGAACTACTGTTACAGTAGTTTACTGTTTCACTACTGTTCAAAAGTTTGGGATCGGTACATTTTTATTCTTTCTTCTTTGAAAGAAATTAATACTTTTATTAACCAAGGATTTATTAAATGAACAAAAAGGTCACAGCATAGATTTACATTTTAGAAATGTTTTATATTTGGTAAGAAATTATGTTGTTATTCATCAAAAAATGCTGAGGAGAAAAAAAGGGGGGAAACAATCACAGGTTCCAAACAATATATTTAATATATTTGTCTGCACAACTGTTTCCAACACTGATAATAAAACATCAGCGTATGAGAATGATTTCTGTAAGGATCATGTGACACTGAAGACTGGAGTAATGATGCTTTGTGTCACAGGAATAAATTACATTTTAAAATATATTCACACAGAAAACCCTTATTTTGAATTTAAATAATATTTCACAATATTACAGTTTTTTTTCTGTAATTTTAATCTAATAAATATCTTACTGTTCTAAAACTTTTGAACGGTAGAGTACATCATTTATAGACAAAAAAAGGTTGCTAGCACACTCTTAAAGAGATACTCCACTCCAAAATGAAAATATTGTTTTCTTAGATTGCGTGAAGGACATGGAGAGACACAGAGGACAGTCGTTACTTTTATTATCTTTGTGTGCTAAAAGTATTCTCGCCGCTTCATAACATCTAACATATCTTAAATTGTGTTCCAAAGAATGACAAAGAATTGTCATTTTTGGGTAAACGGTCGCTTTAAGTAATTTCATTCTTCTGCCAGAAAAGGCTCTTCGTGTTAAATTAGCAGAAAAGTGCATGAAGGGTTCCTTGGGTGCTTTATATGACCATTTTATCTTCTGCTGGCTATATAATTGGCAGAATAATGAGAAGGAAAGTCAGTGGTCAGCTTTTGTAGATGTTCAGGCTGAGAAGAGCACGGCTGACATCATATAATAAGAGTGATGGATGAGGAGGAATGCACTCATGTTACCACGGTCTCTGAATCGTTTTGACAGACTGCATGTGAGAAATAACAACATGAAATTGAATCAGTCAAGGATCAGCCCAAAATCAGATGTGGCTAATGTGGTTTTCAAACAGGCTTCTGCTCTCCATAAAATTGATTCATCTCGTTTTCTTTTCCTTGCAGTGGAAAATGTTAGCAACAGCCTAGCTGCAGGTAAGCAGACCAATATTTTATATATTGTACTTGACAGTGTTATTTATATACTATTATTCACTATTTTTATTTTTGCATTGTTTTTTTTGGCATTTTATTACTGAATCTAAATGTAATTTTAATTTAACACTGGTGTCTGAGATGTTCAAAAACACATTTTAATACCTGCAATATTTGAAAATAAATATTTAAAGCTATTATTTTACAAATGCACAGTGTAAAATATCAATACCGCACTACCAGGACTAATTACTAATCTTTCTGGGTAACAATTTGTGAGGGGAAAAAAAAGTTGCATCTGTATTAATGTGAGCTTACATTAGCTGCTAGTGTTAATAATGTTAACTCTCTCACTGCTGTGTTTGTCGATCAAAGTCATAGCTTACCCTCCTCCTATATGCAATGGAGGCATTGGAGGTAAGACGCCTTTTTTTTAGTGTGGCCCCTACATCATCATTGCCATCATCTAAATCACCATGAATGAAAAGTGACTCTTCTCAATGCATGCTGGGAGAGTTTGATATGTGGTTTCCACGTGCATGATCACATTTGTGTCATGAATTATGCTCCTAATGTGATCTGTCTGTCTTTTTATAGCTTGTCACATTACTGTAATTGCACCTTGCCTTCATTTATTATATTAACACTGCTTGGAAAACGGCCCAAAATTGTTCAAAGATTATAGCTGTCCAGCCTCAGACAATATATTAAGTGGCTTTTTGGAGAGGGACCAAGTTTCAGATGCTTTAGGGATGTGCATCATTTTGTTTTTTTATAGAGCAATTAATAGAGATAATAAGACTGATGACAGCAACTTCTGGATTAGTCTGCCATAGAGGAGAGTTGAAAGCACGTAGTGTATATCATTCATTAAAATTTTTGACCGCTGATATTGACTGGCTAAAAGGGTGTCAAATAAGTAGACAGAAGGCGTGTAATACTGAAAATCATTTTTACTCTTTACTGAGGTTATTGTTAAAGGACTTTTAATTTAAAATAATTGATGTTTAAATTATTATCCTTTAACAAAATTTCTGCTTTTAGATATTTAATGTGAATTTCCCAATTTATTTACATTATTAAATATTAAACATTAAAATAATAAATAAAAACTGTTCTGTAACAAAAATTCTAATTTCTGCTTTTAAATATTTAATGCACACATCCATATATATTCTCATAATAGCTATTTAATACGGAAGTAATAGCTTTTATTACGGAAGTAATCATAATTAAAAACGCTGTTCATTTAATTAAAATAAAAATTTTAATGATTTTAAATGTATTTTAAAATGATGTTCTTCAAAACTGATAAAAAAAATCTGAAATGATATTCATTGTTAAAAAAAATATTAATGTCCTTTAACATAAATTCACATTTTAGTAAATTTTAAATGTTGCACACCCTCATTTCCACTTTTAAAATTGTACTTTTTTAAATTTACTTTCGTAATCCAAAAATGATTAGGTTTTAATTTGTATTGAACCTGGAATGTTAGTTTAAAACATTTTAATTTAATGAATTAAATAGCACATTTTTGTGCTCAAATTTTCTAGTGTATTTCTTATAAAGTGTCATTTCATATGCAGTTATGTATACACCCAAGCAGAGCAGACACACAAGACCGATAGACTATTAAACAAGATCTCAGACCCTACATATATTGTCTTGCAGATGGTGTGCAAGTAGCTCAGCTGGGCGGCGTTGATGAGAACCTGTGCCGTATCTGCATGGATGCCGTGATAGACTGCGTTCTGCTGGAGTGCGGTCACATGGTCACCTGCACCAAGTGCGGCAAGAGGATGAGCGAGTGCCCCATCTGCAGGCAGTACGTGGTGCGGGCGGTGCACGTCTTTAAGTCTTAACGGGTGAGCTTCACCTCTACCGGAAAGCCGTCACACCAGATGCTTCCTGCTGGACCGAGCAGGCTGGGGCCGCGACTGGACCATTGAACTGCCCCTTCAGATTCAAAGTGATGGAAACCTGTACTGCGCACACTTTCTTTACAGAGCAAGCATTTCCTGCTGCCCATTTTTATTTGGTCATTCGTTGACACTTTGAAATAATTTCTGCGGTTACTAACCCAGGGAAGACGGAGGATTTAGAGGAATAACATATATAAACATGAAAGTGGTTTACGGTACATTCCTGTAAACTTTTTGGAAATGTCTTATTGTATGTGCAATATTAGAAATCTTTGTGTGCGTGTAGAGAAACCGATTGCCATTAAGATGCATGTCGTCGTAGCAGCAGTTAAGACCGTTTGCGTGAAGGGGGAACGTACTGTAGGTGCCAAAGTAGGAATGTGCAGAAAGGCTTCTGGATTATGTTTTTACGTGCTATATAATTAATAAGCGTGTTATTTACATGTATAAAATCGGCTTTTGCCATACCACAAATCAGCATCCATGACACCGGATCAAATGACCAGCTAGCAGAAGAGTTATTTATAGCAAGATTATAGAAACTGTATCATATTTTTACAGAGTCACTGGAATCCAGCATCTGCCGCCATGTAGCTTATTACTGGAACCTCTTTTTTTATTTTTTTATTTTGCAGTATCTGTCAAACATCAGGTGTATGGCTGGTTTGTCTCCATTGTGCTGCATATACAAGATACTTAAAAGGTATGCTAAATCATTTTTGATTAATTAACAGTGAATCAAACTTTTTGGGTGCATAAAAAAATGGTAAAGGAAGTTAGGCTGGTCATGTGATCTTAACGGTATAAGGAGGGTTCTCCTTTGCAGATCAAAAACCTTTTTGGAGTGTACAATATTAAAACATCTGTCAAAGCACTATTCATTGGTATAGAAGTTGCACCTTTAAGCCTTGGTAGGTTTCATTTGCTAAATATTCAGTTTTTACAGTGGCTCAAAAAGACCACAATTCTTCATCTCCTGCAATACCATTGAAGACGTCTGTTTTTTGGCAAGTTGTGTTGTACCACATTTATACAGCTTAAGAGATTTCCACAAGCGGTGCTACATGGATTTACGTATCACAGTTCTCTATTGCATTTGTGATTTACTTATGTTTAATAAATCGTTTTTTTCCCTTTTTGTGCATATTTACATTTTCTAGATAACGATAAAATAAAGAGGAAAATCAGTTGTAATTTGATTCCTCTAGATGCCCTTTGTTGCTGTGAATTCTGTAGTCAAATAAAAGTTATGTCTGTGGTATTGGCTAGACAAACAAATATAAAGAAACGTTTAATAAATTAAAAACAAATGATTTTATATACATGTGAAGAAAAAGAAAAATGTACACAAAGTATATGGATATATTTTCCCCTGTTGTCCAGTTTTTCTTGCATTCTTTTAAATGTTTCATCCCCCTTCAGCGTTCCAGTTTTTCCTTGAATGTAAACAACATCTATTTAGTTGTTTATATTTTAAATGAGTCACAATTTTACAGTAGAATTGGTTACACTTTGGTGACACTTCCATGTATTTCTATAATCATTTTTATTTTGCTTGTAGAACATCGCCACCCCCGTCTGCCTAACAATGACACTGTGCTTATGTGTATGTTTCTAATGCTGCTATCTCTAAAAGATGTCACTTGGTAGTAGGCTACTACTCTAGCTGAGCAGACAAAAGATTACACTCTAAATGACTTTAACTGAGCGCTGGAAGACGTTTTGGGATCTGGTCTTTGTATTTTGGAATGTTGAACTTTTTATTTTGGTAATTCAAAGATGATTTATTAAATTTAATAAAATATGGTACCTTGAACTAACAAAATAAAGAGTTTTCTGATTTCAGCGTTTTATTTTTTCTCAGTTGCAAACAATGAAATGCTAATGCGCCCTCTAATGGCTGCTAAGTGCATCGCTGTCATAGGATACGTTACTCTCAAACAGACGCACGAGGATAAAAATAACTTTTTATTCACGGTACAATGCACGGATATGGTTGCTGGTTATCGTGGAGAACGAATTCCCGGTACGCCTGACTGTATGTAATAATGTTCTCTATTTACTCAATTATAAGTAACTTAACACGAGAGTGAAGGAAAAAAGTAGGCGGGAAAAATCACAATTGCTTGAACCGAGTCTTCTCTTATGAAATGGCCTAATCCAATACTGGACATCGTTTTCTGCGCAAAATATACCAGCTTGTGCACAGTCAAAATTCAGTTAAGCAAAAAGATCAATACTGGAAAAAATATCAATATTTATTCAGGTCAAACAGTGCAAATGCGTCTTTCCTCAGATATATACATATTAAAGAAGCCCAGGTAAGTAATGTGAAAAAGAGAATGTACCTGTAGAACATCTTATAACATCAGAAGACATTACATCTTAAATTAACATTACAAAAACATCTGCACAGTTACTATCGCTAGTATAGATAGGATTTGCTTTACTTCCTACTGCGTAGAAAAAAAATAAAACTTTGTACTGACTGAATACTGTCAATAAAGTCTATATATATTTATATAAGTGCATTTAATACTGCACAAAGTGAAATCCCTTCTGATACAAAAATTAACACTGCATGACGCTTAACGTTTGCATGGTAACGAAAAAAGCACATGCATTTTGAATTTTTCTTTTCCGAGAAAGAAAATAACAGTCGGTTTTGTCACTGCAACACTGCACTGTGTGACTGTAAAACCATTTCTTTTTCTTTTATAACATTTATGCAAAATATATGAGTAAACATGCCTTTCAACAGCATTTTAACATTGGCACGCTCTGCTAGCGGTGCCTTGTAAACGTAAAAAAAAACAAAAAAACAATAAAAGTTTGCCTTAGCAGCACAACATAAACAAATTGAAAACAATAAACAGATTGAAAGGCTGAATTGGCCACCTAAGATGAATACATTTCTTCACTTGTGAGCTCTGATGATTATGAGTTCAGGCATTTGCTTGGAGTGTGTCGTTTAGCAATATGCCATTTTGTTATTTGCTGGTTTTCTGTTGAGTGTGTGTTAGGCTCCATACATCACGTGTTGAAAAAGTGTAGAAAATGTAGGGTGAAATCGTTAGTTCCCTGGGTTCTAGGTCAAGTTATTGTAAGTGTCTTTGTTGACTAGCTCAGTTTGCTCAGTAGTTTTTCTTCAATCAGTCTGAACTGCACACTGACGGACATTTCTGCGATGAACTGCTCACAACCCTCTTTGGTCACCTGTTTGCAGTACCGCAGGTCGATGTGACAAATGTTTCCGCAGCGCTTGAAGTAGGTCAACGACAGGTCTGTAACTTTGTTACAAACTGTGGAGAAAAAGTAAAGGAATTTAGAGCCATAGCCACTCACTAATGCTTGACCTTACCAGTAAGTGAAGGGTAGTGACCTTGCATCAAACTTTTCCCAAAATACAATGCATAATACAGCAAGATAGCCATCTTATCTCATGCAATGTATGCATAGTTGTTTTCCATGCCACTGGACTGTCCGTTAGCGTGTCTAACCTGTTATGTAAGGGTTGTAGTATTTCCTGCAATACCTGAAAGGTTGATGTGAGTAAGAGAGTCTCTGGTCGTGGTGCCGGCTGCTGTGAGGATATTCACACTCTGGTCGGTGATGTGGTTACAGTAACTAAGGTCCAACTGGGACAGTAAAGGCATGTGTTTTATGATCAGCTTGAGGGACGTATCTGTGATGTCCAGGCCAGCTAGACAGAAATTCTCCACGTTCCGCAGTTTACTTCTACTGTCCAACTGACCTGAGAGACAGCAATATGCATTTTTCACCATGTCAGTTTTCTTACCATATAACAGAAATGTACCTGTACTACTAGCTGTGTACACATGGGGGTGCTATGAATTGGCAAAATAAGAGATAAAGAACTTCTAAATAGGTCAGAGGTACTCATTAGACATAAACAGCAATCAATTTTATCATCCAGTACCTGGTCTGTTGTCTGTCGGCGGGGAGAGCAAGTCTTTTATCTGGTTGTCCTTGAGTCCCTCTACCCACTGCACATCTAAAGTTCTTAGCAAAGGACAACTGGATGTGCATAGAGCTGATACGGCTGCCCACGAACAGCCTGCCAGCAACAGAATCCTCAGACCTGCCAGGAAACCAAGACAAAGGAGTCATGCAATTATCAGACATGAGAGATTGCATGCATCTGGGATGCCCAATGCTGTTGTTGGAGATTACATTTTATGCCGAGTTCCTTTTTAACTCAGCTTCAAAGCACATGTTTGTAATTATGAAAAGTTCCTGTAGATATGAATTAACTGGATTATGTGTATCTGATTAGCATTGTAACTTAACTTCACAGTAAGGTAGATCTCTGGTAACAAGACTGGGGCATAGAGTACATAAAGGCTACACCATCAGGAGATACACATAGATCAAAACAGTTGGAAGGGAGTCCAGCTGTACAGGGAACTTGAGAAGCACTGATACAGAACTGTTTCCTCCGTTAAACAATTTAGGAGTAAGTAAAAGTGTGATTGTACCAGGTAATCTGTTGATTAGCCAACTGAGCTGCTTCTTAGAGATGTTAGTCCAACTCAGGTCCATGGAGACCGGCTGTCTGCGGATAATGCCGCTTAACATGAGCGGAGTGATTGACTTGCACCGGTTCAGATCAATCTTGGTCCAAAGTCTTTTATCACAACACCTAAAAAAAAGAGGACAGAAGACTCCTGTGTTGATTTTGCCACTTGCTTGGAATATACCTAACATAGAGGACCCAACCCGTAAGGATCTAAGCTAATTAAAGTCACAGTAAAAAAGATCACTTCACTCCATTGATTCACTCCAGTGTTTTCATTGGTCAGGACAAGGTTTAAAGATGTGGTTCAAGGAATAGTTCACCCAAAAAAGAAAATTCTGTCACCATTTACTCATCCCCAAGTAGTTCCAAATCTGTATGAATTTCTCTGTTCTGCCAAACACAAAGGAAGCTATTTATAAGAAAGTTTGTAACCAGGCTGTTTTGGGTCACCATCGACTATTATATTTTTCCTACTATGGAAGTCAATGGTGAACCAAAGCAGCCTGGTTACAAATTTTCTTCAAAATATCTTCCAAAGAAATTCATACAGATTCTGAACTACTCGAGGGCGAGTACATAATGACAGAATTTAAATTTTTGGTCTGAAAGCCAAGGTAGAAAACCAATGAAAGTGCCAATGGAGGACAGGCATGCTCATGTAGTACTGCAGGAAGAGCTAGAGCTCTAAACATCTGTTGCAGTATTAAATAAATATAGTGCAAATGCAACTTAAAAGCACATCATATTATGATGCTTTCCTTGCTAATTTTTGGTAGACGTACCATCTGTTCCAGGTCTTGCAGACCCGCATGCAAACACAGAGGTCTTGGTGTGTGAGGTGGCTGAACACTGCCATCCACACCTCTCTCCGCATGACGTGATTATTCCCGTCATCTAGGGGCAGCCCATCTGGAGGGGGACTAATTGGAGGGGGGCGAATAACGTGGCGCTCCATCTGAACACATTTTGGTGGAGAGCGGCAAGGTGTTGGCCTAATGACTGGGGTAGGTGTAGTCCTGATCCAGTTAACCGGGACCTGCTCCCGCAAGGATCCGTTTAGTTCCCGCTTAGGTTCCAGCCAGTCTCTCAGATGGCTACTGCCATTCCTCAGTGGTTTTCGGTCTTCTCCATCACTGTCTGGTTCTGTCTTCACGGCTCTGCCATTTTGATGAGCCAAACAGTCCTCTGTCTTCTGGATCTCCTGATTCAGTTGTTTGCTTAACTCTTTGCTCAGTTCTTTGTTGGGCAGGCGAGGTTTGCGTTTGGTTTTTCGCTGGTTCCTCAAATGTTTATCAACACCCGAGTCGCTGCTGGGCCCAGCCTGGGTAAGACCGCCCTGTGATTGGTCACATTCCCATGCAGCGGAGGCAAGCTTCCCATTCTCCTCTCGGCTACTCTTCTTCATTGTCTCCTCTTCTTCTTCCTCTTCTTCGTCATCTCCATCATCTTCTTCTGAGGGCACAAAACTAAACGCTCTCCTCTCCAATTCTTGTCTGTTATCCTCATCATACTCCTCATCATCCTCTCTTTCAGTCTTTATCTGTCCCAGGACATTAGAGGTTGAGAGATCTTCAGGCTTTGAGCGCTTCTTCTGTGGATTTAAAAGAGGGTCAAAATACATGCTTTGCAAAAAATAATATTTCATCTGTTATTTGCTTTTACTTATTCATTGTCTTGCTACCTTTTTCTTGACATTGGAATCTGAGTCTGAGTCCTTTTCAAAGAGTTTTCTCTTCTTGCGAAGTGGGTTGTCCTCCAATTTGGGAGAACGTTTCTTGAAGGCGTCTTCTGACTTGCAGGTAGGATTGTCCTCTCGTTCTGTCTTCTTCTTCAAGACAGGTGAAACAGTAGAGGTGTATGACTCTGTAGACATGTTCGATTCCGGCTCTTCCTTTACATCCCGGATCATTCGCTGGTCTTTGAGCAGAGAGCCAGGGAGATTGGAGGCGTACTTAAACCCTGGGCCTCTTTTTTGCTTTATGACCAAAAGGTGGGAAAGAAGACAAGCCAAGTTTATATCAATGACATTATATCACCACTATCTTCATTATTTTTTAAGTATGTTAGAACAGTGGTGCTTACTTTCCCTGTCTTTCCAGCATGATTGCATTTCGGACACTCCCAGCAATTTGGCAACTCATCATTTACAACACCACCAGAATCCTTGTCCCTGTCCTGAACAACAGAACAGAATAAGTTTCTACTCAAAAGAACAGTAGACAGACAACATTGTATATGTAAAATAAGATTATTAATGCCATTATGGCTCAGATGTCAAAGTTTCTAATTGTTTGGTACAAAAACAACCTTCAAGCATCCTGGATGGAGGATCTCGTTGCAGATTGAACACTCCATAAGCATCATGTTGAACTTGTCCTCTTCGTTCTCTACTGTGTCTTCTTTCCCAGCCTCTCCACACACCAGACACACAGCGGTGTGAGGTAGAACAGGCTGCAAAACACACACACACACACACAAAAAAAAGGTGGCTATTAGTTCTTCCAGTTGTGCCATTCAGCAGATCAAGGGTCAAATCTCATGGCGAGCACCCAAACTGACCGCTATGCACTGTCTCAGGATACAGGACTGCTTCATGCGACCTGGTCCACCAAACTTCTTCATGTCTTTGCAGAAGTGGCACTCTCCGCACTCTTTGCGTGTACATGCTTCGCACTTCCTGCAGCGTGTCCGTCTGCGCCGGGCACTAGATGAACCGCGACTGGACGAAAGCTTCACTCCTCCCACTGTCGAGCCTGGACCAGCCGATGGAGACGAGCCCATCTTTGTTTTTGGCCGATTAAGCGGCCTTGGCTGAAACATATAGAACCACAGAATTGTTTATACAAGAGCCAAAGGAAAATGAGAAGCATTTCTCAACCCGTTTTACATGTAGCTTACTGAACATGTTTAGAAACCAGAACATGATGAACATGATCTGTTTATGAGCTGCTTGCTGACTGTAACAGTAACGAAATGCAATGCCACATAGTCAAGGGAATGCAAACATAATGAACACAAACCTATCAACTTTCAGACCCCACACTCTGAGAGCGAGTTCATATGGTTCAGATTTAGTTGTATGTGCAGTTATTCAAATTGTTTATATGCCCTCGGGGAACTTTAAAGAAAAAAACTGGAGAACAGAACATGAGAATGCATTTTTACTACTCTGTGAATACTGATAAAATCTGCCTACAATGTCAATCAAGTAAAGTTGGAGGACATTCCCAGTTGTTATTAACTCAGAGTCAATTAAAGAACAATAACTCAGGATACAGCTGCAGGAACACGCATTAAACCAGCCAACGAATATCATTCCTAACAACACTTCTTGATAAATATAAACTGCGTTTCCTTAGAAACACAAATATTCCAACTCGTTATGCAACAGAGGGCAAAACAGCAGCAGTAGCAGGAACGTACGAATAAATGCGTGTTTGTATTGCCATTTGATCTCCTTAATGTGAAGCACTTTCCATTATTGATTCAGTTTCCTTTATGATAGAGCTTTTATTCATCTTTTATGTTATCCTTGGCCATTACGCCAAAATAGTAACGGTGCATTTAGACTTTAAATCACAAATAAGCTTAATGCATGCACACGTGTTAACTCTCAAGCAAGTCAAAAAGATTCCTCAAAGAGCTATATTCCACATCCCATTGGTTGCCATGTCCCCATTACATTAAGCAGAAGTCATGCCTGTCCCAGTGCCCACAGCACGAGATTCCTATGGCATCATGGGACCATAGGATGATTGATGAGAATGAATCTGGCCTCCACCCTCTTTATAAACCTTCGTAATGGAGAGGAAAACACAAACAATCACTTTAGCCAGTGGGGGGAAAGTGCAACCCGACCTCCTCGATAGGTACATTTCTTTTAAACAGCCTAAGTGGATTTCTCTGCCCATGAGAGCTGAGATTGGCTCTTCAATCAGAGTCAGAAGGCTTTGAATTTGATGCTTGTAGTATGATTTATTTTTGCCTCACACGGTCCTTCCCTACAAAGCAGAAACTGCTGTTTCACAACATCTAAGATGTGATGCGTTATGAAACTGAGTTTGGAAGAAAACAGAAGCACAAATTCAAGCATGTGGTCAGCAGAGCCGGGGGAGTGGGAGACTGCCAGTGGGAAAAACATTCCAGACCAAATCTAATATCTCTTGTTAATGTGTTGGATGTCTTGAGCTTGCGATTGTAAGAGCTGCTTTCAACCAGATTAAAGACAGGACCTTAAAAATTAATTAAAGTACCACCACCCAAAATTAAAGGTTCTAAGCACAGGTTTTCATTTTTAGATTTAGTTTGCCGTTTCCCTTTATAACGACAGGACAGTGTTAGAGGACTCAGGAAGTGAGATGGGAAGGGGGGCGAGATCGGGAAAGGTCCTCAAGTTGAGATTTGAACTTTGGATGCCTGTAACGCTACGTTGTTATATCTCGACACACTGCCCACTAGACTATTAGCACCAACTATGTTATTAGTTTTTCTGAAAACATTTTTTGGATCTATTGCTATTTTTTGGTATTTAGAATTTATTTTATTTTTGTTTGGTAACAATGACAACAAAAATAAAAACTCTAGCTCCTTCTGGGGTTAATGTGTCATTATATTCATAGTTTTATTCTCACTTCAATGCACATTTTTGATATCAATCAAAATGTTCTGAATAAATACAAATGTTCAGAGCAGATTTTAGAGGGCTTTATTTTAAGTGACATGACTGATTACACTGTTAAAACTTATCAAAGTGAGAAAATGTTTCACTTCTCATTGTGAAACCACTGAAAATAAGAACTTTGCAAGCATCAGAGTATGTGTGCATATGCTATGATTAATAGCGTAAACAGATTTGCCGGACAGCAGCTTGCTGACAAGGGCAGAAATTAAAGACAGAATTCATATAAAAGCCACTGCAGAGATGGAAGATCTCTAAGACAGGATTACTGCAGATATTAAGGCCAGACATGGATTTTGATGCTTGCTGTCTGGTATAGGTGTGTGTACACAAAAAATACATAGCCATGGTAAACAAACCCAAACAAGCTGACTCAAGCACTTAGTTTGTGATACCATTGTGATTTAATTGTCCAACTTGTTTAGAAATATTGTCAAATTAAAAATAATACTTCAAATTATTCTGCAAAAAAACCCGCAAAATTCGCAAATCACACCCAGCTGCAGAGACAATGGCAAATTTAATTGGTAGGGTGTGAAGATGCACTTGATATTTAACACTAAACTCACAAAACTGGATGAGGCAGATATCAGCAAAATAAAGCCTTTTCACTTGGGCAAAGAATACCACAATACAAAAACAAGAACGAATGCAACTGTTGCAGGACCAGCCGCAATGACCAAAAAAAAAAAAAAAAAACTGGAGATTAATTGATAAAACAAAAAAACCATGCTTGTTCACTACTGTGCCCCTGAGGAAAGTAGTGAAAGCACTTAAGTTAGTAAATGTATTTTAAGATAAGAGTGGCTAAATAGTGTTTTACTGCTATTTCGTTGGCTGATATTATACCAGCAAACACTTACTTTATACACAATTATCTAATAGTTCACTAATAGCTTTTCAAATATGACCTGTGTGTAGAGGTCAACCCTCAAACAGCATCCTAGACCAGATGTGTCTATGTAAGATCTGCCTTCCTGAAAATGACATCAGATCCAGTGTAAACCTACATTTTCATAACTAGAGGTCCAGGACTAAATATGTTCACAACAGGAACATGTCTGAACTGTTTTTACTCAGGTTGGTTCTTTGTCCCTCCCCTCCCCCATGCGCTCATCTTGTAGGACCGGCTCAAAGAGGCCCTTGTTGGGCTGTGGCCAAAACAGTTAAAAATATCCTGGAAATTGAGGAAGTTGAAGAACACAATGATCTACACAAATATCTGAAATAAGTGGCGAGAGTAAAAAAAAACTTATTTTTTACGAAAGCCAAAGAGTTGTATTTCATCGTAATAATGGATGATTAATTGATCATAATCTAGCAGCTGCATCCTTTCCTCGGTGGTGACAGCGTTTGGGGTGAAATGCGTTTGTATGTTTTCAATAGAAGAGGAATACAAAAGGATTCACTGGAAAGCAATCAAAGATTCGCCCAACCGCAAACATAAAACAAGCGATGGGAGAGTCTCACGTGGGCAGCCACACAAACAGACATATGCAAAGTATTCGAAGAACCCACACGCCTTCGAAACTCTGAAGTGTGCATTACAACATCAACTGGGACTGTTAGAAAGCATTTGTAGCTGCTAACATGATATAGCAGCTTCCACAAATTAAGCGTCACTGCTTTCACTTTCACTCCTAAAAGTACCTAACAAGACAGCATCAAGAAATGCTAGTTAAGGTTCACGTTTTTAGCAACCTGCCACGATATTCATTCAAGTTCAATGAGTAAAATGGCTGAAATGTGACATCAAACAAGCACCAGGCTCAAAACTGTACTCGTGGACTAGTCTTATGTAGTTATCAGAGGTCACCATAAACATTTCTGACAGCTCTGACAGTTCCCTTATCACGTGTACTTCAGTTACACATGCAAATACACACAAATAACAGCAGCATGCAACCTTTCGCATCTCCTTTTCCTAACTCTAATGACCCGTAGGTCCAGCTCAACGTTACTACCTGCTCAGCATCTGAGTTCTCATAATCCTCCTGCAGGGGATGGCTGCAGCTCCAGCTTGCTACTGGCTGAGAGACGGCACAGCCCTCCCTTCTGTTCCTTAGCCATCAGAGCACACAGGCTAGAGCAAGACGTGCTCATCAATATGCAGCAGGGGGAGTTGCAAGAAGTGGGAGGGGAGCGGAGAGCGGCAGAGCCAATGGGTGTGTGGTATGCAAAACAGTCTCTTTAATATGCGGCAATACCGCTTGGACGCGGCCAATAGGAAGCGGGCATGCAGAACAGAAGGGATGCGTGTTCAAACAGGGTCATGGGGTAAAGAAGAGAGGCCAGTTGGGGCAGTATAAGGACAGATGGTCTTTAATCACAAAAGACAGACACAATGGAGGATGAAAATTTAGCAGCTGGGCTTTTAGTCGTTGAGACAGTTTTAGTGTTGTGAAGTGGGGGGGGGGGGGGGTATAAAAGCCAACATCCAATCGCGTGTGTCACTTTCAATAGGGAAATAAACGCAAACAAGTCTATAACTGTAGGTTTGTGTGTGATTGGTCAGGTCTAAATTCGGGGGACTGGCAACACTTCCCTTCAGTCTGAAGCCGATTCATCGTTCCTGGGTAGTACTAATGCAAAGTTCTGCTTTGCCTTTTTTGAATTGCATTCCGTCATATTTCCACAGAATTTGCCTCACAACTATTTCAGTAGTACAAAACATAAATGGCATTTTAAACAAACATCTTGTTAACATATTCTTAACATCAACCATAAATCTAAAAGGGGGCAAATCAGAAAGGAACGGAGACCGCAAAACACATTTTCCACCCATATCTGCCTTACTGTTATGGATTATTAACCGATGACATTGCAATATGCAAATCAGAGCAATTACCTTAAAAATAGGTTAAAGAATCTTGCGCTGCCACATACT
Source organism: Enteromius trimaculatus (assembly GCA_032361065.1). NCBI lineage: Eukaryota > Metazoa > Chordata > Actinopteri > Cypriniformes > Cyprinidae > Enteromius > Enteromius trimaculatus. The sequence goes on from JAUMHP010000059.1 coordinate 13,364,270, forward strand.
AATGTTCCATTCATACCTTGCCTGTCTTCTTCGGCCAGCATACAATAGGAGAACCAGTGATGGCCAACTTTGGATTGTCATCTGCATGCTCCTTTAACATAACCTGTTTAAGAAGCAGACAAAAAAAAAAAAAAACTTAAAATATTTTTTTGGCAATAATGAAAACAAATAGTTTTGCTGTGAAAATATAAATGCAAATACTTTGTGTTTTAATATATAATAAATCATACTTTAGCATTTGTAATATAATAAAAATGGTTGTGTATTTTAGAACATATTTTATTGCCTACAAATGGGCCTAAAAAAATGAATATAAAACAGTAGATTTCATATTTGATATAAAGGAGTTGTTGTTTTGTGTTAAAATCTTGTGCATGTTTTTAATGCTATGCACAATATCATGGTATGTTACCAACTTATTTGAATGGGTTAGTTCTACCAAAAATGTCAAATCTGTCGTCATGTCGTTTCAAGTCTGTAAGACCTTCCTTCATCTTCAAAACACAAATGAAGAGCTTTCTGACCCTCCATAGACAGCAACGCAACTACTGAACTACTTGTTCAAGGCCCAGAAAGATAGTAAGGACATCAATAAAATAATCCATGTAACATCAGTGGTTCAACTGTGAGAATACATTTTGTGCAGATAGAAAACAATAACTAATTTATTTAATTTCTTCTCGTCCATGTCAGTCTTCGCAGATGTTCATGAGAGTACCATAAGCGTCTGAAAACTAAAGGTGAGCCTCTGAAGTCACATGGACTGTTTTACCGATGTATTTACTAAGTTTCTGGTTCTGTGATTTCAGTTGTGTTGCTGTCTATGGAGGGTCAGATAGTTCTCGATTTCATTAAAAATATCGTAATTTGAGTTAAAGATGAACGAAGGTCTTACGGGTTTGAAACGCCATGAGGCTAAGTAGTTAATTAATTAACTTTAATTTTTGAGAGTAACCATTTAAGTGTGCACCTCAGAGATGCAAAATGTTGATAGATTATACAGGCCCCGATATACTTACAAACTAAAATGACGTAATTTTGTACAAAATCAGGCCAAAATGAAGTATGTTTGGAGTTTGTTTTGGCAGTTCAAAACAGTTGACCAAAGCAAACTTTTTGGGGAGTTTTTTTTAGGTCCTGAACGAGTAAGTTGAGTAAGAATGAAAAAGAAGTTTGTTTGAAGTATATCTGGGCCTTAACTGAACCTACAAATCTAGGTCCATAACTAGATTGCTGCACCCAACAGGTGCTTACTTCCATGTGGTATTCCTTGAGAAACTAAAAATGGAGTCAGGAGGATGCTATATTGATGTGAAATCAAGACACCGAGACAGACAAGACAAACAACAAGTGGAAAATGTATACAGACCTTCACGTCATCTAGCAGTGCGTTTGGGTCCTCGATGCCCTCTGGAACACATTTCTTTGTCTCCGGAAGGGATTCCAGCTTCTCCACCAAGGCTTTGAGTCCATTTAGCTCAAACTCTGTCAAGTGTGTCCATTTGCCGGAATGTTCCGTTCCAGGTGAGCCAGACGGAGTCTTGGGACACTCCGAAGGCAGGGACTTGAAGCTGTCTTCAGAATCATTGGCTGGGGATTTGAAGGACTGATAGAAAGGGGCAGTGGAGGAGGGCTGGGTCGTCCCCTCTGTCCTCTCCAAGCGCGTCTCACACGAGTCCTCCTCCATGTCCAGCCGAGGTGCAGAGACGAGACTCTCGGTTGCAAGCTTGGGTTCAGCTAAATCAAATCAGAAGAGAACAACAAGCTACTTGGATATCCGTACTCACCAAAAATGTACACAGAAGACATAGACTGAACAAGTCTGGGAATCATCTTGATAAATGTTGACATGAGTGAAATAAGGAAACTAGCCTGTGCTTTCTAAGATTCGAAATGCAAACTCACTTAGCTCCTAAGGAGTTCAGTAAGGCTGATTAAAATGGGCATTCATAAACCCTCTCCGATACAAGTTTTTGGATCGTTTCTGCAGCTCAGAATAATTTTTCAGTCCCATTCTTGCTAAAATTCAATTTCCTCACACTGCAAATCTCTTCTCTTTTGCTCTGGTATCACAGGCTATTTTTTCCAGTTCCCACACACAGACAATGCTTCTGATCTCATCTAGTTGCATTTATTATGCTATCTAACTCTGTGCCTGTAAATAGTTAATTTTTTTTGCTGTGCAATAGACTAATAAAAACTTGAATGCAAAACTTATTCCACAATGACTACTGCAATAGAAACTGCTATTAGCTTGGATACAATGATTGATTTGCAGGATGTTGCGGTTGCTTCACCGTCTGTGCTTCCAGTAGTAGCTGCCTCATCACATTACTGTACATTTGCATGATCTTGAGCGTGTTGCATCGCCAACACTCCCGGTTACTTGAAAATGACTTCTGGTTATGTTTATCACTGTAAATTGCTGTCAGTTCAGCCAACTCACCAGCGTGAGCGCAAAACTCCAGGCTGAGGTGCGAACGTCTGGTCAAGCAGTTCACGTACCTCTCCAACACATACCAGCACATCTCATAGAAGAAAGGGTAGCGGAATTTGGAGTGCACCTGAAACAGATATACAATGAATTACAAACACTATTACAAACCTTGGAAGGCTTTACAATATGGTTTAGTTTGATACCACTATTAAAGGCAACTAGTAATTACCGATCTTGGTTTTATTTGAATTTCTACAAGAACAACATGAGGGGAGTGTCTTTGTGATTTTTCTGATTAAACACAATTTATTAATTTTATTTATTTCTTTTAAAGCTCCAGGTTTGGTTTGTTGGGCTACAGAATATGGCCCCCAACATTTTATGATTATATATCAAAATAACAATAATAATAATTATTATTATTAATTCGTTTTTTCTAGTAGTAATACATTTTATCATTTTAATATTATTACAAATCAAAGTTATATAATAATTAGTGCTTTGAAATGATTAATCACGATTAATTGCATTCCAAATAAAAGATTGTTTACATTAAACGAGTGTGTACTGTGTATGTTCTTTAATTTTCCTAAATATATACAAGTTTGTATTTAGGTATACATAACTTAATATTAATATTTAAGATAAATTTCATCATTAAGATTTAATATAAGTTAATATATGATGAATAAGCACATTATAAATTAGGATTAAACTACATTTAAAATTGCTGTTCATTGTTAGTCTGCGATACGTAACGCATTAACTAATTTTAAGAAATATTATACAGTTTTACCCACAATTAAACATTTATACAGTTAAACTCCCATAACTGGCTTCATAATAGCTGGCTCTTGCAGTATGAGAAACGACAACATGACTAAGATGCTTCTCATGCACATATCTTTCCATTCCAGCTCCTCTCCAGGGAGGAAACTCACATTCTCAGAGTTATGGAGGGCTTGTGCTCTCATTCCCTCATACCTCCTTCAGCCAGTGCTAAATTTAGAGCACTGCAATAATGCAGCCCCTGGAACAACACAGCCAGTGTTCACGATCGGTCTTCTTCTCTGCCTGCTCTCTCTAGCAAATATAAAAATAGCCCGGCCCACCGGCTCTGAGCCCTGCAGAGACATCAAAGTCTCCAGGAGGTTCTGCTGGCAGAAAGTGAGCGACTGTAACTGGTTTGCCACTTTGAAATGTCACAACACATCAAAGGTGTCCAGTCTTTTAACTGTCAGCAACTGAGCCAATCAGAAGTGAGAATGGAGAACTTGTTTTAGGCTCAGTCCTGACATATA
>JAUMHP010000059.1:13368175-13380362 GCA_032361065.1 Enteromius trimaculatus
AGCGGCTAGTCGATGAATTGCAGTTTTAATCACTTCCGTGTTGGTTTCACTAGAGGGAGCGGGAGGTTGCCCCTTGACTAATACTTATACTCTATTGATTTATTTGTTAATATTTTGCTTTTACTTTTATATAGCAGTTTTTAGAAACTGTTTTTGTGCTTTTGTCATTTTTATTACATTTGGTTTAACATTTCTATATAGCTTTAATTTTTTCATTTCAGTTTCACAAATTTTAGTACTTTAACTTAATCCTTTATTTCAGTTAGTTGTGAGGGCTAGATTTAAGTTTAGGGTTTTTTTTTCTTTAAAATAATGACATATTATTTTAGCTTTATTTTAAATAGCAAAAGTGATTTTTAATACAATAACAGCACTGGTTATGGAAAGTTTTTGGTGGTACTTCTAATTAGATTATATGATATTTTATAATACCCTTTAATGAAAACTAGTTACATTTTATTGATTACATGATTTTAAAGTAATAATGTATATTTAGCTTTTAATTGAACTCACAAAGCCCCTGCAGTTTCCTTATAAATCCCAGTTTGGGAAATGTTGATGTAATCAACATGCAATTTATGTTGTCTATAACAACAAATGTAATATATTTCTTTCTCTTTGTATTTTTTTTAATCAATATGGTACAAGATTATCTTACTTAAATCAGTGTATATAAACAAGTTGGTACAAAAAGTAATCAAATAATGATTACATAAAATGTGTAACATAATAGATGTCAATGTTAGGGACTATGATTTGTCGTCACGTAATTTGGAATCAGTAACGGACTACAATTTGTAACTAATCTACCAAGCACTGTTTACAATATATTCATAAATATTATCAATTAAAATTTCTGAAAAATGTGCATTGATTAGAAATCCCTTTTAAATGCATCAAATTAAAAAGACAAACTGATAAATTATCAAACAATCTATAGTTTTTTTTTTTTATAAAAAAAATAAAAAAAATGCTTCACCTTTGTTCTGTCCTCAATTTCGTAGACAGTGAGCTGCATGGGAATGTTGAAACTGTGTAAAATATTCCCGCCAAACACCAAAGTGTCTTCTGGAGTGTAGACGGCATGGACCCAACCTACACATACGAGTACAAAAATATGAATGCTCAATTTCAGGAATGAAAATATTGTACAAAGGCTTGAAGTTTTCTGCTCTCAAATGTCATTCTCCATTCTGCATATTATGTGCGTCACTGAAGTCAAACTTGCCGCTATTTTTGAATCTAAACGCAAATACAAATGACATTTCAGAGCTTTAGTGGAATAATTGCTTAACTTTCAGTCTGTTCCTCGCAGGAAGCTATTGTATGACTTTATAAACCTCTAAATACAGCACAAATGTCATCGGGATGGCTTTTATTGTTCTTTTTTGGACTTTAAAGAGCTTGATAGACATAATCAACGGTTGTTGTATTAAAAAGAGCTTCACGGAGATTCTTCAGAATTTGTGTTTCACAGCATGAAGCTGAGTAAACAGTAACAGAAATCACATATATCCAAAGTGACTTTCATTGGTCTACTCCTCTTCCGTTTTTCTTAAATATATGCACTGACCTGAAGGGATGAAGAACGTGTAGCCCTGTTTCAGCTCCACTCGCTGGCAGCCGTCTGAACGGTCACCCAGGAAGATATCGCTCTGTTTGCCGGACAGCACCCAGTCCTCATACAGAGACAGATTGTGTGGGCTTGGAGGAATCAGCCAGAATACCTGGATACCAAGAGAGAGAGCAATGCAGGTGTGATTCTAAACTGGGATATGATTGTCCTTCTTTAAAATGAATAATTCACAATCGTGTGTCAGCATAAATCCTTTATGTGCAAGTTATTTATCTCTTCCATTTATTCAAGAGAAGACTAGGCCTGGATAATATATATATATATATATATATATATATTCATGTGCGTCTCGTCAGTAAAGCCGTTTGTTTCATTAGCGGTAAATCTCCATCAGCTGTTTTCAAATGAAGAGCCAGTTAATACACCCAGCCCTATAGCAGACAGTGTGGTTCAAACATCTAAATGTTTTCATTTATACCAAGAAATTAATAAAGTTTACAAAGGTTTAGACAATAAACATCAACATTAAAAAACAAAGAACAATATGTCAATCTTATGAGGATTCGGAACTTATAATAATGAAATCTATAACACAAAACATAAAAATGCAACAAAAAGACAATGGTTACAAATTGAAATAAATTGAGCTGGAAAGGAGGTTTCTATTCAAATTGAAAATCATCAGAAAATTTAATTAAAGTCAAAGCTAATGCTTTACTATTGGTAGTCTGCGATTTCTAATTTTGTAGCCAATTTTAAATTTATATAATACCTTATATAAATAACCTTAGTTAATGCATTATCTAAAAATGAGCAATACATCCATTACAGTATTTATGAATATTTGTTAATGTTAGTTATGCAAGTATATGTTCATTGTTAGTAGTAGCACTAGTAATAAAATCTTTGTCTTTTCACAGGCAAATTATGCAGCATTAACCTCCTAAACAGACATCATGTTTCCAGAAGGACTTCCTGTTCCGGTTCATTAAATAATACTAACACATACCAGTTTTGATTTTGTATTAGTGCATGTTAACTATGATTAATGGACGTTTATTGTGAAGTATCACCACAGTACAGTATGTAATACACAACTGTAAAAGCATTTCACTAATGGTCTCAGACATTTGGGCAGCGCTGTATATTTGCATGACTAAAAATGTCAAGAATTAGCTCACGACCTTGCGATTTCTCTGCAAGTGAAATCGGTTCAATTCTGGTGAAAGCAGGAGGATTATGTAACGGGGATAAACTCCTACAACTCTTCCTAGAAGTTCCTTTAGTCATACATGTGTCACTCTCGTCTTTCTTGCACATGCCAGCACTCTTGTTTGACCTTTCTGAGCGGATATTATTTGATACACACACACACAAGCACCATTTCTGCTGACGCGGCAGCCCCCGCAGCGATGCAACAATGCAAACAGGGAAGGGATTCATTTACAGGGCCTCTAGACACCTGATCTTCACAGATCACAAGCCAAAGTCAATCCTGCAGAAAATCATTATTGCTTTGAAAGTAATAGCATAAACAAAACGCCAATATGGACAATAATAATAGTAAAAGCACTACTAACTACCCAACACTTACCTTTCTTCCTTTGAAGACGTGGTACCATACCGACGTGCCGCCAAAGTCGATGTGGAAGTCAGTGAAGCAGCCTTTTACGCTCATCAGACAGTATCTACAGAGAGAAACAGGGAAAGTACAATGGTGATTCGCAACATCTGCATAAATAGAGCAGTGCGATAAATCCCTAATGCGGTTTATAAGTCTTCACAAAAAAATAGACTGTATTTGCAACTGGGAGTAACCACACCATAGGAATGTCCAACTCCCATCCAATGAATATTTCCTTCAAAACCATATACAGTGGAATTTCCCCTTCTCAATCAACAGCATTATCAGAGCACAGCACAATGTTATGACTTCCAAAAAAATAGTTGGAGCTATAAATCAAAGCTAATTTCTCTCTCAGAACGTACAGAGCGATAGTCACAGACTTGGTTGGTTTGTTTCAGATAAAGCCGTCTCAGCAGCAGAACGGGGATGGAAGCTATTTGCGGCTTATGCATTTGTCATCCGCAGCGTTTAGCAAGGAGCGAAATTAATCAAACCCCAAACTGCCTCGGTGTCTGGTTAAAATCTGCCCAACTGAGCCGGGAGAAGAAGAAAGCGGAGAAATCAGTTGGCCCTAATGAGCAAAAGGCATCGCTCACCGCAGGGCATTGTGAACTAAAAAATGATTAGGCATCAGTTTCGAAGCAAACGCAGATGGTTGAGGGCCTGAGAAATGAGCCTACTAAATTTAGGGTCGCCAAAGTATGGATTCCATGACGGTTAGACGTTTAACTGACAGGTTAATTAGTACCAGACGGTTATCTTTGCCCATCAAACCGTGCCAGCTGACGTTCTGGCAGTGTAAATGTCAGATGATGTCACTGGAAATGACATCATATGTTACAGCATCAACAAAAAAGCACATTGAGCCCTTTTGATCCAGATAATAAGAACAAGGCAAAAGCACTCGTTGACTGCAGGCCGCAGAAGGTAACACTAGGGTAATACCTTGCAACCTGAACCTGAAGAGGTTACATCCTATAACTGGAGCTCTTAGATGAAAGGTCATGAATAAATAATCATTGACTAATAATGAAATCAAATGTTTTTATGGATTACAATTAATAAAATTAAAAAGCATTAATTAAAACAAGTATATTTGTTTATTTTACAACTGTATTTTATTTATATATATATATATATATAATTAAATGACCCCATGCGATACATTTATAGATTTTTTTATTGATAATAAAACTTTGTAAATCCTGTAATATTAAATTTAACATTACATTTCATTTTTATTTTTAAAAACACATGTATAACTTTAATATAAAAATCAACCCATGTGAAACATATTAATAGAATTTTAATATTAATAAATGTATTTCTCTTAAATATTATTAGTTTGGTTAATTTAACATTATATTTTATTTTTAAAAATATGCATAGCTTTAGTATAAAAATGGCCCCATGTGAACCATATTAATAAAACTTTAATATTAATAAATGAAAATACATATTAATAAAATACAATAAAAAGGAAATTAACAAATCTAAAATATTTGTGTTTCAGATTTTATTTGAAAATATTATATAATATTAATTTACAAAAGTACCCCATGTAAACAAATATAATATTATACATTATATTTATTTTAAGTAATTTCATATTTAAATCTGATTCTTTATTTATGGTTGTTCACATCTCCTCTTATTTCTTATTTTCAGGCTGCTTGAGCATCGTTTCATATTCTATTACCGCATACATGCATAATCACACCATAGCAGAAAGAAATGCAACCGAAAATTCTGCTCTATGAACACATATCTCAAACAGTGCATTTAGTAACTAAAACAGTGAGCGTTGCAGCCCGTGTCATCCATCCCACAGAGCGGTCAGTGAGGGGCATGACGCACCAAAGCAGCCAAAACAAAACTATAACCTTGATGTGCACAAACACGCCGAGTGATCTTTCAAATTTCAGACTAAACATGCAACCCTCACAAACATCTTATTACACCACAACTGGAATGACCACAAATTATTGGTCACCCTGGTTCATAAAGTTGAGCAAACTTTTGCAAACCCTAATGGGACCTCTTAAGGATTGTTTACATTATCGCACCTTAGTTTTCAATGCAATAAAACACACATACCCAATAGATGTTCATCCCCATTTGAGGCACTTCACCGTTCTGACGTGTCCCCATGTGATTTAAAACAACAGAACTAAACTGACTTTCAGCACCGAGTTCTTCCTTTATACTAGAGCTCAATGAACACAGAGTCAGGAGTCAAAGGGAAAGTGAGATAGAGAGAGCGAGAGTGGGCTTTCCTGCGCAGGAAATACTCCTATGCGATGCTCTGATTGGCTGAGGAGGATTCATTGGGATACTGCAGCAGCCTGTGAAGATCCGCCTCTTCTCCGCATTGGAAGAGTGCTGCCTAGCAACCTGACGGAGTCACAGCCAGCTGCAGGCCAAAGAAATGCGCAGCATGCGCCGAGCAGCAAAGCAAAGGAACCGTGCTAAAGGAGCAGAACTCATCTTTGACTAATGTAGTTTTCAGACTGACTCGACATGCTTTGAGACAAAAAAAAAACTTCCTGGAGGGAAATCGGACCGAACAACAAAACCTTAATCTTGTGATACAACTACACTGGCATTGAAACATGCGTATAACATTGCAAAAAGTGCCATTGAAAGAGAGTCTCTCAGATCTTTACTGCCATTTACAGAGTCTGACTTGACAAAGTCTGTAATTTCCTCCGGACACAATCCCTGATAATCTAATAGAAACACTGCAGCATTAACCAGTGTTTAACTGCAATTAAACGGCAAGATAATATAACGCAAAGCATTGTCACATTTATTACTTAAAATGGATCTTTGTAAGATTGTGATGAATGAGTGACAGTTTTGAATACATTCGGTAACTGAGCCTTGTCCAAACGCAGGAATCAGGTAAGGAAGCATTTATTATTGATATTAGCTGCCATGACAAATCATGCACCTGCTTGCTTTTCTGCTTTATTTAAGAGTCCTTGTGAACGTATATGCTAGAATAACAAATAACTGTAACAACAAGATAACATTAGCTAACATTAACTAAAGTGCAATAAAGTGTTCATTATTGCAAAGAGTTAACCGAATTATTTATTTTGAGCAATGTACATAAAAAAACAAATAATAATACTTCATAGATCTTTGTAAAAATGACTATAACTGTGAAAGTGCAGTGTCAAAGTCTTTGTAAAAGATGCATTCCTAATTGTTTTCCAAAATAAAATTAAATATTACCTCTGAACTTTGGGATACTTCATCTCAGACATGACATTTGTGGCTTCGGTTTGTTTATGTTTAAGATGCCGTGGCCACATATTGTCCACCCAATCCACCAGATCCACCTGAAGACAAGCGGAAATACTGTCAACTTTAAACAACAAGGAGACAAGGGAGGATTATAAATGCTTAACAACTAGTTTTACTTGCAACTTTAATATGAACGGTTTCCCACTGCATGTAACAATATCAGAAAAAAAGCAGAACATGCGGAACCAGTATTGATTTACTATTATAGTTTTTATTACAGTATGTTAGTAGCATTTGTTTACATGTTTCTATTAATAGCTGTTCCATATGAATTATTTTTAAATATATAGCAATTGTGTTATGTGCTCTTGTTTTTCTTTCCAATTCAACTGAGAAATATTGGCTTGGGAACGAACTAAAAATAAATTTCACATTCAACAAATAAACATGGACTCATATAACTTTTAAAGGAGAGGTAAAGGGGGGGGGGGGGGGGTGTTTGACTGGCACAAAGGTAGTAAGATTGAACTGCATGTGCAATTTATTACTATCATCCTTTCTCTCATCTGCCCAATTACATTCACACTTACCGACATGCATAATACTTTGAAGAAAGGGTTACAGTTACAAGTACGTTTTGCCTTGATAGTGTCGTTTTAGATTTAGGAAACTCTGTGTTTTCAACTTACCACAGTGGGTCTCTTGATCAGATTCTCCAGTTTGGTGTGACTGAACTCCAGGCTGATGACGTTGAACAGCTTGTCACGTTCGTTCTCAGGCGTCTCGTAGTAGCGCACAAACTGTGCCATGGTCATCTCTGAGCCCTTCTGTGTGCTAACGTCCATCACGTCAACAGCCCGCCTGCTGCCTGAACATCCATGCAGAAAGTCTTTCTATTAAATATGTTTCTAAAGTAAGATTAATAATACAGGTAATGGATTAAGGAACCCATTTCGCTCGTTTCTTCCAAACCAAACAATTGCAACTTTGTTTCCTGCATTTCTAAAAACTCGTTTTACTTAGTTTACACAATTGTCACTTATTCTAGCTTTAAAAAATTAATAAATTAAAAAAAATTAAAAAAAAAAAAAAAAAAACCCTCTTTGTGCTTTTATGTCATGGCAGAACTGGCTTTCAAATTTACCTGATTTAAAATTATTGCAAAAATTGTTTAGAGTTGTAGTTGCATGGTATCATCACTAGAGGACGTAAAGGTTCTTGTTTATCCATATTTTTTGTATTTTCTAAACAGGTCTTGCTGTGAAGTTATACAACTGAGTTACAGCCAATAAATACTGACTTAAGATTAATCACACAGAGATAATTACAAAGTTATTTACCAGCAACATAAATGAACATGCATGCCATTAATCCTTGTTGTAATTAATATCTTCTTCCTCAACGCTAATAAGGAGTAAGATGGACTACATGTGTATGATAACATCAAATTGATCAGATATATAAACAAATGCATATGTAATCTTCATAATAACAGCATACAGACATGGTGCATGTTTAGTTTCATAATCCAGCTGCAGCACATTGTTCCTGCATTATGCAAGGCTTGATTAGATACTGGCAATATAAAACTGAGAAAACACAATAAAAGTCCCAGACACTGAAAATGAAAACTAAAAGCATACCTTGTTATTAAAATATTTCACTGCTTTTTTTGATTGAGTACAGTCACTTTTCAATCAAACAACTGCAGCTGTTCATTTTAAATGCAATAAAATAAATAAAAAGTAGTAGTGTACTTACCAACCAAACCCTTGATTTCACTCACAGTAAATTCTGGCTCTGGCATCCTGTAGTACATTAAACAATTCAAATAAGATATTGACAATGACACTGTAAAATGTATAGAAATGTGTGAAATAAAACCATTTTACTTGCTCTTACCTAATTCCCAGTCCATCTTTGGCTTTAAATATGAGCGGAGTTCGCAGCGCCTCTCTTTGAACATATTCATAAGTAAAATCTAGGACGGCAAAAACATTAGACTGCGTTTAAAACCAAATCCATGGATTTTAAAATGGAGAGCATACAAGTAAAACTAGCATTAAATGTAAATAAAGGGGTGTTTCAGAAAAAAAGCTGCACAGCCAAGACTTCAAACACACCTTATTACTCATTATTATAAATATTGTCATACGAATTCGGGACACTTGTTGGCTGTTTTTCCTTCACTATCCACCAAAACTAATCCATTGCCAAATATAATTTTAATTTTGTAAATAAATTAGATGTACTGCAGGCACAGTTTATACTTGTCTGCTTTTTCACAAAGAAATTCACTTAAATTCATTAAGTCAAGACTATTAATAAAAAAAAAATAACTCAAAAATAGTATTTAAACAAATGATCTTGTTCAAAAGTGCACCAAAAAGTAACCAGTAACCATTTACTTCTATAGAATCCTCTCATACTATGGAAATCAGTGGATGCAAGGCTACCAACATTTTCTAATATAATCTTTCATGTTTAAAAAAAAAAAAAAAAAAAAAACTAATGCAACTTTTGGTGAGTAAATAGTGACAGTATATTCGTTTTTGGCTGAACTATCAACCATGAAATATTAAATCATAAGCAGTACAACTTGTATTTGCAGGTGCAGGTGCCAACGGGAGAACAGAAACTACAATATTTAAGAACGTAGTACATATGAATTGCACTAATAAGCTATACACACACACTAAAGTACCTTTTCCCTCCATATAGTGAACAAATTCGCTGTTGTACGAATTGCTCTCAAGTTTGTCCTCCACGCTGAAGCCCCTGATGTTTGTGATTTCCTCCACATCTGACAAGTCCTCGTTCTCGTCGTACATCCTTCTGCAGATCGAGCGCTGGACGAAAACAACACATGATGAAGAAAACCTGCCTCATTCTGTGCTCGGATGTGAGATATAAAGCTGGGCTGGGATGTTATATCATTTGCACGAATGCCAAATTCAGTGATTAACATCCAGGCCTTAATCGTCGACCATCTTACAGCTGTTATATAATTAATACATGTCAAATCAGCGTGAACGAGTCAAACTTCCCGATGAATTTTAGACACACGAGGGTCGCGGGGCAACAATGTGTGCGGTTCCGCACGAGCGTCTGTATATGGAGCATCTCGCTCTCTTTGTAATGTTATGAAACATGTGTCCTTTCCTGTTTACCATTACGAGCGTATTGCATTTAAGCTATTAATGTGGCGTACGTCGCACTAATTCACGTACCGCAGTGATTCGCCCCGATTCAGGCCACTAAACACAATGCATGTCGATGTGAGACTGAAATTCCCGATTTAAAACGAGTCTTTGAAAGGACAGCTTCAACTACACACCAGTTTGCGTCCGGATTCCGCGCACGCCTCCATGTCCGAGCCTTTCGACCGCGTTAATTCCCTCAGCGCTTTATTTGGACCATATTTGACGCCTAAAGTTGTGCACACTTTGATTGCTTGTATAGAAAACTAAGTAGGAACCATTTTTGTGTAGTGCACCGTGACGTCACGGTCAACAGAATCAAAACATTGCAGGAACGTCACGCGGATCTTGTTAATGAGGGGTTAAAACAACATCCGTATTTATAGTTGTCGGAATGGTTGGTGTGGGGTTTTTTTTAACGCACAGAAATTATTTTTCGAGGGAGTCAGAATTGGTCTTTCTTCTGTTTGGCACGCGCGCTCCTGCACGCACGCACGCGCTGCAGCTGCTATGCTCGTGCATATGTGCTTCATCAACAAGACACTGCTGGTGCGACAGTAACTAAACATCTATTAATGTAACATCCACACGTTATAGCCTCAGTAACAATAGAAATACGTTTGCGTAATCGGCCATGGTTAAATCACAATTATTTGGGACATTCTATGACAAATTGTAAGGTATAACAGATATATTTCATATATTTAATGTTTATTTTAGTTTAAAAAACTTAGCGTTGTTAATTATTATTAGTAGTATAATAATTATTATTATTATTATTGTAGTATTTTTATTTACTAATTACTTTAGAAATCAAATAGCGAGTATTTGACAAAATATGCATATTGCTTACATTCCTATATATACAAAAATTAATATATGACAATAAATGAATAATGCATAATGACAACTAAAATAAAATATATATTTTATAAAAAAGTTTTTTATCAAAATGTGAAATGTTGCTGATATAGCTAGAGAAACAAAAAATGCTTCCTCCAGACATAAAAATATAAATGTTTTTTTAAATAACACATCAGCTGAGGTTAAATGAAATTTGTATGAAAAAACTATATATATATATTCATAACGTTTATGTGCATACATACGAAAATGCATTTTTAAAGCCGTTTACAACTCATAATTGTACTATAATAATAAATATTAAATAATTATACAAAATACTAATATTAATCATAAAAATATTAAAGTATTAGAAAAGAAAATACACCAATGAGATATATAATTTCCCAGAAAAGTTGCAAAACAGCTTTGTTTTCTTGCTAATTTTGCAGCAAATTTATCTATCCTTCAGTTTCATGTGGTGTCGCGAAGGCTTGTGGGTAATGCCTTCGCGATGCATCTAGTTTCACTTGAGCAAGCTAGCTGACAGTCTCGTTCGGACGCAGCGCTGGAGATTCACCATTAACCCAGCGCAATGCTCCGCTGAATCTCTCCGATAGTTTCTCACAATCTCTGCTCGGATGAACATGAGTCGGAACGAGCATTCGCTGCAGGCTCTGTCCTGGAGAAAGCTTTATCTGAGCAGAGCCAAACTCAAAGCGTCCAGTCGCACGTCTGCTCTTTTATCCGGTTTCGCAATGGTGAGTTGTTTTTCGCGTGTGTTTATTTAGTGCTGTGGATGTTCAGTTTGCTCCCGCAGTATAAACACTGAGTTGATAAAGAGAAGGCGCGTGTTTAATAGTGTTGTGCAAGTTTAAGCGAATATTTTGGCTTCAAAGGGCGCATGACTCGAGTCTTTGATGCATCTGCGATCACAAACTGACAGCCACAGTTGTTTAGCTCGTGCTAACGCTCAGCTAGATACTGTACATATTTGCATGACGGCAGTTTTTACTTAGTGATGTTTATAAAGAGCATCACAAAAAGCATAACGCCGGATGCAGCAAAAATCTCAACTACTTATTGAGTCTTCCACTGCAGTGCACTTTAATTCAGTGCCAAACCCATTCTGGAGACATCTTACAATATAATTTGCACATGTACAACTTTAAATTCACTTTAGAATCTTATTAAAATAAGTTTTTTATTTTATTTTATTTATTTATATTTGTTTGAAATGTATCTGTATGTGTATAAAAGCTTTAAAAAATATAATATAATATAATATATATATTAGAATTAGCTACTTATAACACTTTCCATATAGATAATTCAGCTTGTGGTCAATTTTAAACACACACTCAATCACACGTTTATATATTACATATATTTATATACATTATAAAATTCAAGAAAATAAATTTAAATATTTTCAAAATATACTTTATGGATGTGTGTGTATATATATATATATATATACACAGTACACATACATATATTATATAAACCAAAAACTTTTATTTTGAATATGATAAATTGCGATTAATCACTTGACAGCATAGATAGATAGATAGATAGATAGATAGATAGATAGATAGATAGGAATAAAGGATAGAAACAGTTTTAATCAACACTATATATATATATATATATATATATATTTTTTTTTTTTTTTTTTTTTTTTTTTTT
>JAUMHP010000059.1:13380462-13418054 GCA_032361065.1 Enteromius trimaculatus
TATAAATAAACAATTATTTAAATGTTAATTATTTACATATTCATGAGGCTACTGATAAACAAATATACATTTTTGTGTATAATGTTTTTTTATTATAGTTTATTACATTATTTATAGATAGCAACATTTTATGTATTTTGTGGTACATAAAATAGTTTATTTTGTCCACACAGTAAGGTTGGCTCAAAATGACTGCTCTCTCATGATAACTGATATTACAGTACAGTATTTGTTGTGTTCAAGGGCTATATTTTACCTGTGTTTTCCTTTCATTCCACAGGTGGCCATGGTGGAAGTACAGCTGGACACCAATCACGACTATCCCCCCGGACTGCTCATAGCGTTCAGTGCTTGCACCACAGTGCTGGTGGCCGTCCACCTGTTCGCTCTCATGGTGAGCACCTGCATCCTTCCCAACATCGAAGCCGTCAGCAACGTGCACAACCTCAACTCGGTCAAGGAGTCTCCTCACGAGAGAATGCATCGCCACATCGAGCTGGCCTGGGCTTTTTCCACAGTCATTGGTACGTTGCTCTTCCTGGCTGAGGTGGTCCTGCTGTGCTGGGTCAAGTTTTTACCCATTAAGCCGAAGGACCAGAAAAACGATACTATATCTGCCGGAGTGGCTGCTGCGATCACGTCTACCTCCATCATGGTGCCTTTCGGCTTGGTTTTTATCGTCTTCGCTGTGCATTTCTACCGCTCCCTGGTCAGCCACAAAACCGACCGACAGTTTCAAGAGTTAGAAGAGTTGGAGGACTTACAGAACGAACTGGACCATCGAGGGGAGGCGTCTACCTTACAGTCTCCCAGTTCCCTTTACCTCTAGCTTTGAGTTTGGGAAAGAGCTTCTGTTAATGTTTTAGGTTTGTCAAGTGTTGCAACACATCGTAATTTCGACCGTAGTATTGATCTATCTGTTGCATGTGGACACCAGACTGTCCAGTTTTATATGTGTTGAGGATTTGTCCACGGTTTCTGCTAGATTTACTAATACCAGTCAGACTGTGATAACTGTGAAAGCATGCACTGCATGTTTTCTGGATATATTTTTTTTTTGGTTCTTATAGGAGTTGTTCGCCCAGAAATGAACATTTTCCTAAAATTGACTCGCCTTCAGGTCATCAAAGGTGTATTTGAGTTTGTTTCTTCATCGGAAGAGAATTACAGGAATTTAGCATTATTTGTTCACCAGTGGATGCTCTGCAGTGAATGGGTGCCATCGGAATGAGAGTTCAAACAGCTGATTAAAAACATTACAACAATTCAAAAGTAATGCATTAAGACATTAACTAAAAACATATAGCTACAGTGCTCTTTCTTAATAATATTGCTTTCTCCAGTGAAAATTAGTTTTATTTGAATCAGGAGAGAAACATGCACAGGTCCAATCACATATGTCAGTGAATTTTTCAGTCATAGCATTAGTATGGATTATGCTCTTGTATTTTGGCAATAAAAAGTTATTGCTTAAAGTAATATGTTTCTTACAAACAAGCAGGTTTTCACTTCACAAGACGTTAATTGCTGGACTGGAGTGGTGTGGGTGATTTGTGGACTGTTGTGATGTTTTTTTATCAGCTGTTTTGACTCTCATTCTGACGGCACCCATTCTCTACAGAGGATCCAATGATACATTTCTCTGATCTAAATGTCTCAAATCTGCTCCAAACCCATCTACATCTTGGATGGCCTGAGGTTGAGTCAATTTTCAGTCGTTTTTTTAACGTATTTTTTGTTATTTCTTTAATTTATCACAGGGAAAATCCTTTATTTGGCAGCTGTGCCAGTTCTGTTACTTACAAGGTTTTATTTTTTTTAAGGCAAGCTACATTCTTACAGACATGGGTTTATATTACAAACACTTTTTTTTAACAGTGATCAGAGGCTTGTTTGAAGTTATTACAGTGCAGGGGACACTTTTACGTCTGCTTGACCAAATAATTTTGATGCATTCTGAATCAGGGCTTTGCTGATGAACAGCTGAATCAACCAAAAATTAGAGTCTTATTCAAAGTCGTTTTTTTTCCCTAAATGAACTCCCCGAATGAGCACATCTTGGTAGAAACAAAGGCACTTTATCAACATGTTCGTCTGACCTTTTTTGGTAGTATTTGAAGTGGATTCCCATTAAAGGGGCCTCTGTTCACTCTGAAGTCGGACACAAGTGCTTAGAGCAGTCACGGCTAAAGAGCTGGCAGGATTGTGCGATTATGCTACCAAACACTTTTAAACAAAGTGTTTTTTAAGCAGAAGACCGTTTAAGCATGTGGTTACATCAGCAGCATTACTAAAACAACATTTAATTAAGATGTTCAGTATTGCCATATTGAAACACAATTTTTTTTTTTTTCCAAATTATGTGAAACAATATCCGTGTTGTGTGTAAAGTTTTAATTCAGAAGCTCTTTTTATTAGTGCGCAGCATGTGCTGGAATTTTAAAACTTACAGTTTTATACATTTTAATTAAAGTCTTAATCAAACCAACTTCAACCAACACCTTTTTGTGTTCTTTTATATCATTTATGACATGCATTTCTTGCCAAAATTAGTATTTTGTTAAATATTAGTAAATGTGCCAACATGCTTTTTTTGTATTGTGTGATAGTGTTTTTATTGTGAGTGAAGAGTTGATAAAATGTATTTCACTGCACTAGTCTGCCTTTCTTGTCTTCAGGATTTTGGCAAGGTACATATTGCCTAGCAACGGTAAGACTTGGAAACGTGGTCTCTGTTGATTTCTCCTTGTCCTCAGTGAAATATGCTCGTGCCTCCATCAGCACAGCCTGTGAATCCTGTAGGCAAACCTTTGGACATAAAAAGCAGAGCTGTAATTCACACCATTTCTAAATCTGCATTAGGTAATAAACCATGCAAAACAACAAAATGTTTTGAGCTGTTTGCTGTTAGAGCGGTCAGAACCTATGACTGTAATGCTTCATGCATTACTGTTAAAATGGAAATCATGCAAATGAGCAAACATGAGCGCTTATCATTTACCTTGGGAATTGGATACACTGTTGGTCTAACCACTGCTTCTCTCCCGAAATCAGACATGGTTCCACATTTAGCAACGCCGTCAACCCAGAAGCCTTCGTACAGCTGACCTCTGTCCAGGTAGAAGAACTTGCCGTGTCCGTTTTTCTGTCCGTCGCTCCAGGTGCCCACAAACCGGTTTCCATTAGCTTTAAAAAAAAAAAGATTAAAAAATGTATGCATTTATTATGCAAATGTTTATGCCTTTATTAAATAAAGGCAATTAAGATTATTTGCATTACATCATTTTAATTAAGAAAATTCTTACTATAATGCAAATAAATATAATTGTTTTATATAATATAAAAAATGTAATGCTAAAGAAATGCATGTTATAATATAAAATGCATTGTATGCATGCATTAAAAATATTTATTAATATAAATGCATTATGTATAATATCTCTGTACTGTTTAGAAATATACATGCATGTATATTTTAAGCATATATTTATATAAAAATTAATCCTATATAAATATGAATAAATATATATATATATACAAAAATATACACAATATTTCTTAAGGTGTTTATATATAAACATACACAGCACACACCACACACACACAATATTATAAAAATAAACTTTAATTTTGCATTAATCGATTTAACAGTACTAATGTATGCGTACGTATGAATTGTTTTTCTTATTTGTTGATCTGGACATGTTTTAGTGAGATCCAACAGTTTTAAGTCTGTACCTAGGAGAAGCAAACCCTCCCCGTGATGTTTGTCCATCAGCCACTCTCCCTCATACAGCTCCCCGTTCTCATACTGCATCCGTCCCCAGCCACTCCTCTGATCTTCCTTCCACTGCCCCTCATAGAAAGCAGATGGATTGTAGAAATATGTCCCAACACCCTTTGAGCAAAAGGTCGACAATTTATATGTGGAAACTATGGAACGTGTGATGACAAACAGTGTTTGATACTTACTTCCTTCTTGTCATTTCGCCAAGAACCAACATAAACCCTCACATACTCTTTGGTTTGAGGGTCAGTCTTGCTCAGGGTTCCATAGCCTTCTCTCTTTCCACACCTCCAGTCCCCATCATAGATCATTCCTGTTTTTTTCCAAACCTGCGTGCCTTTTCCTTTTTAAAGTAAAAGCTACGTTCAGGAACATTTTGTCAATGGAGGGAAAATCAATCTGCAACACTAACCTTTGATAAGCAACGTTTCCTAGAAACACATAATGTAATCTGCAGAACACATCTAAATAACAAAGTAAATTAAATTAAGGCTAGTCTATTAAAATCTTACTGTGATCCTCAAGGACTGTTATGTTTAAAACATGCCATAAAATATTCAGTCCATTTAATATTACCATGTTTCTTATTGTCCATCCACTCGCCTGTGTATTGATCTCCATTGACCGAATACACAGTGTGATGAGGGCCACATTTATGGGCTTTTTTGTCCCAGAGTTTTACAAGCGGTTCTGTAGTCTGGGGTCTCTTCAAGAAGGGCATACTGCACGAAAAAAGTTATTATTGTTATTAAAACATTATTATCTAGAACGTGCGCTAGCACTATGATACTTTTTGCAGCACTTAAAAAGTGTAAATACAAAGTTTAGACTTACCTGAGACCATATTCACCATCCAAATAACTTAAATAAACTATGAAAAATATATTAAAACTTTAAACTAGTCGATCTCGAGTAGACTGCCCTGTTAAAAGAATTCGTGTACGGTAACCAAGCAACAAGCCTGGACTAATATTTATGTTCGCTTACGCTCCCGGTCATTAGGTGGCGACGTCATCCTCGAAATCGTATGCCGGCCTGTGATTGGACAGGTGAAGAAGCAGAGCTTATATAAAATGCTAGAGCGCCTACTAGCGGCAATGTGCGGCAGAGCAGCGCCAGCGCAGAAGGGTACAATGTCACTGGAGAGATGTCAAAGTGAATGGACAGAAATAGAGCAAGAATATCAGCAATTGCAGGTTTGAACTCAACGGATGTGTGTTGCATTTATGCCCTGATAGCTTAAAGATGAATCTTGTGTCAGTAAAGAATCAAATGCGTCTGTTTTGGATGTTTATGACGCGGCTAACAGGCTTTAGCTCATCAGATGTACTGCTTTTCTTTTGTTACTGTACATGTGTTTTTAACCAGCATCAGTTCTCTGAAAACATATTTGAATGAATAAATATATTCCTGTTTGTTTTCGTTCTTTTGGAAAATTTGGCGTGTTAGTTTGATCCGATAATGATTCACCAATTTAACTGGTTAAACCAGGTTAGATGTTAACCAAGAGTTGTTGCTCAACTGTAAAAATGATCATATGATCGATTCGTGGCTTAGATTACAGGATGGTGAAGCTCTGTCTAGACAGTGAAGTTCCTGAAACACCTGGGGTCTAATAGGCTAATATATACAAAAGTCCCTTTTAGGGCAAGTTATCAAGGTAATGCTATGGGTTTGTTGTTGTATTTGGATATATATACAATGGTAGTACCCTGGTTTTTATTTTAATTACCCTTATGTAACATGTAAAAACCATGAGCCAAAATATTCAGTACTATGGTACAAATCAAAAAAACATCTGAGATGTATATAAAATCCATTCAAATAGTAAATACCAGTGGTCATGTGTTACCAGGCCTGGTTAGAGGTGATAGAAAGGATTGGCGCATGTTTAAAATGCCCTTCTCATGTTCAAAATACCTCATGCTTAAAATGGAGCATCCAGCGGACGCATGTGCCCATTGAAAGGTCATGCGATTCTGATTTTATTTTGACTTCCAGTGTGTTTTATGTTTCAGGAAACGCACAAAGTCTACAGACAGAAGCTGGAGGAGCTGACGAACCTGCAGGCGATATGCAGCAGTGCCATTAGCAAACAAAGAAAAGGCCTGAAAGACCTCAAGCATAGTCTTCACAAGTATGAGCCGAGTTCCAGATGTCGCAAAAGATCTTAAGCAACACGTTCGCGATGATGAAATGGGTCCTTTTTCTCTTTTGTTGCGAACAGGTGTACGAAAACGTGCAACGAAAAAGAAACGGAGGTGATAAACGACCTGAAGGTTCAAATTAAAGAAAGGCAAAATGTCTTTTTTGACATGGAGTCCTATCTGCCGAAGAGAAACGGGTGAGTTTTAGTTCTTCATTCTGGTATGTATAGTATAGTTGTGTGGTTTGGTTTTGAGGTTACTATCTTGAAACTGTTGTCTTCTCCTTTCAGACTGTACTTAAATTTGGTCCTTGGAAATGTGAATGTCACACTCCTCAGCAACCAAGCCAAGTGAGTCAGATGTGAGCATGTCCTTTGAGCGGAGAGAGATGTCCTAATACGAAATTGCTGATTTTGTGTTTTCCAAAACAGGTTTGCGTACAAAGATGAATATGAGAAGTTCAAACTTTATATGACTATAATACTAATGTTTGGTGCCGTTACCTGCCTCTTCCTTTTGAACTACCGGTAAGACGAGAGATCTCAATAATTACTGTTATTTTGTGGAGAACACTGTGCTGCTGGAGTCTTAACGTGCAGATGTCACATTCACAGGGTTACAGATGAAATCTTCAACTTTTTATTGGTGTGGTATTATTGCACTTTGACAATAAGAGAGAGTATCCTCATGAGCAATGGGTCACGGTGAGTATAAAATACATTTGTCAAAGCTGTGACTTAATGGTTAAGTGTGGGATAGCGTGCTAGTAGGAGATTCGGGTTCGAATCTTTCTCCCCAGTATTTTCCTGGCCTCTTTTCCATCAATAAACAATCCGTTTTGAAACAAAATGCTTAAAATAGCTATCTTTGGTTTTACTTGTTTGGTTGTGGTATTTTATTTGTTTTTATTTTGGCTAAAGCTGATTGTTTTTGCTGTTGTTGAATTCTTTTTATTTGTTTGTTTTTTTGTGCTTTTTTTTATTCTTGGGTTATTTCTTTGTTTATTATTTGACCGTTTACTCTTGTTTGTAGTCACTTATTTCTTAGTAGTGTTTGGTTTGTCTTGTATTTATTTGGTTGTAGCACTTTATTTGATTTACCTATTTATTTGATTGTTGTATGATATTTTACCAGCAATTATTATGATTTGCCTTTTGTTTATCATTTCTTTCTAGAATTAAAGGCTGGTGGGTGTCACATCACTACGTCTCAACCTTTTTATCAGGAGTTATGTTGACATGGTAAGTGTTTTAGGCCACGCATCACATAATTGAATCGTTTTCTCCCATCAACAGCTTATATTTCATCACCACTCTCTGTTTGTGTCTTTTAAGGCCAGAAGGTCCAATGTATCAGATGTTCAGAAGTCAGTTCCTGGCATTCTCCATCTATCAGAGTGAGTATAATCTATTGTGTTTGTGTGTCTTTTGATTGTTGCTATATTGTTTCATGCTTCTCTGGCAGGTTGTGTGCAGTTTCTTCAGTATTATTATCAGAGCGGCTGCTTGTATCGGTTACGGGCTCTGGGGGAAAGAAACCAGCTGGACCTGACAGTGGGTAAGCTGTGCGACCGATTTGAATCACAGTGCAGATGTTACACGTTTGGCCTGAAGTCAGAGCCCAGACTGACTTTTCCTGTTACTCTTTCAGAGGGCTTTCAGTCATGGATGTGGAGGGGGCTTACATTCCTCCTCCCGTTTCTGTTCTTCGGCCATGTGAGTATCAGTGTTTAAGAGATGCCTTTCATTTTTCATGCATTTGTTTTAATTCAGCTTTACAGTCACCTTAAACATTTTGAAGAAAGTTTGTTACCGGGCTGTTTTGGTCACCTTGGACTTCCATAGTAGGGAAAAAAATACTATGGAAGTCAAAGGTGACCCAAAACGGTTTACAAACTTTCTTCGAAATAAAACAAAGAACAAACCTTCATAAAGGTTTGGAATTACTAGAGGATAAATAAATGATTACATCAATTTTGGGTAACTTTTCCTTTAAAAACATTTTAAAACTGTACTGACCCTAAACCTTTGAACATTAGTATATACTGATTCAGTTGATATAAATGTGTTGGTTTTCTCTCCTCTCGTCAGTTTTGGCAGCTGTACAATGCTATGACTCTTTTTAAGCTGTCTGCCCGTGATGACTGCAAGGAATGGCAGGTAAAGAGAGTGCTGAAGTTGCCAAAAACCACTACTTCTGCTTTAAAGGGGTCTACATGCACTTTTTTTTCCAAGCGGTTTGGACTGAAATGTGTGTTGGGAGTGTGTGTACACAACCACCCTACAGTGATAGAGATCAACAAGTATTTTTATTAAATTAAAAGAAGAATAAGTTGCCCCTTCTGAAATCAAGCCATTCTCAAATGCATGTCGTTGTGGCGTCACACCGACAGAGGCCACGCCCACAACCGTTGATTGACAGCAGTGTGTCACACAAACTGGGCTGGTGCCTTACCTCAGATGTTCGCGCGAATCATTCATGATCCGGCCTAGCAAGTTTCACTATGAATACGGCTAAAAAAAGATTCTCTGAGAGCGCCTCGAAAAAGAGGGACGGGGTCAGCGGAGCTCGTGAAGATTTAAAGGGGAAGTACACAGAACAGAAGGATTTCTAAAGAGCTGTTTTTAACAGGGTAAAATTTTACACTATCTTTGAGAAATTTTAAAGCAATCTATATTATAAACTTTCCATTAAGATCCTAAAGAATCATATTAGCTTGTGGAAAATTGCCTTTGTATGACCCCTTTAAAACCCCTAGTATTAATCAGTCTTCTGCACATTGCTCATTCTGTACCGTTACAATCAGTATTTTTGCACTGAAATATTTCATATTTCTGTAGGTGTTCATGTTGGCCTTGACGTTTCTAGTCCTGTTCTTGGGAAATTTCCTCACTACTTTAAAGGTGGTCCACCAGAAGCTCCAGAAAAACAAAGACAAGGTCAAAACTAACTGATCTGGAAGACCTGATACGCAGCGTGGCCAGTGAGGAACTCGCAGAACTGAACTTCAAAGCGCACAAAACTGTTTCGTCTATAGGAGTCGCGTCTCACAAGCTGTTTGGAGAGGGTTGGAGGTCGATGTTGATGTCTCCCCGAACTGGTTTCAGCAGCAGCCGTGAAAATCAAGATTTCGTGTCACGTTGCCCTATCGTCTGCCATGTTGTTTTTGCTCTTATTTATGCAATCACAGCAGTTCGAGGGTAACGTTTGGGTTAGAAACCACTGACAACCTTCAGACACTGTATACTCGATAAGCGAGGAGACTTCAATTCACTTGTTTTGTTCCTGTGCATGGATATGTTTACAATAAGCCACATTTAAACTTTATGCAACGCAGCAGGAGCTCAGTTCACTGCAGCATCTCAAAGGGATTTGTTACGTTTTTTTTAAGAAGCTGGATAGCGATTAAACTACTTATTCACATATAAGGCATTTTAGCTGAAGAGTATGTTACATAATTGTGGGAAAGCATTGAAACAATGCCACACTAAGGGAAAGGTGTGTTTTGCACGTCGTGGCTTGTTAGTACAGTGATTGAGCAAGGCCAAATTCTTGAATTAAAGGAATAGCTCATGCAAAAATAAATTAGATTTTAAATATGCTAAATCTAGATTTTTTTTTTTTTAAATCAGAAAAGATTTGGTGAAATTTAGCGTTACATTACATCACTTGCACACCAATTGATTCTCTGCAGTGAATGGGTGCCGTCAGAATAGAGCCCAAACTGCTGATTAAAAACATCACAATAATCCACACCACTCCAGTCTATCAATTAACAAGTCATTAATTAGCCATAATATTGCTTTCTGCAGTGAAAATGTGCACAGATCAAACACACAGATCAAACACTGTTTACAAGAGAAAACCTGGGTGAGCTTTTTACTGGAGGGAGGAAGGATTATTATGGGCTCAGATTTTGACTAGAAGAGACTGTTAAAGTTAACAAATGGCAATGATGAATTTGTAGACATTAATGGACCGTATAATCATATAGATGACTTTTGGATTAATGTGTTGTGTTGAATCTGACGGCACCCATTCACTGCACAGGATCAAATAGTTACCAAGTCATGTAATGCTAAATTTCTTCGAATCCATTCCGATGAAGAATCAAATTCAAATACATCTTCTCTTCTGGGTCAAATGATATTCCCTGACACCTTGAAAATGTGGCTTTGTATTGTCAACGATGGCAATAAAGCTGCGGTAAAACCTCATAATACATTAGGAGCATCCCTTTTTCTCTTACCTTGTTATTTTCACGTTTGGTAGTTGTATTCGGAGACATGTACATGTAACTGCATTATACGTCAGAATAGCAAAAATGCTGAACTGTATCTTGCATTAATGTGAATGAATGCTGTTATAATTACATTTACTGTAATAGGAACAAACCGGTATGTGTTACTTTGAAACATGTTGTTTTGTTTAAGCAAAGTTTTTCATGGTTTGCCATCAGGGAGACCTTCCTCCAATGTGATATTACAGACCCATTTGGTTACGGAAAGATTTGTTTGCCTTAATGCTCTCCTTTGCCCGTTCACACCTGGTTTAGTTTAGCCAAGAACCCAAGTGTTGCAAGCTGTTTGGAGTTTCATGGGCTCAGTGAACCGCACCTGAAGCAAAAAGCTGTAATTAAAGGGATTTCTCATGTTGGGAAATGCTTTATTGCACAATTAACCACTGCGTAAATCATGCATAACAGTTGTCACAGTTCACAATGTGAGTTTGTGGGTGTTTTGTGTCGAACGAAATAACTGCACTTTTTGCTTGAACGTAAAATAAGCCTTTGGACTGGAGGAAAAGGAGGTTTCCAAAGGGCCGATTAGGTATTAAGCTGGATTTCTATTTACCTTCTGTTGCTATTGAGCAAATAAATTCAATCTGATGCAATCTGTGTGGCGTCGTGTGAAAATGTATTACTTATGTCTCACCACCAGGGGGCGCAAGAGTGAAGCATGTGCGTTTCTACATTGTGGGTGATTTTTCTGTATTATTTTCTCGTTTATTGAGTAAACCAAAATATTCCAGCTTGCTGTTATAACATAATGTTTCTGCTACCTGACAAATAATACTGAAATATGACCCTGGACCACAAAGCCAGTCATAAGTAGCATGGGTATATGTATAGCAATAGCCAAATATACTTTGTGTGCGTCATAATTATTTATTTTTTAATGCTAAAAATCATTGGGATATTAAGTAAACATCTCTTTCCATGACGATATTTTGTAAATGCATCTACCTACCATAAATAGCCTATATCAAAACTTAATTGTTGATTAATAGGCCAAAGCATTGCTATGAAAATCAATATTTTGATTATTTTCCCCTTTAGCATCTTTTTTTCTTTATGGAAAACAATATATAAAACTTGTAATATAATTGTATGTAAATAAAATACTTCACTAGCCGTGCAGAGTAGCTTCAATGAACTTATCAGTAAATAAATAACACTAATATTTTCATGCCTACGTTAGCTTTGTAGCCGAGACTGCAGTATTTGGAGGCTTCCGGTGCCGCAGTTGCTTCCTGCAAAGCAGGAGTTCATGCGCTAACCACAAGATCACTTTTGTGTTCCGACCAAGTTTGTTTTGCAAAGAAAGCCGAGATTTTCGCTCGTTTGTCTGCCTAATATCTGTCATACAAAATGAAAACGAGTGCACCTGTAAAAAGAGCTATAATTTTACTTTTGGCATGATGACAAAACACTTAAGGGTACAGTATAAAGGTTTATTTGTGCAATAATGGTTTTCAACACTTTCTGGCATCAAGTTAAGATATAGGCTACAGTAAATCATCCGGTTACTGAAAGATACAGAAGTGAAATTCCAGTTTAAATGGTGGTGGTCTACACATAAACTCCAGGATTTTTGTACACCACAGGCCACCTGTTTTGTTCACAAAGCTTTACAGGCTGGCAAAATACTGTAACTCATTAAAAACGGCAACGTTTGTGTAAGATTACATGTATTGCACAATGGAAACATGTTACAACCAGTGGCAGGAGCTTCAGTTAGTTGTGGGTTGCTATTATAAACAACACAGATCGTAACCGAATTTAAATGGTGACAATGTGATATATCCCTGAGACATCAGCAGCAGTTTTTCCATCTCCTGTTGGATCCACAATCATGGCAGACCAGATTCCATCAAGTCATATCAGTAACACCAGCAGAAGGATGTGGCTTGGACCATTACAGGCTTATCACACGCACCCCGGTGACCTCTGTCAAACAGTTAAGCCTTGCTTGGTGGGCAGATTGTGAGAAGACGCACACCACATGTCCTGAAAAATACTCCTTCGAGAAAGCTTAAACAACTGTGAGAAGCTCTGCAGATGTTTCCGGAAAGTTTACAGAATGTCCCACTTCATATATACAAAACTTGAACAAGTGTGCTCTTCTGGCAGCGGTCACAGAATGGTGCAGCGTTTCTTCTTCTTGCGGAGATGTCTTGCTTTAGCCCGGGCCGCTAGCGCTCGCTTGGTTGCCTCTCTGAAAATGTCCTCTACGTTTTCTCTATATTTTGCCGAACACTCCAGGTATACGTCAGCGTTCATTTGCTTCTGGATCTGTTCACCCTAAGAAAGAGATATAAAGGTTGGTTATTCAGTTAACATATCTATTTATACATATATACAAACACACATAGTCTACAGTATATATAAAGTGACACCTTCAAAAAGAGTTATTGCATCCAAAATAGAAGCTTTTGTTTACATAATACATATACATGCATGAAACAAAAACGTATATATGTTTATATATTAAAACGTAATCACTTATAGCATAAAATCTAAAAATATGAATATGCAAATGTATAAACATAAATTTTGGATGCATTTAATCAATATTAATCATTTGACATATATATATATATGTAATATTAAAAATATACGTATTGTTCTAAATATTTTTTTAATGAATTAATACTTTTGTTCAGCAGGAATGCATTAAATTACTTTTTCTTATTAAAGTGAAAGACATAATTATTTCTATTTTTATAAGATTTCTTATCTGTATTTTAATTATATTTATTAAAAATGAATAATGAACTATATATAGAGTAAAAAAAGACATTTTCCACAATTTCCATAAAATACATAAAATATCAAGAAGCATAAATGTTTTCACACTGAATATAGTTAATAGTGGCATTAAAATATTGAACTTAACCCCCAAAAAAGGAGAACTTAACCCAATATGGCTTGATGCACGTGATGCTCTTTATTTTGTAAATCGTTTTAGATAAATATGTTAAATACATTAATATGAACTCCAACCTGGAGGTAGGTGATGGGCGTCAGATCTAAAGCTTTGAGCTTCCTCATCTTCTCTTTGTCCTTTCGCAAGTCTGTCTTGCACCCTATTAAGATAATGGGCACGTCACGGCAGAAATGACGGACCTCTGGGTACCACTGTAGAGGAACAGGGAAAACTGTTTAGAACTTCTTCTCTTACAGAAATCCTTTTTCTGGTCATCCTTAATGCTGTAATGGTGTACTGTATCTATCTTTAGGCCAGTCTCTTGCTGTGCCTTTATTTAAACAGGGCTCGGCACATTCCTCTGAACTGACATGACAGGAATCTTCCAGAAATACTGTTTGCTTTCAGAGGTGGTCCATCTTTAATCATCTACTGTTCAGGTCAAAGTTCAGCAGCTCACAGTTACCAGCGAGCAAAGTTAAAACAGACTACAGTTTCATTCTCAGCTGAAGGCAAATCACCTTTATCGTGACATTGTCGAACGACGTCGGATTGGTCACATCGTAGCAGATGAGAACAAGGTTTACTTCTTGATACGACAGAGGCCTCAAGCGATCGTAGTCCTCCTGGCCTGCCAGTAAACAGATTAGGAGGAAATGACGTCATTATGTCAGACTGATACCTGCAGACAGTGCAGCATTATGTGGAGCGTTGCTATTGCGATGCTTCTAAACAAGCCAGAGGTGGAGACCTCTGACCATATACAGCATCTTCCTGTATGTCGTATTTTATGAACAAAGTATTTTCATGAAAAACCGAGATGTGGTAGAAACCACATCCTGGCTTCAACATCCTGTTCTGAAACACAGAGAAGGTCTGGGCAGCAGTGTGAGTCTGATAAGCAGCTCGATTGCTAAACTTGCAGTTCAATTTACAAAGCATCACAGAGAAATTATATATATATATATATATACATATAGACATCAGAGGTTCACAGAGGTTAGTGAATGAATAAATGACAATTAGATCAAAACAAGAAAAAATAAATAAATAAATAAAATTATATTATAGCAATACATTCACTTTAAAAATAGACTACGAATGTGAAAATATATCCTGTAGTTCCTGAATGCACAGTACTGAAATGTTTGAACCATGACATGTACAAATTTTAAATATTTAACCCTGTTTCAAACTATTTGGTGTTTCAAAAACAGCTTTAAAAAATATATAAAAATATCATATTACTGTATATGCACAATTTATAAAAATACACTACTGTTCAAAAGTTAAAAAATATATATATATATATTTTATGGTCACCATGAAATACAGTAAAAACTAATATTTTGAAATGCTGTCATGATTTAAAATAACTCTTAATTTAATATATTTTAATTTATTAATGTGATACATTAAATACATTTTCAGCATCATGACTCCTGTATAAAGTGTCACACTAATATATATTTAATTATATATATATATACTATATAAATGCTGAAAAATCAGCTTTGCTTCACATTAAAAAATATAATTATAAGTTTAAATCATAATAACAAAATATTGCTACACACACATATATATCTGAGTGT
Organism: Enteromius trimaculatus; assembly: GCA_032361065.1. Lineage (NCBI taxonomy): Eukaryota > Metazoa > Chordata > Actinopteri > Cypriniformes > Cyprinidae > Enteromius > Enteromius trimaculatus. Next base: position 13,395,200 of record JAUMHP010000059.1, read on the forward strand.
GTGTGTGTGTGTTTTTGAACTTTGTTTATCAAAAATAAACAAATAACCAACCCCAAACTTTTGAACAGTGTAGCATGATAGTTAAAGCAAATACATGCAGTATTCATCCACAAATAACAACCGTGTTACGCATTCAGTATTGGTTTTTAGCATGTTGCACCACATCCGCAGACAGATTCTGGCCCATCAACCCACAGCTTAAAAACTGGCTGGTAATTCTTAGAATAAGAATATTTCACAATAGCTAGCATGCCATTTATTTCAAATTAAATTATTAATTATTAATTAATTATTACTGTAAATAATTTATAGAGCATGGTCTTGGATGTCAAAAAATGAAATAAATAAATAAAATCTTGCAGAATAATTCAAAATTAATTTGAACACAGTGCCAAAGAAAAAAAAATATATATATAAATCATGCAATGCTTCAAGTGTGGCCTGGCCTCAGGGAGGACAGCTATGGAAATTATTACTAATGCCCTCACACCCATCTCACTCAACATTCTTGTCTTAATATTTAATCAATGAAGCGTGTCACTATAGAGAATGAGGCGTCTGGAGACTGAGGTGTGTCTGGCGTCTCAGACACTTACCTGCCGTATCGTACAGATTCAGCTGAATGTCTTTCCCTCCATAGGAAACAGTGGTGACATATTTGTCGAACACAGACGGAGCATATTTCTGTTGAACACCAATATACAGTTAGTTAAATGCAGTGGTATAGTGATGACACAAAAAGTTCAAGTTTCCACAAGACACTCCAATCCAAAATTGCTGTCTTAGAGTGGAGAAACTTGCTGAGGATGTTGTGCAAATGACTCCTATATATTTTGCAATGTTTCCTTCTCTTGAAAATGGTTATTTCTCTAACCGGTTTGGCAACTGATGTTAATCTGGTTAAAAAGTGTCAAGATAGAATGGCCTTTTTAATCGAAAAGCTCACCTCTGGGAAATCTCCTTTTGCGTACACCATGAGCAGAGATGTTTTTCCACAACCCCCATCTCCGACGATCACAATTTTGAGAGAATCAGTTTGAGTGCCATTGCCGGCTACAGAGCCGTTCTGTGTCATGTCCTTCCAAGGGCCGCACCGGCCGAGTCAGTTCCTCCAACAGGTGCCCAAGTGCACAGAAGTGTCAGGTAAATTCATTGGTGAGAATAACGTGAGACTAACACTCTGCCAGGTAAGCATGCTGCTATCCGGTCTCCGCTTCCTCCTCCTCTTGCCTTTTTTGTTCTTTTCAAACCATGTGACTGTGTTTTCAGGAACCCCAGCAGATCAGAGCGTGCGACTGTAACTGAGGCTGTCAGACGTGTGTGACTCCGCTCCATCACTAGGCGGGGTGCTGAAGACACTCCCTGCTGAGTTTACTTCCTAACTAACATGTTAATTCACAAGCCTCTCACATTCTCCGTCTGCAGAGGGTGGAGCGGGACAGATGTAGCTCTGAATGGTATGCTCAGGATGATATTACAAAAACATAACTGCAGTGATTATATCAGCAATTTGTTGATAATTAAGTGAATTATATAATAGTGACTTTTTTTTTTACTAATAACAATTACATAACTAAACGTCTTATTATTTGTATTAATACAGAGACTAACCCACCCGTCATACTCGTGTTATCATACTCTAATTCTTAGTTTTTATTTCCTGCTCTCATTACAATTTTGTCTTTATCTTATGTGTTTTTGTTGTTATTATTTTAATATTATCGTTTTTATTTCATTTCAGTTTTTTCTTTTTTTTAAACAAATGAAAATGAGAAATGTTGCATCACTACCTTTAGTTAATATTTATTATATTCCAGGGAACAACTTTTTGTAGTTTTATTTTTTATAGTTGTTTTAATCAGTCTGCCCATTACAACATTAAAATATAAAACAAATAAAGAAATGTATAGAAACATAATTTACTAAATATTTAATTAATATGAATATATATTTAAATATATTTTATAAATATTTACTCTTTAAAAATTATTTGCTTGAATATTAGTAAGAATTGTTAAAAAAGAATTGCATTACAATGTCAAAAATTAGATATTGGAGATATTTTGAGATGAACCTGTGATACGATTGTGAATCATGTCTTGCACACCATGGTAAATTCGGTAAGGTCACGAATCTTCACACTTTATTTGTGTGTGTATATATTTGGTTATGGATACTGAATGGTCAAAATCGCATTGCAGTTGTGTTAAATGCATATAGTGTAAATATATAAATAAAGTTCATGTCTCTTTATTTCCTTAACAATTGTTACATTCTTCATTTGATTTTAAGTTGACTTTGTCTTAACTTTTTTATGAATAGCCTAAAAAATAAACCCTATATAAAAGAACATATTAATCTGCATGAAAATATGGTCTTTTAATACAAAGCAAAATTATATTCGAAAGCATGGATTACCAGCTGATAGCTTCAAAGCAAAACCTCAGTGCTCCTGTGAGTATAGCAAACCTTTAATTTATTTTACTAATGGCCAATAGGTGTCAGTTAATCCCTCACACCGTCACAGCCAATGAGAGGCTAGAAGGTTGTTTTTCTCCTCTCGTTTCTCACAGATAGGAGGCGTCTTATCATGGCCGTCTCTTTCACAGAGCTGCGAACATTTACTGCTTCCAAACGCGGCCATGGAAAGAAATGGCGAAAATTCATTATATAAGCCCATTGTGTTCTCATAAAGTACTTTATATGGATTTTTAGTGTCCATAAATAACAAAGGTGGTTAATATCCATTAACGAAGGACAGAAAGCGGCCTACAGCAGCAGCGATAAAGCAGTGTGCCTGTTTTCTGCCATATGGGCCCGTTTGGCTCGGTTATAAATCAGTTCACACACAGCCAAATGTAATAAAAATGTAAATGAATGTTACAACAGACCCTCAGCTTCGTTTCGAGGAAACAGCTAATCAGGCGAAGATGAGGAAGAAATAAAAAACATGTCAATAAACACAAGACTACATTTATATTTAAAAACATATTTATTGCAATATAAAAGCAGTTATTAGAGTGCAACATCTTTGTGCATGTATACTTACCATATTATTAAATGTTACAATCATTACCTCAATTCTACAAAAAAAAAAAAAAAAGTCAAATGTTACTAAGATAAATTTACTTGGTGAGAAATGCAGTTGCGAATCGTCATCAGGATCTGTTGAGTATTTCCTCAGATTTCTTGTGGAAGATTAGATTAGAGGGAATTTACACACATTAAAAAACGCTTCAACATTTAGATTCCAGACATTTCCCAGTCTCCACAAAAATATGAAAAATATGAAATATACAAAATAGCACATATAAAAAGAGTGCGTCAAGAACGTTCTTTCGAGACCTAGACAAATTTTAGCACAGGTTATATTGTTAATGGCGAAACATTTTTCGAGGATCCACTCCAGCTGTCCAGAGCTCAAATGAAGCTTTACGCACACGTCTGCATATCGGGTAACCGAAAAAAAAAAAAAAAAAAAGAGAAGATGAACTGGTGTCGACTGAGATCTTTTCTGCCCCTGTCTATCCTGGCGTTAGAAACAGCTTGCGTTCGCATGTTACAAAGATAAAGAGGATTTTCCTAATTAAACACACGAGTGCCATAAAATGGCCTCATGACCCACTTTAGCCTTGGGCGACAGGAAACGATGTGGTCAGCACGTCTTCAGTCCATATTCCTGAAATATTCGGACACCAGTCCTGCTTTAGACTACGACAGAGAGACAAACTCGTATTGGTGTGCATGCAATAGCAAAGCGTGAATCCTACAGAAAAACAGAAGCGAAAGACAGATGGCGCGATACCTTGCGCAATACCATTTTGGTTGATAAATTGGAGCTGGCGTCGCCCCAAACGCACAGAAAGAGAGGAAAACACAAAAGACAATGAGCAAATTCCAATGATGAGATGCTTGGGTTATAAATATGTCCATTCTCTACACATTTATATAGATGTGGAATAAACTAGTTATACAAAAATCACAAATCCATAAATTGTGAAAAACACAACAATCGGCATACCACATACCGGTATGTGTTGCAACAGTGTGATATATTCAGCAGAAGACCTGAGAAACCTAGGTAGTGCGCAATCCTGCATGCATCACGTCAAATGATCCTCTGAATGGCTGGCGAATAAACTGCACCGAATGTTCTTGAAAGGGGGACGAGAGAGAGCACAGAGGACTGGATATTCCCTTTGTACTTGCTGATTGAAATGCCACACAGTGTTTGAGAGTCTTTCTCCGACCTTAAATGGTTCGGTGGGTGCAGTCATATCCAGGACCCGTGGCATGCGTCCAAACTCTCAGATTACTGCTGTGTGTTTTGCGCCACAGGGTTTCCAGCGCTTTGGGTAGCGGCGGCGAGGGCGCGTTTTACGAACGAGATATTATTGCGAGTTTTGTGCAACATCCTCGCTTTTTTTTTTAACGTCAAGCCCCTCTGAACAAATCTTGTCAGGTTGTGTTTGCAATGATTGCCACGTACAAAGGCAGATTCGCTTGAAAGAGCGACCGACAACCTCGCCCATAAATGGCGCAGGCGGCAGCCTTTCTTTTCCACAATGATGTCCTTGTGAAGACGCCATGTTGAAAATGAGAACAGCAGAGAAGCCATTAAACAACAGGCTATTTCTGAGGTCGCTTTGGACATGGGTCAGCAATGAGAGGTGTCTATAATAATGATTTTACACCTTTATCTGTGTATTTTTAGCTATTATAATAAATCCCCACTAAAAAAAAACAAACAAACAATACTTGTATTTTTAAAAGGAGTTTGAAATATAATATTTATTGTCACCTGTTAAGACAAACAAGACAGAATATTCTCATGTAAGTCAAATAATGTCATATAAACCATTACCTTCGGAAAGATTTTCTGAATGATGAAGAGCGAGTGAATTTCTCTTGTCATTCTGTCTTCAGGAAGAGAAAGAGAGGGATTGTTTGCATATTGCAATATCTAAAAGTGCCTCAAGATTTCCAGCAGCTCCACTCGTTGGAGACTGCGCAGATAGGTGTGTTAAATGGTGAATTATATCGAAAAACGACGGCAGAAAAATGGTTATTGTCGTTTTCTTCCTTTTAGGCGTTGCAACCCAACCCCTTCTTTAAAGCCAGTGTTAAAGGATCCGAAGATGGGAATGAAAACGTTCCTGTTTCTTCATCGTTTAGGCCTGATAGAATTATTTCAACAAAATGTTAAGGTAAATATCTCTGTTAGTGTTTTGGTAATTCTGTATGTTTAGAGTCATATTTATACATTATCTCTAGCGTCTCTGTTTTGACTAATAGTGTTTTGAAATTAAAGTGTGCCCTTGGCGCAAGGTCAGATATATACAGTGTGTTCACTTACTGAAAATACCAGCTGAAAAAGGGGATTTCCACTCCATTTTAAAACCAGGAATACAATATTCCCAATATAAAAGTCATGAAATAAAAGGGAATTCCACATAATTCTTTAAACATCATTTTAATTACATATATTAAAAAAATAAATAAGTGTCTTTTACCAGTACTGCTGTAAAGTGAGGCGCAACCAGGATGCGCATTAAAACAAGCACAAACCCTATCAATCATACCTGTGATTCAGCATTTTTGCAAAAGGCCAATCGTCCTTTTTCTCTATGGCCTGCCTTGTTTGCTGAAATGTGAGAAGCAATCAATTTAAATGGATATTTAAAAAAAAAGAGAGAACAGCATGCAACTGAATGTACTGAAGACTCAAAACTAATGACATTTAGGGAGCACCAAAAAGAAATATAAATTCAGACAGTTTACATAAAATGCCTCAGTTTAATAAGCAATAAAACATTTATTCTGCAGCTAAATAAGCAAAGACAATAAAGATAAACTTACTTATTGATTAATGCTTGGCCCTGAACAAGGCAGGGCCTTAAAAGCAGTTGGTAATTTTCATGTGTTTTTTCTTTCTCTTTTAACAGTCTAGTAATAATATAAATAAAATACAAAATGTTTATTCAGTAGCACTTTACTAAAGAATAAAATGCTGTTATATGGGTGTGCCATGACCTAGTTTGCTGGGACAAAGATGGTTTCCAGGAAGAGAGGAAAAAAAAAAGTTTAAAAATGTCAAAGGGATATCATCCAACATTTCATCTTCCTTCTTCTCAGATCCTGTAAACAGAAACACTGTATGTATTAAATAGTCCATAAAAGGCTGATGAAACCAAGATTTAGATCCCTTTAGGAACAAAGGAAACCCATTTTGGCCATTGAGTCCCAATGTAGGAGAAAATGGCTGCGCCTGCATTCAGCCTTCTTTCTGCTCTCTGTAGGAAGAACTGAAGGCTGTGCTTCTAATAGCTGAATCTACCACGGTGCTTCAATCTGATTGGCTAGAAAGGGAACTGCTGTTAACCAGCCAATTGCCCAAGCACCGCAGAATATCAAACAATGTTGGGGATGGATTGAGACATGTATCACATGAAGTAGACAGAAACTAACATTAGGTGCTTAAACACAACAATCCACACTTTATTTTTATTGTTTGTTGTTGTTTACATAAGGCGAACCCCAGTCAAAGTTCATTTTACAGGCACGTTCTGAACATAAGGCATGAGACATATTCCGGAATAAACGTTTAAATAAAAACAAAACATCAGTTGGTTTTTAAACCAAATCATTTGGGCTTTCAGCGCGTGTCCCAATTCAGTTTTAACAACCTTCCCCAGCGTTGCTCCTTCATGTCCATCTTGTATTTAGCGTCCACGTAAATCTATCGCGCAGATTCAACGCGTTCAAAACGGTCGCTTTCCTGCGAGTAATTGAAGATATGTTCACTTCATACTCGTTTATCAAACATAACTCCACTTGTACGGGTTTGTAAAAGCCGCTTAAAAACGCCGCTGTATTTTAACCGTTTTAAACAATAAATCGAAAGTGCGTGTCGAATGTGCCGGAAGGTTGAGATGGTGGTGTATTGTGGGAGAGACAGAAACCCCAGACTAGAGGCACACAATATGTGTTGGCTCGCAAAAAGGAGGCAGTATCTTTAAAATCATGTAATGTGATCGGCGAAACGTTCAAGATCTAGCCGTTTTACATTAAACTACTCGATCGAGCACAAAATGTCCAGACCCGGAGAAAGAAATAAGCTAAATGAAGATCACGGTAGAAGACAGAGTTCAAGTAAGCTTTCTGTTTTTTCTTCCTCTGTAATGTCTGTTTCGGGCATCGCTTCAAACCCCCCATTTTCTACAACGTACTGCTTGTGTGCAAATATCAAATATGCCATGTTAGGATGATGAAGTGTACTTTCTGTTTTTGTCATCTCTTCGTTAGGTTTGGCGAACGGAATGGAGAACAGCCATCCTATCTGCAGCTCGGGAGAGAAACGAAGTCATCATTGGAGAAGTTACAAGTTGATTATTGACCCGGCGTTGAAAAAGGGATCGCACAAACTGTATCGCTACGATGGACAGACGTTCAGCATGCCGGTGAGAGAAACGAGTCGTTGCAACGGATACATCGACCCGTGTATTGTGGCGCTGAATGGATATGATATCAGTCGCGTTGTAAACACCTGACACAGCACATCAGAGAGTTTCACAGTTGCCAAACTTTCACGACTCACCACTTGTTTTCAAACTAAACTAGCGAGAGAGACGAGCTCTGCTTGTTACCGCTTTCTTTCTGGTGACAGGTGCCTGGCTGGACGGTAAAGTACTCTATAAAGTGTTTATAAATGTGTTTGTTTTGTTTGCAGAACCCCGGCATGGCACCCGTGGACATCGTCCGAGACCCGAGAATGGGTCGTATGTGGACAAAGTACAAGGAGACTGATCTCCCGGTTCCTAAATTTAAGGTAGCTCAGTCAGTCACACCCCCCTGACACATGTGTGCGTTTGTCTTGAGTGTATTTTTTTAAGAGCCCAACTGCAGGACGTTTGACGTCCACTTAACGCTTTACACATGCTTGCTTTTGAGATCAAAAACAAGCTTTTTAACGTCCTTCTTTCAGCTGTACTAGAGACACGTGCTTTCATTCAAACCGTCTAGAATGTAAGCTCACGTTTTAAGTGGCTTCAAACAAACGTTCCGTTTCAAGGAATCGCTTTTTTTCCCTCCTAGATCGATGAGTGTTACATCGGTCGCGTGCCTCCAAAGGAGGTCACGTTCGCCAAACTCAACGACAACGTCAGAGAGGGATTCCTCACCGACATGTGCAAGAAGTTCGGCGACATTGAGCAGGTGGAAATTTTGTACAATCCGAAGAATAAAAAGCATCTCGGAATTGCTAAAGTTGTATTCGGAACCGTCAAGGCGGCGAAGGATGCTGTCCAGAACTTGCACAACACGTCTGTCATGGGCAACATCATCCACGTGGAGCTGGACCCTAAAGGTAAGTGTTAAAATATTGCATTTGGACATTTACGGCTTTTATTTCACCGGAGGAGTGCTGTCTGGCAGAATTACTCCGAAGTACAACTTGTGTCTGTGCATTTGAATAAATTGTTTGTGACATGAAGTCACGTGCGAAAATTTACGTTGGTTGCTTGGTAACCACTAAACGGCAAGTCAGCGGCGGAGGGATTAACTGATGTTTGCTTTGACGTTTTGCGTGAAATGAAGGCTTTTTAACTGTTAATTAGATTTTTAGTTATAGTTTGAAACAACATAGCAGTTGTTTAACCTCAGTAAAATATGTATACAAGTATTTAAAATAAAATGGTCTGTTTTAGAATATATAGGAGGTGGTTAAGCACGAATAAAACATAATTGTTATACAAATGGAAATGTTGATAATGTTAAAGCCATCGTTTGGACGGTTTACTGAAGGACAAGCAGACTGAATCGTAATTAACCTTGTAAAAGTGAGATCCTGAAAGCAGGATGACAGCAGTATTGGGTCTCCCCTCTCTTAAAGAGACAGTGCAGTTTCATCTGTTATCGTCAGTGGCTTGAATAGAGATTGCATGTATTTCGTGCGTTATACTGACATTTTCTTACTTGATGTGTAAATATAGACGATGTCTATGTATATAAACGGGTGTATAATGTATATTTTAAGTTGTAACATTTTTATCATAAACCATAGTATTTGGCAGAGCACATTTCTATTAAGATTTACACAGATTTTTTTTCTGTCATCTTTTTGTGACAACAAATGCTTACTATGTACTGAAAAATATAACAAAATAGTAATTGGCAAAAGCATATTTCTATTAAGATTTAGAGAGATAATTGTTTTCTGTTATGCTTTTAATGTTCTTACCTAAAAAGTTTAATATGTACTAAAACTGAAAATGTAACAAAATGAAATGAAAAGTTGTTGGATAGTTTAATGCATTCAAGTTGCAATTGCACACAATTCTTTTTTTCCTTAAGATAAAATATGTGCATGTCTTTTGGGTGCAGTCCACATTGTATTTCACTAATCATGCTCATCTGTTCAGGTGAAAATCGCCAAAGGTACTTCCAGCGTCTGATCAATGGAAGTTATACTCCACTCACTCTTCCAGTTGGTGGTGAAGAGGCCTTTGAAGTTTCTCCACACAGCTTGGCTGAAGCCCTGCTGGTAAAAACCAAAAACAAACCAAATTATGCTATTACATGACATTTATTATAGTAAAATTCGAAACATGTTAAATTGTACTAAAAAAAAAAAAAAAAAACAGTTAAAGGCATTTTATTTACAGCTGCATGAAGAAAGACAATATCAATGTAGCTTTAGGCAGCTGGATTTACTTTATCAAATTGGTTTGTTTAGACTGGTCCAAAAACATTTAAATTAAGTCGAACAAAAACAAAAGGTTTTTTATTACTACAAATGCTCATGTTATGTAGTTCTAAAAACTATAGTTTATTACTCTTGTCTACATTTAATAACTTTGTACTGTGAAGTATTGAAATATTTAGTCATAATGTGTTAAAATGATTAAATATTTTATTTACCACATCATTTTAGTACAAAAATTATTTTACCTCTGCACACTGCTGGAGCTTTTTATAATCTTGTGTCATGACAAGTAAATGAATTTTAATTTTAACCTATTGTTTAACACATCATTTTAATACAAAGGGTGTTTTACACCAGCACACTGTATAAATGCTCTCTCTCTCCAGCAGAAACCTCTTTATCTCTAATCCAGTTTATCAGTTCAGCAGGTGGTTAAATGGACACCGACTGAAATGCACATAATAACTGCCACCAGCAGAGAGCTGCACGCTATTACAACATGCACTTTGACCAGTCCCCCTTCAGTTAGGAACATTATCACACAGTGAGGCCACATGACAACAGAGAGTGGCGTTAACTAATATTTATACAATGTATTTGATTAGCATGTTAATTGTTAATTCCGTTAGAAAATGCCAAACCAGTGGTTTTGTTTATTAAAAAAGGTTTGCGATGTGAAATTCTGAAATGTGTTCAAGCTGCTCATGCTTTTGTGTCCACAGCCCTTGCGAAGATTGTCTGAAGGCAGCTCTTCTGCAGTCGGAGGCACAGCCACGCCGGGTAGCACCAGCACCCCCTTGTCCCTGGACACGGCTTACTCCAGTCTAAGGCAGGATACTCCCCAGTCCCAGGGAACCCCACACACCCTGCGCTCATCGGGCACCCCGTTCTCTCAGGACTCCAGCTACTCCAGCAGACAGGGCACTCCGGCGTTCCAGTCGAACCGTGCTGAATCCTCGGGAGGGTACAAGTCGAGACGCCACGAAACCAAATTCCATGATGCCTACAACCGAAGACCAGAGAGGCACTACGTCCACGGTTCAGGAGGAGGGGCACATCGTGGCAATGCAGAGCAACCACCCAGTTTTAAGCAACATCAGCCCCCCGAGCCACCGTCGCCCGCTTTTGCGCACACGCCGCCGCCACCAGCCAGTGCAAATATCAAAAATGCTTTCTCTCCTTATCAGCCCCCAATGCCCCCAGTGTACCCTCACACGGAGCCCTCCTTCCACCAACCTGTTCAACGGGAAATGGATTATAGGAGACCCCCTCAAGCCCCGCCACCCCCGTGCCCCGAATTCTTGCCCGTCGGAGATGGGCCTGCAACACCGCCAATCCCCGAGCCGCCGCCCCCTGCTCCCGAAACCCAACCAGCCACGCCTCCCCCCTCCACGCCGGAGCCCCAAGACTCCACGCCGACCCAGGACTCCGAGCGCAACAGCTTGGACTCACGCATAGAAATGCTTCTGAAGCCCTTCTTGAACGAGCGCGGAGACTCGGATGCCGAGATTCGCATGGACGGCAGTCCGATCTCCTCCTCGTCCTCTCAGCTCTCCCCTATTCCACCTCAGAGGCCCTCACGACCTGCAAGCACAGGCCTGGAGGACATCAGCCCAACGCCGCTTCCCGATTCGGAGGATGACGAACCCATTCATGGTACTGCTTCCCTGTTGACAAACTCTAGGTCCATGTCGCCCTCCAACATGCACAGTAAAAGTGGCGCAGGAGAACCGCGGACGCCCGTTGACAAAATGGACACGGTAAGGCCTGAAATATGATCTCTCTTTGCTGACCTTTACAGTCAAGTTAAAGTGATTAATATAGTGCTTTATATGAAACCGATTGTTTCAAAGACGCCTCAAAGTAATAAAAAAAGTAATCGTATAAAGGTTGCAGAGTTGTTAATATATCATGTTAGCTTAAAAGCACTTCTAAATAACAGACAACAGTGTCATCATTCAGGTCAGTTTAGGGTTCATTCAGTTTGCAGCTGCACAAACAGTTTTTCTGAAATGTCCCCTTTTTGAAGTATTGATCTATTTTGTTCAGGTGGAATAATTTGATAATAAAAAAGTGTTTTAAGGTATTACCTTCTATATTAATTTACTATAGCTTGCTATTTTTGCAATTAGTTTGTAATATATCTAATTACTCAAAGGTGTTTAATGTGGTATTAAATATGATATTATGAGTTGCTGTAAATTACGAGTTGTTGTATGGAGGGTTTCAGGACCCAGAAGAAATGTGAGAGGCAACCGCACTCATCTTCCATTTAAAGTGGCCCTTTACTTTCCCTTTTGTTTCACATTTTAGTAGTAGAAGAAATAGTGCAATCAGACTGCAGGAAAATGTTTTTTAATCTTTTTTTTCATGTCCTGAGTCTCAAAGCATGCTTTAGTTTTTTTTTTCTTTTCTTTATTTAAGTCAGATTCCAGTGTGCAATGATGTGTAGGGCTTATTTAAACCCATAGGTCTAGCCAGGAGAGTTCTTGGCATCACTGCTTATTTTTTCTTGTTTGCTTGAGATTTTGCAACTCAACTCTCTGACATTTCAGCAGCTTGAAAAATAGAAAGGTTAGCCTGGCACAGTTTAAGTCCTACATGTTAATCTTTACCAAATAGGCTTTCCACAGAAAAAAAATTTATGTCCTTGCTGCAGATGACCAATATTTTCACATGTTCAGTGCCTAATAAGGCTCCCTCTTGTAAATTAACTTGTTTGCATTACAGCCCCTAGCTCTGTACAGCAAACCAGTGAAATATGATCGTACTGTGAATGCCGTCTATGTGCAACACACTTTCACTTCCTCTTACACACGGTTCGACTCGAGAAACAATGAACAGCCGTTAGCTTACTTTTGTGCTTTACTTCCTGCTTGAAAGCTGGACCATCAGGATAGTGCTGTTCTTACTAAATCTCCAAAACCATCGTTTAACTAGGGCTCAAAAGTCTTTGGATTCCTAAATTCAAGCTACTTACAGTGATTGTTTCGAGACCACATCATTGTTATTGCTTAGGCTTAGTGATTTAAATAGACTTTAATACTAAATATTTTGTTCTGGTGCATAATTAGTCCTGTATCATTTGTGCTGTAAACAAGTCATGCAGTTTGTTGAGCAATATAATAATAATATTCTAGGTGATCTGATTTAGTCCTTTTTGCAGTGGTACTGGTCTTGGACACTAGTTTTAACATTTTTAAATTTATTATTGGAAAATAAACAACTTTTGCTGTATTAAAAACACACAAAATTGGTAACTTACTGAAACTCAAGTAAATGAGAATTTAAATCTAAATGAAAATTAGATTTGAATATTAGATTTAATAGTAGATTTTAAGACTTAAATTTAAAAGGACATAAATTAAAATTACAAATGTTGCATTTGCAAATAAATGAAAAAAGTTATTTTACAAACACTGAAGCTGGAATCATTAACAATAATACATGAAACTGAATTAAACAAACTTAATGATAAATAATAAATTCATAAAATAAAATTTATAAAATAAAATAACAATGTAACTTAATTTGATCAAATACTTCTTCTTGCATATTTTTTTTCTTAATTTATTTCTTAAGATGTTTGAAAATCTGGCCCATTATTATGAGAAAAAAAAATAAGAAATTGATTCTTTCGTAATTGAACAAGAGTTGTTAAAGCAAATGCAATATACTAGGCCAGTTGATAGTGTTCACCAGCTTAGCTTTGTAAACTGCTTGTTTTTGCTCTAATACAACAGATGTTTGTTTGTTTTTGGGGGTTTTTTAACGCAGGGCCAGTCGTCAGGTGAAGACATGGAGATTTCCGATGATGAGATGCCTGGCACACCGATCACTAGCGGGGACTGTGCCAAAAACATTGTGGTCAACTCTGCGATGTCTCCGATGCAGACCATGCCCATGCCCCCGCCTGGGTTCCCCCCACTGCCCCATCCACAGGCTGGGTTCCCACTGCCGCTGCCTCCTCTTCCAACTGTACCGCACCTGGCTGGCCCCCATCCGATGCTACACCCGTTGCACCCTTACCCTCCTGGCATGATGCCCATTATGCAGATGGACCTGATGAGCTCCTTACCACAGTGGGGCAGTGTTCACATGTCCTTCCAGATGCAAACCCAGATGTTAAGTCGCATGGCGCAAAGCCAGCGGCCATACCCTTACCCTCACTTCATTAGCGGGGCTGCTGCAAGCGCCAGTGCCGCTGCCGCTGCAGCCATGCAGTTTGGGGGCCCGTATCCGCCTCTGTCTATGGTTGGTGCACCTGCAGGCACTGTGGGTCATGGGCAACCCTGGCCCCTACCCAGCATGCCCAAGTTCAACCCTGCTGTTCCCCCTCCAGGCTATGAGCCTGAGAAGGAAGACCCACACAAAGCCACTGTGGATGGAGTTCTTAAGGTTGTCGTCAAGGAACTTAAGGCCATCATGAAAAGAGATCTCGAGCGAAAGATGGTGGAGACGGTGGCCTTCAGGGCATTTGATGAGTGGTGGGAGAAACAGGAGCGTTCGGCTAAAGTAAGTGCCATTCAACAGACACAGGCCTGTTTTAAATGTTACATGATACCTATACCTGAATATGTAAATACCTCTGGAAATGAATAATAACAAATGCGGCAAATTTGGTTTTCAAGCTATTTAAGTCATGACAGATACAAAATCACTGTCAGGTTAATGGGTATCGTTCATAAATATTATTCCTTTTAAATGACTTCTTGTTCAACACTGAAACAATTCATCCTAAATGTTGCTGAATTGCACTGACATGCTGCTAAATGAAATGCAGCAAAGCCAACTTCTTCAAGAATACCATTAGTGTAAAGGCAGTGTTTGATCAAAACAATGTTTTTGACATATATAGCATTACTTTGTTACCCGTTTGTTCTAGTACATTAGATTAGCTTTCAATAAGAGTGCTGTTCCAAAACGTCCCAAAAATGTAAACTTAAATATCCAGTTATTACATTTATTTGGACATGTAAATATTTTTAATAATTGCGTTATTAATAATATATAGTTGTTCCCTAAAACCTCCTGGTAATGGTTATAAATCTGTTGGTGTTCTGGAGAGGATAGTAGTACACAAACATATCTTTATTAAAAAAATCTCAAATTTCTGTACTATTGCTCTAAATTAAATGTTAGCTAATTCTATAACTGAATGTCCCAAAGGGTTTTGTAACAACTACACAAAAAGAAAACCACAGTTTAGTACATTTTCAAACCTGTGGTCGTGCAATTATACTAACAGAATTATCTGCTGTCATTATCTTTCTGCACCTGCAGGCTACGCTTACACCTGTGAAGACAGGTGAGGGTAAAGATGAGGTAAAAGAGCGGGCCAAACCCAAAGAGACTATATCCTCTAGCTTACTGGAAAACTGGACCAAGGTTGAGGGTCTGGGCTTCGAGGGTATGGGACTCGGCATAGGCCTGCGCGGTGCAATCCGATTACCATCCTTCAAGGTACCAAAACTACCACCCTGTGTTTTTTGTTAGTTTGCTGTTGTACTGTAAAAATTGCTCATTATCGGTTGCTACTAATTTGTTTGCAGGTTAAGAGGAAACAGCCCCCTGAGCCAACATCTACCAATGACAATAAGAGGGTGCGACCATCCACACCTGTCGATGATGAAGATGAAGGTGTGCGCTTGACATACTTGCCCAGTTAATCATATTTCTGATCTTTAAACTGAATCTTGGCTAACTTATTCCTACTGTTGGCTTTGAAGTGACAGTGCTTTACATGATTTTGTGCATTAACTTGAGAAGTTTTATTCTCAGAGTCGGAAAGAACAGATCTTCGCATGGATGGTTCCAGAATAGATGGTGGTGGTTCTTCTACCAAGCGAAGACCAGGCAGACCAATGGAGCTTGACAGCGCAGGTGAGGAGGAGGAGGAAACCTCTGGCAAAGAGGAGTCATTGCTTTCAGACCATGAAGAGGAGCCAGTGGAAAATGCCTCTGAGAGGTTGTCCTCTGTCACGGTGAGCACCTATCCACAGTATTAGACATGTAGTTATCAGGCTCTATATACAACACTTATATGAGAGTAACATAAACATGCCGCCTTAGGATTTGGAGGATGAGGAAGATGAAAAGAAAAGCGAATCAGACTCCAGTGAGAGTGAATCATCGGACTCATCAGATGACGGTAACTGCAAAAGGCTGATGAGTATTTTGCACTTGTGGTCGCTGTAATTGACCTGATCTAATGACCTTAACTTTTTCCTCCCTCAGAATCTTCTAGTTCATCTTCCTCTTCCAAATCTGATTCCGATTCTTCTGGGAGCGAGAGCTCGTCTGAATACGAATCGAGTTCAGGGGAGGAAGAGGAGGAAGAAGAAGAACAGGCAGTGGCAATGGAGGATGAAGATGAAGACGATGCACAAACCTCATCGACGTCCTCATCTTCCTCATCCTCTTCGGAGGAGGAGGAGGATGTTGAAGTAAAAGCTCCTAGTACCCCCACAGGACCACCACCAGAAGAGGAACCAAATGAGTTGGGCAGACCGGAAGCGTTAGATGAGGCAGAGACGGATCACAAACATACTGTGGTGACCTCAATCAAACCTGAAATTGAAGACACGTGGCCTCCTTCTCCCAAAGGATTGCCAGGTCAGAGCCTTTACTGTTGTTTAACTTGCTGTTCCCTAGCAGTTAATCTGTGTTGAAGTCAGATCGTGATTGGTTGTTATTTCTTTTCAGCTGATGAACCTGACGTTGAGTTGGCGGTCAGTATTCCAGTTCCCAAAGCTGAAGCCACACTGGAGGACGTTGGTAGCTTGCGGCCACCCACCCCAACAGGTTCGTTTGCAGACAGTGATCAGGACACCCGACCAAAGATTCCTGCCGAAGACTTTCCCCGCACTCCCGGTCGTGATGGGCCGGTTCCCCTAGAATCAGAGGCAGCAATCCCTCGTTCTCTTCCTCCTACGCCCTCTATGCACCTTCCACTTCCCCCTAATCATGCCCTTGAAGCTCGATCCCTTCTGCCGCCTCCCGAAGCTTTGCCAGATATGCCTGTTCGTGGGCGGTTGCCTACGGAAGAGGACATTCCACGCACACCGGGGAGAGATCTTATGGACAGACCCCGGGGTTTGGGCAAGTCTCAGAGCACTGATACGGTTCCTGTCACACCAGGTAGTGACGCACCGCTAACAGGTAACAGCTTGAGCTCGCCTCATATTCCCGGCAGCCCTTTTTCTTACCCTGCTCAATCCCCTGTCCTCAGCGCTGGTATCCCTCGGACTCCAGGTAGAGATCTTACTTTCACTCCAGCTTTCCCTGACTCTGCTGCTTTATCTGCAAGCCTTCCCATTCACAGGAAGGCCTCGTCTGAGAGCTTGGAGGAGAAGTCTCTGTTTAAAGAGCCTCTACTCAGTGCTTCTCCTCAGGCCAACTTACAGCCTAACAATGCAGTTTCTTCCCCATTCCCTGGTCCTCCCCTTCTTGCTGCTTCACTTCAGGAGCCATCTCTCCCTCCCCAAGGCTCCTCTCCCACTTCTGTCGAGGCTTCCTCTCCTGCTGCTCCAAAAGACCTTCCTGTTCCAATGATGGATGTTCCTGTGCCCTTAGATACTATTCCAAGCAAGAAGAAACCGGGACGCCCCAAGGCTAAAAAGGTACCTGTGCCGACCCCTTCAGATTCTGAAGAGCTTCCAGCTTCAGTGGCGGCCTCTTCACCTCCAGATCTACCAGTGAACGATCTGTACCCAGACCACACTTCAGAGACCTTCAAAAGAGAAGATGATGACTCCACAGCACTGGAGGAAAAGGAAAACCAAACCCAGACAGTCATACCTAAGGTGGAAGACAGGTTGTCTTACTTCACAGAACCCGTTCAAACGCGCAGACAGAGACGGAGCTGGCCAGAGATGTTGTTCTCCCCTGTAACATCACCGCTCCGACCCAGCTTCCCACCCCGGTCAGATTTTGAGGAGATGACCATCTTGTATGACATCTGGAATGACGGCATTGATGAGGAGGACATCCGCTACCTTAAGACAACTTATGACAAGCTGCTGCAGCAGGACAATGGCAACGACTGGCTCAACGACACCCTTTGGGTCCACCATCCTCATATCCTTTACTGCTACAATGTAAATGTGCAAATTAGCATTTAAAAAAATATCCATTGTCTTTTATCTATAGCAGTCATTTTTTTGAAGGTTACCCAAAAATGAAAATTTGATAATAGCAGTATCAGTAACAGTATTTTTATATATATATATATATATATATATATAGTCAATGGTCCATTTGAGAGATAGGGCTCTTATAAGTTTGCAATCCGCTGTAAATGCTCCTGCTGATGTGAACACACTCAGGACAGTTCATACATTCTGGCAAATCCGAGGTAAAAAAACAAAATAAATACGGTTTCCAATCAGTCTCTATGACGTTACATTATTTGACCCTATGGCGTCAGTCGATGACGTAATGTCTCTGTTCCCTCCTTCAGTTACCGAGACATTAAAGTTTTTTGGACAGACTAATCGTTTTGTGTATTTACACAGCAGTGTATCATCCTGAAGTGAAGGGTTTAATTTGGTTTTGTTTATGCATGTTTTTTTGACTCTCAGAGTCTGGACCCCAGACAACATTAGTGCTTCCTCAACAGACAACGAAACAGCCATTTTTAGGTTGTTAAAAAAAGGTGCACTGATTCAAAACAGTTGAGATCCTTCACTGGCTGTGCTAACCTAGCAGGTCTTGTGTCACAAGTCCAGTGATGCAGGTAGTAGCATGTCTCCTTTTGCAAATGGTACGGTTCACTTGGAACCTAAAGTTCCACTAAAGATTCACAAAATAGCAGAACTAAATAGTTTATCAGTTGAAGTTGAAAAATTCAGAACCCCCAGTATTCACATGTTTGGGACTCTCATATTTCAACAAAATAACAATGTCCACTAAATTGAATTGCTAGTATTTGCAATCCTGTTATGTGGAAATCTATCTGTTCATAAAAAGAAAGACTCCTTGACTCCTCTGAACCTACCAACGTGGGCAGCACATCAGGGCTGAAGAAGAAGAGGAAAGAGGACGGTATACGCGACCATGTCACCGGCTGTGCCCGCAGCGAGGGCTACTACAAAATTGACAAGAAAGACAAAATGAAGTACCTGAATAGCTCACGCTTGCAGTCTGAAGAGCCTGATGTGGACACTCAGGTGGGCCGCAGAGATAAAATACTGGAGTTTACTCATGGTCGATACTTCATTAAGCTGAATTGCTGAAGGTCTTGATCTGAATTGTATTTTTGTGTGTGCTTTCTCACAGGGAAAGAGTATTCCAGCACAGCCCCAAGTGTCCACTAGGGCAGGTTCAGAGCGGCGGTCAGAACAGCGCCGCCTTCTGTCGTCCTTCAGCTGCGACAGTGACCTCCTCAAATTCAACCAGCTCAAGGTACGACAAGTGAAACACAACTATTTATATCTCGCAAAATGTGCCCAATCAGAATATGAGCCAAGTCAAAATCTAACGAGTCACAACCTCTCTGCAGTTCCGTAAAAAGAAGATCCGGTTCTGTAGAAGTCACATTCACGACTGGGGATTGTTCGCCATGGAACCTATTGCTGCTGATGAGATGGTTATCGAATACGTCGGCCAGAATATCCGACAGGTGAGCGTGAAGCCAACCAAACTTTCAGCATCCTTTGCTTGTTGGCCAGTCTGTTTGTAACGGTTTTATTTCCATCTGCAGGTTATCGCAGACATGCGAGAGAAGCGCTACGAGGATGAAGGCATCGGCAGCAGCTACATGTTCCGTGTGGATCACGATACCATAATAGACGCAACCAAATGTGGCAACTTCGCCCGCTTCATCAATCACAGTTGCAATGTGAGTTTGCTTGTACGCTGTCTGAACAAAAGGTCATTTTGAAGGCAAAAACCCTATTGATCATCTTCTACTTTGTGTTTTGCAGCCAAACTGTTATGCCAAGGTCATCACTGTGGAGTCGCAGAAAAAGATTGTCATCTACTCCCGGCAGCCAATAAATGTTAATGAGGAGATCACCTACGACTACAAGTTCCCCATCGAGGACGAAAAGATACCGTGCCTCTGTGGCGCAGAGAACTGCAGGGGAACCTTGAACTAACCCCTACAGATAGGTGAGAACTTTCTTAAAAAAAACATGCACTGCCCAACAACAAGCCCAGGCGCCCCATCTTCTGGATCTACAGAGGAAATAGTGGGTGAAATCCAACACATCCACTGGTTATATCGTGCAGCTAAGTGTCTGGGACTTCGTTTTTGTACTTTTTCATGATTGTTTACGAATTACAGGTGCTCTTTCAAGCATAAAAAATGAGTTTTCTATCACTCTTCAATTGACCTCTTTGGAACTGGACTTATTTTTCCCCCTACATGTTTGGGCACTCACTTTGTCGTCTGCCCATTTGGCACAGTTTGTCTTTGCCGTGGAGCTCCTGCTCCTCGTCAGTCCCCTTTTCCTCTGCGGTTTGGTTTATGGAGAGACCTCCCCGTCCCTGAACTCGAACCCGAAACACTTTAAGCTGCTCACATCTGCAACACACGCACAAAATTCAAATTCAAAAAAGCTTTGGTCAGGTTTTTTTGTCCTTGTCCTTGCAGCCTGACTTGTATGAAATTTAGTTTATTGTCGGACTTCACTGTGGGTCAATTGTCTTCAATTTGCAGAACATTCAACAAAAGCACACCTGCGTCCGGCCACAAAACAAATCAGTAGAAAAGATCCACAGCTCAGGCAAATTTACACAAAGCGAAACGCTCCTACGATTTTTTTTCAGCCAGCGCTGCATGTGGCACCTACAGACTGGACCTTTTTTAAAGGATCAAAAGCAAAACCAACAATACACTACACTTTATTCTTTCATTTATTCAAGGCATTTTTACAATCGTCTCTGTGATCTTTGGATTTGAGCGTGTTTGCTGCCCTCTAGCTTTTATAAGGTGTAAAGAAGATTCAGATTCCACTGTACAGCCTAGTATTAACTGTGCGTTTATCAATGTCAGCTCACTATATTAGCAGGTGAACATGCATGAATCTGCTTCATGCATATTCAATAACTAGTGCTGAATTTCCTGTTACGAATCTCACCAATATGATGCTGCTATCCTGCAAACGCACGTCCCTAATTTTCTCCACCAGTTCACTTTAAGATGCAAAAATCCACCTGCACTGGTTTCAGCATGGGTTTTCATAGTATTAAGAGTTGTGAGTGCAGTAACTGGTGCACAGCACTGATGCTTCTCAAAAAGCTTGCCCAGGCACCAATTCCACCAATAAATCTAACCCAAGTAGATGCACCGGTGTTTAGGATATCAGACCCTGGAGTATTAGGTCCATCGACCTGAAAACATCAGCAGTGGACCTAGAAAATCAAGTACAAGTCAAATACAGTGCCAAATTTGTACTTTGATGTGTCACAACTCCAAAGGCAAACCTTCTTCCATTTGTCTCTTTCTCTGCGTGTATGTGTGTGTGTTTGTACGGATGACCTAAGTTCACTGGTACTTTGGGCGACCCTATTGAGGTCCACATTTTTCCTCAGTATTTAATCATCATAAAGCTATCACAGCCTCATTCAGCCAAATTTCCCTTTGAAAGCAGAAGACTTTGTGATCTGCACGGCAGCGTGGTCACTTGCTTTTCTTTGTGATTTGGTTATGTTTATAAATGCACTAGAGGCTTCCAACCCCCGTCAAGCCAAATGGCACTCACAAGACCAAGCTATGAAACGTGTCATTTACGGTAGTTCACTCACAGGGTAAGGTCTCCCAGCTTTTTTTTTTTTTAATGTTTATATTGTACAGGATAATAATAGTTTGTATAGAGGAATGAGGCTTTTTAAATCACGATGGGGAGTGATGATGCATCGTTCTGCTTTTATGAGCGAAAAATTGAGTATTTAAAATGAATATTTTTCAGGGATCATTATATGAAAAAGGGGTTGAATAGGTAATTTAAAGAAAATGATGCATTGTGTACATAAAACAGATTTGTACTTCCTTTTGAAAGATTGTTTCTTGTAGAAACGTCTTTTTTTCTGCCCATTTTCCTTTGGATTCTTATGTGTAAATACTTTAACTGTGAATATATAAATATAAATATATATATTTTTGTTCCTGAGGATTTGCTACAGCGTCACGGCTCAGAAAGGTCTATCTGACAGCGAGTACAGAGAGCTGGTGGCAGTATTTTCAGCTTGTGTCAAGCTTTATTTTTTATTTTTGGTTGTAAATTCTATGAAAAATTGTTTGCAGTGTGGGGGAAAAGCATTATCATTGAGAAATGGCAAGGGACATTGGTAAAATCGACCTTTAGTCCCTGTCTATTTATTATACCACAAATGTATGGAAAAAAGATCATGGAAAAATAAAGGATTTTTTTTTCAACTGCCTTGTCTTGGTGCTACTCTTTTAAATCATGCGTCACATTTATGTAAATGTTTATTGATTTGAATACTTTCTGCGGATGAGCTCATGTGTACAGAGTTAGCAGGAGCAGGATTGTGAGTTTAATTACGATTAATAACCACATATTTTTGTCAGTAGGAGGTCAAGAGCACACTGGGGTCTCACCATCTGCCCTGCATATTGCCTTGCATTACTCATAGTTCTAATTATATGTTTACCCTTGATTGTTAGTAAAGACTTTCAGCTATCATTTGTGACATTCAGTAACACTTTATTTTACGCTTACACCTATTAGTTGCTTATTAGCATGCATATTTCTAGAATATTAGCCATTTATTAGTGCTAATCAAGCACATATTAATGCCTTATTCTATGTCCCTAATCCTACCCAAAACAGCTTACCTTACTATTGATAAGCAGCAAATTAAGAATTTCTTTAGGGAAAAGTTGTAGTTAATAGTTAACAGTGTTACATTCTAAAGTGTTACCACTAGTTCTATTCGCATGGTTCACCGAAAACGTAAATAGATTCCTTAATCGTTATTATATCATATATTATATGGGCGATTCTTCAACTACGGGCACTTTTGGCCTTGTGAACTTGCATTTCAGTAAATATAAAATTAAGATTTAATATGTAATTAATACATTAACATTGTATATTTAATAAAAAAATTGCACATATGTAGCTTTACAATCTATGAACTGCACCTGTAAGCATAAATTTAATTTATGCATTAAGGCAATGT
>JAUMHP010000059.1:13434367-13444523 GCA_032361065.1 Enteromius trimaculatus
CAATAACTTATGGTTAAAGCGCCTCTCGGCGGTCAACAGCTGCAAGTGCACTCTAAAATACCGCCGCGGCGGTAAGCATGGCGGTGAAAGGGGCGTTTTGGTTGTCCACCATCTGTATTAATTAGAAATGAATTGGACCTTGAATGATGGACCGTGACCTCTCTCCACAAGTGGCGTTTCTGAGCCATCCAGACGAAACGGAGTGCTTTCGATCTCACCCCACGTCATGAGAGGAGACTCTGCAACACCTAAAGAAAAAACCAAAACAAGCCACTCAGGAAAACATAACAAGTACTTGTATATACTATTTTAGTTATTTTTTTTAAATGCATGTTCTTTAGTTAAAATAATAAAAAATTATATATATATATATATATATATATATAAATTTAGTGGCCCTCACCAGGAGCAGGAGAGGCTTCTCCTTCAAATCCGTAACCATTCACTTTGGGGGACTCATGAGGCAGGAGCTCTTTGCCGTCTGGACCAACCTTACCTTGTTTAAACTAGACAGACCAGAGAAACATTCAATTAGTTGAGTCATACTCCATGAAAGTGGTTTACGATCTGATGCAGAGGTCAGTGTTACCTGTGCATTAAGTGCAGCAGCTTGCTGGATTTGTGATTTGTTCAGGGCTTTACAGAAAGGGTCAGCATCAAACCGTGTGTTCTTGTACAGGACCTCCCGTGGCTTCTTAAACAGCGTGTCATCTTTTTCACCTTTTGGGGAACAAAATAAACATGCACTTTATCACATGGCTCCTTGTCCATATTAAAATGACACCAACATTGAAATATTCATGATATTCTGTTAATTTTCAATTACGAGCAAGTACAAAATGTTACTATTCATAACCCATTCATTTACATGCCTCAGAAAGTATTATGTAATAATAGACTGATGCAGATGCACAAGGGGAAACTTTACCTTCAGGGTAGTACATGAGTGCGTTTTTGGCCTTGTACTGCCAAGTTTCCACTCCTGCCTTGGTGCACTCAAGCGCCTGTATCTCTGTGGACGGCAGAGCGAGGTTCTGTTCGTGCCTCTTTAAACAACAGAAAAAGAAACACTGTCAGAACTCAAAACAAGCCCCAGCAATACAAAACTCAACGATACGTAGTAGCTATTATTGTGCGGTACCTCTTTAAATTCATTTTCTGCCTCATAGAGCCACGCATGCCTCAGCTTGTCCTTGTCCTCCGCGAGCTCCATTATCTGCTCAAAGGATGCGTTGTCTTCACTCGTGTTTTTAGAAAGAAACCGGTCCAGAGACGGAAGATCCTTTACCTCTGTTCTTTCAGCATCTTTCCCTGAAACATAACATGTAGCATATATCTTTAAAATTCCCAAAAGTAGATTCAAAGACCCCCGTGTAAACCTAATAAAATTGCAAATTTGTGCACATGTAATTTGATATTGCCATGTCTGCATATTTTTATTAAAAAATATACAATTATAAAAAAAAAAAAAAAAAAAACTTTTGTAATGTACTTTAATTAATCAAATGAGTAAAATATGATATGTACTAGTTTTAGCAGCAGTCACTTACCGTCCTCTTTCGCTGCTCTGTGTTTGCTCTGTAAACACGACGGAGATGCACTTCGACCGTCTGGGGTCTCAAATGTTGAGGGAGTCGTATCTACATGGGTACAAAATTATTAACATTCAAGACATGGATAAGTTTGCTGCCTTATCAGAACAGATTTGGAGAAATTAAGCATTACATCATTTGCTCACCAATGGATCCTGTGAATGGGTGCCGTCAGAACGATCGTCCAAACAGCACCACAATAATTCACAAGTAACTCACACAACTTCATTCTATCATTTAATGTCTCGTGAAGCAAAAAACTCTTAGTAGTTAAACTTTAAACCTTCCTTACAAACATGTCGTTTTTGCTTCACAAGATGGTAATTGATAGACTGGAGTCATGTAGATTTCTTGTCTACTTTTTATCAGTTGTTTGAATTTTCATAAGGACGGCACCCATTCACGAATTTTCATTTTTAGGTGAGCTGTTCATGTAAGTATTAGTCTCAAACAGTAAGAAACATCACTCACAGGGCACATAGGTTCGTGGGGTGTATTTGGCCATCACAGACCCATATTTAATGGCGATCTCCCTCATCCGCCCCAGATCTCCGTTCTCCTCCGCCTCCAGATAATCCTTCTGCGCTTGAAGTTTGGAGACATCTGGGAAAAAGTCCCTCTGGATGATCTTCTCCAAACTCTTTGGAAGAAATTGTGACAGGTATGCGTGTCATTAGCAAATCAAGGCAGACGCATTTAAGCAGACATAAGCATGTTGTTTACAGGTGACACATGAAACTCAATCAGCTGTTACTGTACAACACATTGTATGCTGAAAACAGGCCTGAGGTTTGGTGTTTCGTGTAAACTCAAAGGTGCTGAAGGTCACCGTCTTTTTAATAATAATAATGAAAAACCAAAAACTCAGTCAAACCAAGTGCATTCAAGAAACACACAGGTATTATGCAATAAATTATTGAATGAGTAAGTATTATACAATTAACTATGTCAGAAACCCCCCTGTTGTAAACAAAGACTGACTTACCTCTATATATTCATCTTCATCAAGAACTTTTCTGTTGGGTTTCTTGATCTCATTCACATCACTCCTGACAGCGACTGTAGTTACATCAGACTTCAGACTCAAAGCTTTCTCTTTGGACTCTGACATATTTATATTTTAATAGGAGTAACTGTTCTTTTACAGTAATGTTAAGCCCAGTTGCGTAAGACGTTGTTTACGTTAGCATGTACGCTAATTACTCTTTCGGAATGCCATTAAGACGCGTTTAAAACGTATCTGTCGCCGATTTTAACAACAGCTCGGGATAAACGTGAAGTTTAACCACCTCTTGATCAGAAAACAACCGAAAATCTACGTAATAACAACAGACGAACACACGCAGGAACAACGTTTTCTTCTGCGCATCATTTCCGGTGAACAATGGAACAGAGCGACTCTCCATCGCCACCTACCGAGTTTGTTTTTTACTGTAAACGAACTTTATTTAACGTTTACAGGACATTACCTCAGTTAACACGGTAAGCAATAAACAGTTTATTTCAGTCCACAAGTGCATTAAAAGAAATGCAAAGCTTTTTATACTTAAGACAAGACACCAACAGACAGATGTTAAACATGCTATGAAAACTTTATCGAGCAAAACAACCGTTTTGCCTGCAGTGTCTTGCCTTAGCAGATAATATTCAAGATATGTTTGCATTTAACTATAATGCGAAGCTTCAGCGTCCCCACAAATGAAAGGTATACAAAATTTGCATTAAGACTAACAACACTTTTATTGTTATGGAAAGCAACAGAAAACAGTTTGGCTGAAAGAACATGAAATTGAACTTGCCTTTGCTCCCTATAATCATCTGATCATGATAACAGTCTGATGAATATTAAAGCAGCTTTTTTTTGTAAGAGATGAACAAAATCATAGTCGGAACGTAAAGAATCTGCTTTTTCACTGTTATGTGTTATGCTGAATGCAGAGGCCGGTCTGTCTGAAACTGCTCGCACTGGTGCACATGGATATTTTAATTAACTTAAAGATCTAAAACATTTCCAGTATGACCAGAGGCAGGTCTACGGAAATACAATGTAACAGCAGTATGGTATTAAGTGGATGGCTTATGTGATCCTGCGCATGAAGCATATCATGAAGCCGTCTTTTAAAAGGCCAAAATATGGACAACACTGCAATAAAGTATTTTCTTACTTAGCGTTTTACCATCACAGATATCCAAATGTACTTAAATCCATACACATTTGCTTTAAAATTTAAATGATTTAAGATGAAAATGTATCACAATCAAGTGAATTTATGCTTAAAACAACAAACAAAATATGTCAGTCGGGTATGAAAAATAATCTTGTTTGCACATATATCTTTTTTAGTTTTAGGCATAAACTCATTTAATTGTTTCTCAAATAAATGTGTTGATACTTGTATTGGAAAATCCTTTTTTGCAGCGAACACTGAAATATTTACAGGTGTTTATAGGTGAATTTCTGCAACATTGAATAGAATTAACTAGTTTTAGACAAACAGAAGTCATGCATTTCTATTTTTTCCAGTACACTTTCTTGAGGTCACAATTTATTTCTGCAAATCCACTGAATGCTGCTAGTGGCTAGAAACTGCTCACCTCAAATTTAAGCTCTTATCAGTCACGTTTGGATATAACAGAAATAAACTAATAAATACGGACTGCTAAGATGTGATAATAGAGGCCCAGTGTCTTTTGTCGCAATGCTCAGCACGGGACCTTTTTGGCCCATTAGGAGCTTCTTGGCAAGTCGCTGTGAGGTTAAGAGCAAAGGCACGTATTTTGAAGCAGAAGCGATGAAATCACCGCAAATCCATCATGGTCACACTTCCGTCCGTGATGGTGACGTGCTGACTACCCTGAGCACAAAACACAGATGCAAAACCTTTATTATAGTGCACACAAAGTTGAATTTGCTGTACAAGCCATATAGTATGTAAATGAGTTTGTTTGTTATTTAATATTTTATTTGTTTTTAATATTTAGGGTTCACTAAATCACTCACAGAGAAGAGGGGCGGCTCTTTTGGATGCGGGTGAAATCCTCTTTGTTTGCAGGAAGAGATCTCATCCATCCCGTAGTCTGTCAGCCGAAAGTAGCCAGTCCTGGAGCGCAAGTTACCAGACTGTTATTTTTCCATTTTACATGCTAATGCTTTGATTTAAACCAAGTAACATGTAAAAACATACTCGTTAAATTTAGGTGAGCACACAATGGCTATAGACTCTGGAAGCATGATTTGATAAGAGCAATGTGTGTGCAGGTCCACACTGGATAAAAAGGCTGTCTGGGTTGGATGGGTCTTGTATAAACAACAAAAGAGAGACTGGTTGATTATTCTCATGACACATAATTACAGTGATTGTGTAAAAAAGTCATGTGTATACAGAAAACATCATACATGAATCCAACCCAGTGTAATGAGATCATTCTGATCCTGGATTAGGAACAGTTCCTCTTCGTTCTCTGTGTCGCAGTAATCTGGTCCTCCACACTGCTTGGGTACGATCACATGCGTCACCGTGAAGGCGTTCTTCATCTGTGGATAAGCACATGCAAACTTGTGATTTGCTCATCGTAACACAGATTTCCTCAGAAATGTTATTAAGGTTACAGTTCACACCAAGTATGTCCAAGAAAGATTTATACACACTGCTGGATTGCATTCATTTGATCAAACCTTTAAAATGTTTTTGAACTTTCTAATCATCGAAGAATCCTGATTTTCTTTTACTACAAACATGAAGCAGCAATCTTGATAATAATAATAATAAGCTCCTGTATTATAATAATTGATAATAGCTGAGCAGCAAATCAGCATATTAGAATTATTTCTGAAGGATCGTGTTACATTGCTAAAATTCAGCACTGCATTACAGAATTAAATGACATTTGTAATTCATACAAATAGAAAAATAGTTCTTTAAATTTAATAATTCGCAAAATTACTGTTTTTACTGTTTCTGATCAAAAATACCTTATTCAATAAAAAAAGAGGCATTTAAAAAATATTTGATTTTATCATTAATTATTTTAATTAACTAAGAAGTTTAAGGTAGTATATTACTATTATGCATAAACACAATTTAATAATTACATTTTTATTTTATAATAACAATGTGCTTATAAAGATGCTTAAAATGTATAATTAATTGTAAGTAATTAATACATTGTGACAATATTTTGCTAATTAAACAATTATAGTTTACGGTTTATTAATTACGGTAATGTTTTATCTACTGTACATTAAAAAATATCCATATTAACACATAAAGAGTCTAAAGGTCCTAATGCGAACAAGAATTTTGAGGTAAAATCTCCTTAATGTAATAATAGATAAATAATCTTAATGGCATCAAAAGACTTTATTTTTTCATGTTGAATACAAATATAATTCTTTATATTCTAAACAATTAAATCTTAGCTTTTTTTTTCTATTCTATTTTTTTAGAATAGAAAAGAAGCTTTTTTTCTTTAGATTTT
This sequence comes from Enteromius trimaculatus, assembly GCA_032361065.1. Lineage (NCBI taxonomy): Eukaryota > Metazoa > Chordata > Actinopteri > Cypriniformes > Cyprinidae > Enteromius > Enteromius trimaculatus. The sequence goes on from JAUMHP010000059.1 coordinate 13,440,439, forward strand.
GGCTGAAATATAGCCTAGTTTAAGTGGGATTTTCTCAAACGGATAGCTAAAATGAAAAACCCCTATTTTATCGGTCTCAGTTTGCTTGTGTCTATGTTTTGGACGTACCAGCTTGCCACAGAGAATCCCACACGTCTCCACGGCCCGTGCTGTGTTGGCATCTGCAAGCTTTAAAAACCTTTGGCACAGCTCGGCCGGCACAAAGAGCAGCCGCAAGCCGTTTACCAGCGCGCCTAAGAAAACACATACAATCTCGACTCAGTTACTGAACAACTGTAATGCATGTGGCTCAGCAATGAACAAGGAAGTGAAGACTGAGAGGACTCACTGTGTCCCACACTGACTGGAACGCTAGGCTTCAGCGAGCGGTCAAACGCTGGGAGGGGTGAGGTGTGAGAGACGTGGTTCGGGGTTCCTCCGGGGCTTGTGGGCGGTGAAAACGAGGCCTGTGGAGGTCCTTGTATGTCTGGCACCAGGAGATCTCGGGGGGAGGTGGGTGACACCGGGACGCTGAACTCCTGCACGATGCGCTGGCGCTCCTTCTCCAGCTCCTGCCTGCGGATCAACTCCTCAAAGGCGCTGAACTGCTCCTGCTCGCGCTGACGCTGCTGCTGCTCGGCCTGTCTCTGCTTCTGAGCATCCTGCTCCCTCTGCCTGGCCTGCTCTCGAGCCTGGGCTTCATCCTCCACTCGCTGCCAGGAGTCACACACCCGTCAATGAACACCATTACTCGAATTAGTTTCTGGCTATCGTTTAGAAAAAACCTGTAACCCACCTTTTGGACAAGATATTCGGCATACTCTTTTTCATACTGCTTGAGAAGCAGCTTTTTCAGTTCCTCAGCTTTCGGAAAAGCAATTTCCTTCAATTTCTAGCATGGAAATACAAGAGATATTCATTAGCTCGAGCTATTCCATCATGTTTGGCATGCATTATAAAGCATTTAACTTTCCCCAGGAAGGTTGACATCACATCTCACCCTCATAGTTTCTTTCTTCTCAGGAATGTTGGCTGTTTTATATTCGCGATGTTTAGGAAGTTTTTCAATAAACAACCTAAAAGGAAGTAAAAAGCAGCAACATTATTTATTATTTTACAAATATTCTTTAATAATAATATTTAACATTTATTTACTATGTTATATTATTCTATTAATTTATTTCCTTTTTTATTAATATAATTGCCAATATATTTCGATTTGATGTGTAATAAATGTTTATTTGTAGTATATTAAGAAATGTATTTCTAGTAAATAAAACACAAATCACGAATGGAAGCTTTTCAATAAACTGAAGCAAAATATTAAGAATATTTTTTGTCATTAAATTTATTTTTGTTTTGTGGTCCAGTGTCACATGTATGTATTTTTGTATTGTCATGAATATGAGTATATTTGTAGCACTAGCCAGCAATGTGAAATAATGTAAAAATACATATATATATATATATATTTTTTTTTTTCTCTATGTTTTATAAAGATATTTTGTAAATCCCTTACGATAAATATATCAAAATATATTTCTTAATAGACCTCAATATTTTTTTTGCACCCTCAGATTCCACATTTTCACACAGTTGTATCTCAGCATATTTATTTAGACATAATATGACAGGTTTTGTGGTACAGGGTCACATACCACACAGTATATAATATGAATTCTTTAATTTATTTTTAAAATCTTTTTTTTTTTTAATTTAATTTCCGTATTTTCTGAAGGTTAAGCACCTCTTTTCACTTATCAGTAGCTAAAAAAGCAAAAAAAAAAGGCCCTACTTTGTACTGTACTAATGGAAATTTCCCATCAGGAGGATGAGCAGTTAATGAATCAGATATGTGCAATCACTAACCAACCTGCCAGGCACTTCCAGGCTGTTCTTGCTGTACTTACGTGATGTACTTATTGTAAAGAATGAATGCATGCTCGACATTCCCCTCGTCTGCATAGATGTTGGCCATTCGGATGATTTCCATCCCTGAGCGGAAGTACCGGCGGGGAGGCACATCCTCGCTGACGTCTACAGAGCTGCCCAGCTTGGTGAGAGCGCGGACCCTCTCCTCAGATGTCAGACTGGAGTCACTGTGCTCAGACATGATGGCTCCTGCCTGCAGATCAAGAACACACTTTCAGCACACAGTTTACATTGTTAAAAAAACTCTACTTTGGGTGGAGTTAATTATATGCAAGGTAATGAAGTTGATTCTCTAAAAAAGGAATTTAAAAAGCATTTAGGTACTTTAAAATGTCTGAAAGTCATAGTCAAAATCAACTGTTACTCAATAAGTGGCCTATTCTCAGAACTATAAAAGGTGGTGTTGTTTTATAATAAAATAAATCTCACTTTGTTTTGATATTTTGATCTGTAATTCAATTCCTGCTAATACGCCAAAATAGTAACTATGTATACAGGTGTACAATAATATGCTCTGTTTATATAAGCTGACTTTACGATACTCGACTTTAAACTGTAGCTTTAACTGAGTCTGGTGGCACCCATTATTGACAGGCCAAGCACCAGCAACAAATAATGATAGCTAGAGAAGTCTCCCGTGAAGGTAAAATAACTTTCTTACCTGATTTCACCACACTCCTTTACGCTTTTAAAGACGCTTTTATGTTTTTAGCTCATATATTTTCATCATATTTAGACATTATAAAAACAAAGCTTGTAGTGTTCACAATAACTGTGCTATCATAACACTTCCTACATCGTATGGAAAGCCCCGCCCACCACAGTCAGCTGACTGGTCATGCCTCAGACCGACCAATCGCGAGGCAGTTCTGAGCATATTTTTAGAGCTTTGTGCTTCTATCACCATGATGTGTGCATGTTCCTTCAGGGTGATGAAACTCCAATTTATGCACAGTTACAAGATTCTTCATGCTGTAACTATAACTATATTTCTACACAGAAAGGCAGTGTTTTACACAAATAAAATGAACCAAAATACTACCTGAAACTGTTGCATTTAAAAAAACTACAACAAAAAAAGGTATAACGTTACATAAACATATTTACTTATACATATATGTATGCATGTTTGTACATATATGTCATGTATATATCTATTTATCTATATATATATATATATATCTGTACTTGACTATTTTGTTGTACAATTATTGCAATTTTTGTTTAGGATATTTAGATTTTGCCCTTTCACAGCTGCGCTGACCAAATATCTGCTATATCATCAGCTTATCCATATATGCCCTGTACACACACATATACATACATATATATAGATACAGTTGTGCTTAATATGATTCATACCCTTGGTAAATAAAGGCAACTGTAAAAATAAATCTGTATCGTAAAGCCTTTTGATTTTTTATTTTAAAAATGCACAAACAAATCTTACCTTAAATATTTATGAGGTCTCATTATGAAATAATGACGTATAGACAAATACACATTGAAATACACAAAGGCCACAATTCATCATACCCTTTTATTCAATACTTTTCGCAGTCTACAGGCTAGCTCAGAATCTCAACCTATAATGCCTGAGAAGTTTGTAGAACATTTGGCAAGAGATCAGAGACTGTTCCTTCATCCAGAATCACTCCAGACCTTTCAGATTCCCAACTCTATGTTTGTGTTTCTTCTCTTCAGTTCACCCCACTCATTATTTTACATAGTTCAGGACAGAGGACTGGAGAGGTCATAATAGGAGCTTGGTTTTGTTCTCGGGTGACTCGTTTTTGTTTTGTTTTTGATGTTTGTGGATCGATTTTCTGTTGGAAGATCCAGCCAGAGCGCATTATAAGATTTCTAGCATGGACAGTCAGTTTTTCATTTTTGTTGGTATTTCATTGGTATAGTTGAATTTCTTAATTATTGCCCTAATGGTGAAATATTTACGTTCCTAGTCACCCTGGTATGATTAAAAAAATGCAAACATGAATGGGAATATACTTCAGAGATAGATATTTTAATAAGAGGAATTTATAGGAATACCAAAACCTGTGGCTGTTGTGACTAGACAAAAATCTGATTTTCCCCCACTTTCACTTTTCTTTACTTAAATTTTTACAGCTGCCTTTGTACATATTTACCAAGAATAACTTTGAGCACAACTGTAT
>JAUMHP010000059.1:13464231-13479920 GCA_032361065.1 Enteromius trimaculatus
TAAATGTATAAATGTAAACATTTTCAAAATATATACTGTATGTGCATCTTTACAATTATAAATCTTCTACAAATTATGCAAATGAAATGATTGGGAACATAACTGACCTAAATTAGAACAATAAAAATAAATAAATAAATAAATAAAAATATTAAGCAATTGTATTTGGTGTATAAGGTCTGTCACAACTGCCATTTTATTGTAGCTCTGATGATTTTAGAGAAAACTAATGTAATAGAAATGTTGATCATATGCTTTTTGAGTTCAGGATAAAACTGAAAGAAAGGTTCAGCTGTCTGTGACTCAGATAAAGTAATCGTAGTCACACTTTGCCCCTGACATATTTTTTCACTGTAATTGAAGGTGTGTACAGGATTGCACATGAATGAATGAAATCACATGAGTGAATGTGGAGTGACAGCAGATCCAGACAAGCAGGATTTCATCAGTGCACACGGCCTGCTGAGCACAAACACTGATGCCACAGTCCATATGAATACATTACACTCAAGAGCACTGAGGGATTTCAGCTCATTTCAGTTACTGTGACAACTTACCCCGTGACATCATTCTATATAATAGTTGTGAAATTAACTATAGATTTAATTTTGGGCCACAACGGTGAAAATGTTCAAGTGTTTTTTGTAGCCAACAATTTCAGGTTTGCGTCTATACAGAAATAGAAATGAACAAAACAAACCTACCCTGAGAAACATTCCCGAGAGTGTGTGCCAACTTTCCCCGGTTTCCTCAACATATTGGGCTTCAGTAAACAAAAAACAAGTGCCTTGCAAAATGACTGAAGACAATAGCGCCATCTACTGGCAGAACGCGTTCAGCTCGACTGATATATCTATACCCGCCACTAGGGGGCGGTGTCCGTAATATAAATTTTTTTTTTACGTCAAAACAAAAAAGAACACAATTCAAATGTACCGTTTTTTCTTTCTTATTGGATCTCTTGAAAGAGTAAGTAGGTAGGCTAAGTAAATATCTATCAATACAAACATTTATGTATGTATGTGCGTTCAGGCAATTCATTTATTCATAGCTGGTTGTGTTCAAAGCTTAATCACTTGTCAATTTCCGTTCATATCTGACACATTCATTTCTGATATTACATAGTTGCAGATTCTGATATTCATGTATGAAATAATTGAAAAAAACATAGCCTAATTTATTGTTTTTATTTTCTTGTTATGTACTGTGTTACTGCTGTGTGGAAGTAAACACAAACATTATGAGACAGGGTAAGTTATATATCAAATGTGTTTATAAAAAAAATCATTGTTTTATCATCTGATACCACCACTGGATCCCATAACTACTGTATAGCTACCCACAAAACTAATTCAAGGAGTCAATTTAACAGAAACAGTGACCGACTGCTACTAAAGCCAATCCTAGCACCTCAAGTGTTTCTTGCCAAATGTCCCTTAGTCTGGAAAGTCCTTTTTTACTCACCACAACAGCCACAATTGAACTGTCCTGGTCGTCTCATAATTACGGGCTTCAGCAGTTTCCTTGAGAGTGGACCCAAATGAGAAATCCTAAGGCATCCTTACACAGTTAGGGCTGCTCTGCTCCAGATGTTGCAGATGTTATATGCTGCACAATAGCCAGACAAAATCAATCAGACTACTTTTTATTGATTTACATGATTTTTTTTCAAAATGTTCTGATTCTCCCCAATTCTACTATTCTTTTCGATCTTCCTTTCTTACTCAGAAAGTCTTCCAGTTCTCTGACACTGGTTAATGGTGAAATGGCATGCAGATAAACAAATAAAACATACATTTTAGTACATACATTTGTTTTGACTAATGTTAGTTTACTATGATTTAGCTCAAATTTACATTTTTATGATGTAATAACTCACAAACCCCCTGCAGTTTGATATAATGTTAATGCACTTACTCTTGTTAATTACAACAAATGGAATATAATTTCCTGCTCTTTGTGTTTTTATATCAATATGGTACAAGTTTCTAACCTCCGTGGTAAATAAAGTACACTTAAATAATGTACTTAAAGTGCTCTATTTTTACTAAAAATTAAGATAAACTAAATAAGATCTTACAAGTGTGATATTAAGGGACACCGTGAATATAAAGCACGTTTAACATACTATCCCTGTATTTAAAAAATGTAGGCCTATTTGGTTAGTAGTCTTCAGTGGACAAATATGAAAGATGGGTTCAGGTGTAGGCTACTGAGTAGCATAGTTCAGTACACTTAGTTGATGTAGGTTAATCTTAAGTACTAAAGAATCATTTATGAGCTGAAGTACAAATTTAGTGCACTTCAAGTACATTATGGAAGTGTACCTTTCTTTTTTCTTTTTTAACTTGGGCTACTAGGTCAAAAGTAATCAGAAAAGCAGTCTAATTATGTCTAATGTAATGGATTATGTTAGTAACTAAATTTTTTGTCATGTAGCTTAATTTGAATTAGCAACTAGCCTACGATTTCACACAGCTTTGGTGATAGGCTGCTTGACAAAACCAGTTTTACCAAAGAACCTTACAGAATTGGCGAATATTCTCAATTGTGTGTGCTCACTTGCTAGACACACTAAAATTCAACATTTAAGGACTCGAGAAGACTCCGCAAATTGGTCTCCAGACATCTGGATAGTAAACGCGTCTACAAGCTAACACACACTTTTCCACAGTCGCCATCCCTGGATCGCGTCTATGTGTGTTTTAGTTGAATTAGTGGGTCACTCCGTCTCCTCGGCGAGGCCTAATTGCTCCTTCCTGGCAGCCGTCGGCATCCCAGGGGCCACCGAGTCCCGTAACCTACCTTCCATGCCGTTCGCTAATTGAAATAGCTAATGAGATCTCGGAGGACCGACTTTCCAAGCCTCTTCGTTAAAAAACAGTGGCAGTGTGTCAAAACATGTATAACTGTGCTGTAAACGCGTGGAAATATTTAATTCTGGACACTGCTTTTACAATTGTGACCGAGTTTACAAACGTGCTTATTTCCAGCCTCCTGAAAACAGTGTGTTCCCGTCTCCTCCTCATCACAGAAAGCTCGCTTTAAATCACTGGAACATTTGGTTACATTTCTATTTTACAATCCTGTCAATAAAGTAAACCGTGTAATCAAACAATATCTGTTCTAAAGGCCATCTGCCAGATAAACACACAGCGAAACCACTGTATTAAAATAACAAAAATGGATTTTTGTTTTCTCGCAATAACCCAATGAAATGAGATAACAACATTTTTTAATGTAAGGTCAATTTTGAATTTTGTGACCCTGAGGCACAAAACCAGTCATAAGTAGAGAGTCAAAATTAAAAATGATCCATTTTTAATTTTTTCCAAAAATCTTTAAGATATTAATAAAGCACTGAATGAGTTAAAATGTTGAATTAAGATATTTTATAAACTCCCTACCATAAAAATTTTAAAGCTTTATTTTTGATTAGCAATATGCATTGCTAAAGACTTAATTTAGACATCTTTAAAAGATGATTTTCTCAATATTTAGATATTTAGTGTTTTGTCACACTAAGATTCTAGATTTTCAAATAGTGCCATCTCTGCCAAATATGGTCCTATTCTAACAATCAACACATCAATAGAAAGCTTATTCATTCAGATTTGATAAAAAACTATCCTTATGACTGGTTTGGTGGTGCATGATCACATTTTTCATTATTTTGCTCTCCCAGAGCACTTTTACCAGGATAACGTCATCGTGTGCAACAACACATTGCATTTTCTTCTTTGAGAAGCTGTGTTTTACACAAACAATGAATTATATAATTTAGTTTGTGGACATCATGAGTGCCAGCATTTTACACACACCACTTCACCAGGCGTAATTAGATAAATGAACACTGCTAGTGTGTGATAGTGGCCCTATTCAGAAGATACATGGCATTATTCAGCCAGTCATCACATGCAGCATCTTCACTCCCACCCCCCAAAAACACAATGCAGTCTTTAGAAATAACTTGAGGTTTATTAGCTATGGAGTCTTAGGAGAGTCACACACACAGGGTTAGGAACAGGGTGAGGTGGTACCAAAAGAAAAAAAAGTAAAAAGAAAAAAAAAAAAGGAGAGAATGCAGTAATGAAAAATCAAACTCCTAACTACCATTAGATTGAATTGAACTAAAACTACAAATTGTATTTGTCAAGTACGTCTTAAAAAAAAAAAAAAAGAAGAAAAAAAAAAAAGAGAAACCTTTATACATTTGTCTTTTATACAAGTAGCAACATTGGAGAATCACGTTGGAAAAAGGCAATTTACAAAAAATACATTTTTGTTTCAAAGAGAAAAGCAAAATAGAGGGGTGGTCAAATATTGACCAATAATTATTCCTTTTCATTCTATCTTAAAAACTTGGTCTAATATCTATAAAAATGTAAAAAAAAAAAATATACAAGTGTAAAAAGTTTGTTGTTTTTTTCAATTCACTCCACTGATTTGGTGACCAGAGAGAGAGGTTGTGTCTGCAGCAAGGCATGATGGGAATGTAGGGCTGCCTGGTGGAACGGCGAGGACGGGGAGAGCAGGGAGGGAGGCAGGGAAGTGAAGGGGATGGGGCGGCTCAGGAGGGCCGCAGACTGGCTGTGGAGGGAGATGTTTGGGTGGGAGGCGGTGGACGAGGATGAGGAGCTGGAGCCCGAGGCTTTCCCTGGCAGGGGGAAGTGGGGGTGGTGGGCTCTGCCCTCCGGTTTGGTGGTGAGGGACAGGGGCTGAGCCTGCTCTGAGTGAGTGGCGGCAGGGGCTGCCGGAGATGCCAGGGCGGCGGACGGCGTGGCGGGAGAGTCCAGCATGCTGCCGTGAGAGGAGGTAGGGCTGTCACACATTTTGTCGGACGGCAGGTACGGGACGCACTGCTTCTTGGGCTGGGGTGAGAAGCTACCTGCAGACGAGAAGGAAAACTGGGTTAAACTCTCCCAAATAGTCCTTTATTGTGGCATTACGATGACAAGTAAAGTATTTTAATTGAGTCAAAAAAAGTAATTAAATCTAGTTAACTGGTCAGTTAAATAGTTAATATAGTTGACTGGTAATATAATAGTTCATAGTTAAGCTGTTAATGTTAAAACTAGTGCTGTCAAATGATTAATAAAAAAAATTGTTTGCAAAATTGTGTGTGTACTGTATATATATTTTATGTATATATAATTACAAATCCATGCATGTATATATTTAAGAAAAATATGTTTATATATTAATATATATTTGTCTATAAAATATAATATAGATCTATAAATGTACATGTAAACATTTTCATTATATAATACTAAACTACAGCACACATAAAAAGCATAAAATTACTTAAGCTTATAAATATTAAAATACTGACACTAATATAATAATAAAGTAAAATCTGACAAACAATTAGTAAAGTCTCATTGAAAATATCAATGCTATAATTGTATGCAAGTAATATTAAATTAACAGTGCTTAAAATATATAAAATGTTTTAAATATTTAATTAAATTATTTTTTTATTACACATTTCAGTGATATATATATATATATATATATATATATATATTATATATAAATAAATAAATCTACAAAAAATTAATCCCATTTGCTCCCAAGTTACTTTAAACACATACACACACACAGAAGAAAAAATAATGTTACTAACTATTCCTTGAAAACATTTCAGTTAAAGAAAAAAAAAAAAAAAAAGTTAACATGTTCGTCATCTAACGTCAAAATGGAACTGAACATGATCTATGATCTGAATGATCGGACCAACAGGGATGCTCTGGGAAAAAAAGCTCAAGTTCAGCAAAAGATCATGCATAAAGAAACTGAGAAAGAAATACAGATGTCCATTGACACTTACTCTCTTGTGGGGAATCAGGTTTATTGTCTCTCTTCCGTTTCTTCCTCTTTCCCTGCGGACAGACATGATTTGGAGGAAATTAGATGTGTTTGATTAAGTAAAACTCCCCTGACTGCCAAAAACAATGGAGGACTCTGAATCCCACATGATTTGCGTTAAACTCTGCATTCTGGGCTCACTTACGTAGTTGTCTCGCGCAGACCAGCCCGGATAAAGCTGAGAGTGCAGCTGCCGTTCTTTCCTGGCGAGTTCGTAGTATTTGGCCTGTTCCTCACGTGAAAGAGAGTGCCACTGCGGAATAAAAGAACATATGGTCAAATTTCCCTCCTTTATTCATTTCCTTAAAGGGATAGTTCACCCAGAAACGCACTTTCTGATCATTTACTCACCCTCATGTCATTCCAAACCCAAATGAGTTTATTTCTCATGCACAAAGGGACAAATTTCAAAAGCGTGCAAGTCATATGGACCACTTTTATTATGCTTTTTGATAGCTCCGCCACTTCTTCGTTGTAATTGCATGGAACAGAGCGGCATGCACTATCTTCAGAATATCTCCTTTTGTGCTTCATACGGGTTTGGAATGACATGAGGGCGAGTAAATGATGGCAATTTTCATTCTTAGGCGAACCGTTCCTTTAAGACAAGATGAAGAGAAACACACTAATGCATCTCAGCTCTTCTCGTAATGGAGTTGTAAGCACTCACCCTCCTGCCCAGGATCTGGTTGATGGCTGCGCTCTCTTTCAGGGTGCATTCGGCCACTACTTTGGCCCTCATTTCCTTCATGTAGAGCATAAAGGCATTTAGGGGCTTCTTGATGTGAGGCTTCTTCTCTTCCTCTTTCTTCACAGGCACTGAGGGCTTTCTGTACGGACACAGATGGATGCAGAGGCCGTGTCAGTCAGAGAAGAGCAGAGAAATGACTGTGGGAGAGTAACGGAGGACAGAGACTCACCCGTGTGTCGAGTTGCAGCCGTGGTCGGTGCTGGGCTCCTGTTTGATGGCAGGCGACACAATGGCCGGGTGAGGGATGCCCGTCTGGTGCAGGCCATGAGAAGGATGTGGCACCAGGTGAGGAGAGAAACGACTGGATACCAGACTAGAGAGAGACACAGATTCACAGTCGGTGATAAATAAACAGTACTGAAGGTGTAGATATTAATACATCAGTAGATCGTTTGATTGACAGATAGATAAAATGGCAAATAGAACGATAGAGAACAATAGACAGATAGATGGAAAGATAGAATGGACAGATGGATAAATACAATAGAATATAGAGAATAGGGAGGACAGAACGAAGGATAGATAAAGCTAAAGAAAGATGGAAAGATGAATAGAATGATTTAGAATGAATTATAGATAGAACGATCGATCAATAGAATGAGAGTGATAGAACGATAGATAAATAGAACTAGAGATGGAATGATAGATAAATAGAATGATAAAGCAATAGACAGATGGAACGATAAAGAGAGAGACAAAGAGAGAGAGAGAGAGAGATCACACTGGACAAACTATATTAGCAGCTGCATCTGGAAAAAGCTTCTACTGCTGACTTAAGATTCATAACAGCTAATACAATAGCAGCATTGCCATTTTCACAGATGAGAGGGAAAATCTGTGATTTGCACACTCTGGTAAAACGCATATTTCCAGTGAATTACAGCACGTCACTGTGCCACAAAACGAACACCGAGCAGAAAAAGATCTCTTTCCTACAGACAACTAAAGGTGCACAGTCGTAAGATAAGCGTGAAAGCAATAGTGGGAGATTAAAAGACAGCATGCTGAGCTGCGAAAACTGAACTCATCCAGCAACCTTAAGAACTTTTAAGCATCAACTGAATGGAAAGAATATGATAAAATCATGCATTAGAGAAGTTTCGATTCAGGAAGTGCTACTTTCATATAATGGCAAGCATATCCACAGTGATATGGTAGAAAGTGGGGAGAAAAAAATCTTATACCCTTGAGTTTCTTCAACACAACTAAAATAAGTTCGGTCAGATATGCATGCATATCACAATTTTTTAAACCAGTTTGTATACCAAACTTTTCTGTGCTATCTAGTAAGTAGTGCTGAACATTGGCCATTAAGTTGTACTTTTATCTAAGCAAGATAAAAACAAACGGTGCTGCGTTTAAAAAAAGATTTCCTTTCTGGAACATAACCCAGGGTTGAAAGAGAAAGAGAGGTATCAAGGTGCCATTATTGAGCAAAAAAATACATCAGCAGTTTCCTGTACTAACTCTTCTCTGAGCCTTTAGGGAGGAATCGCGCTGTCTGCATCTCATGTCTATTAATAGACGCGAGTTCAACTGTAAATCAGCAAGTTGGTGCAGAAAAGAAGGTCTTGCCCTCTGTTACATACCTAGACATGGAGGCGTTCATGGCGAGTGCAGGGTAGGGGTGTCTGAAGCCCCCAGGAGGGATGGAGTACATATGTTGGCCTTGCCTGAAGATAGAAGCACAGCACTCAAACAACTGGCTAAAGCAAAATCAGGGACAAACAGATGCTCTATTTGCTAGAAGAACTTTTAAAAATAGCAATAAACTTCATTAAGCCATCTGCATGGGTAAAATAAGGTTGATGTTATGCATTTAAAGGCCCCAAGGTTCATACTTACTGAGGAACCAGCCATCCTAGAGGGTGAGGGATCTGTCCAACTGCCCCAGGAGAGAGAGGGTAATATGGGGACAGCTCTGAAGGGTGAGGGGTCCTTGGTATGCCTGAAGAAACAAACGCTGGTTATGAAAACTTAAGGATGCACCTCTGTGCTGGCACCAAATCATATTGCAAAAATAGTCTTCAAACACTCCCCCTAGTCTACCAATGTCCTGCCCCCAACAACAACAAAAATATTATTGCAATTCCATTTAGTGCCACTAGTGGCGCCAAAAGTCACCTGTAACCACTCCTATCCCCATATTACTGCAATATACCCCTTCAAAACAAGTCATGACTCAGCATTTCTGAATCGCACGACTTTCTCGAAGCTTTAGCAAATGCATCTGAACTACTGTTGGTGGTCGCTTACCCGTCTTTGGGTCAAGAATCTCCGGCGAGAGGTGAGAGGGAGGCGTCCCAGGGGAGAAGTGTTCATTGCTGTAGGTAATCAGCGGCGTAAGGGGATGAACGTGATGGGGGTGTTGTACCACTGGAACCTTATTGGACTGAAAAACAAAATGAGAACAAGAAAGAGGTGAGGGAGGCGGGGATGAAATAAGTGCATGTTTACACAACCAAAAAGCTAACAGAAAAGAAGAAAATAGCCTTTAGGCCTCATTACTCGTGAACGGCGCCAGAGAGTTTTAAAGAACAATGGGTCTCGGCAGCAGAGTTTACTTTTCCCTACTTCTCCCAAAGGAAAACAAACACCAGTTGGGCATTTGACCGGCTGCACGGAGGGTGGGAGAAATCACACCTACCACCCTTAGCAGACATTTCTCTCGCATTGCATACCAGCAACAATGTTTCCAGCTGCCACTTGCCATAATTGACGCTAGCGCAGGCCTGACATGTGAAGGGAAGTGGCAGAGATCTTGTCTACTACACCTGCTGCAAGAGGCGCCGAAGGTGGCACCTGTTTTAACAAACCCTTCAGTGCTTCTCTCGGAAAGGTGGAAATAGCTTAACAGATCAGGACAACTTTTGAGATTGTTAAGGTGACACAATTTTCAAAAACATTAGGCAAGCCCACTACGGGAAAAGCTACCATTCTGCAGAGTTTAGCCCCAACTCCAAACAAACACCCCCTAAGCTAATCTGGGTCTTCAAGATCACTTAAAATCTAGTTGGAGTGAAATGGGAACTGAAGGAGCAGGGTTGGCTACCCCAGTGCAAAGTGATTGTAAAAAGGACCTGTTACCTTTGAGTGTTGCAAGTACATGAATGCAAATACTAAACCAAAGCAAGCTCAATTCCACATTTCAGTTTCAAATTTGTGATTTACAACAATGGGCACATTATAGGGAACAACAGCAAACCTCTTCATGGTTTTCTCTTTCAGGACAACCAACATAATGACGTACCAGCAGTCTGAGGAGAACCTTGCTGTAGTTGATGCGAGGTAAACTCTCGACATGTTTTCCTCAATAATAACTCGTCATTTTTAGCACGTAGTCAACTAAAGTTAGGAGGAATACTGGAGGAGCCTATATTAGCATATAATTTACTAGCATACGCTCAGAATCCTGACCGCATAAATATACCAGTAGGACTATAATAATATCAGAAGCAGCACTGCTGTGATGTGTACACAAGCCAATGCAAGGTGGTGAGCCGTAGATTGAATGGGTTACTTGTTGGCTCAGGACGTCACAAGGGAGCTAAAGTGGAGAATGCCGTCTTGTTTCCTCCATGCTAAGCTTCCCCCCACCTCTATGTAGGCAGTGGGTTTGACCTCTGCTCCAACCAGCACTCTGTGAACATGAACAAGGCTTGCATTGAGACTAGACTGGCTCTCGTTTCCCACAGTCCAAACACATCCAGATCTCCGGGTTGCTTCTCTATTTCTTGCCTTTCTCATTCCATCTGTCTGTCTGACTGTCTGTCTCTGTGTTTGTACATCATTTAGCACTGCACTAGCCCAAGGCAAGCCGAGTTTGGCTTCTGGAAACCCTGCAAGGTGCATCAAAGATCTGTCGGTAGGTTAACTGAGAATGAAAGGTAGAGGAAAACTTGCGCTGTTCCTCCAAGACAGTGTTTGGTCACTGCACTATGATATTAGCTGTTGAGGCTAATGAGAGGCTAAGCTCTCTCTCGCGATCCAACTGCCAAGAATTCCTGCTGTGTCAACACGCCAGCCGTTTTGCCTTCGACACCAACATCCCAAGCGCAGACTGCTGCCAGACTGGGCCCCTCGCCCCGCCTTACAAACGGACTGGATTGGACCAGCCGACTCCAAACATCCCAAGGATCCATATCAACACTTGGTCAAGTCCTCCTGTTTGTTGTTTGAGTGGGCTCTTTAAAACTAGAAGAAAGGAAGTGTTCAACAGATTAACACAACTTAAGTCCTAAATGATGGACTTGGGTTGAAAACATATGCAAGCTGAGTCACTTGCTTCGGCGACGCAAGGACAATAGCGTAACAACAACACTTTCTCAAGTCAACCCTCCAGGCTGCAATATGCAGGAATCCACCTTTAGATGGCAGAACTGTGTTCTTCAACAACCGTGGCCTGTCAACAAGAACCAGGATCTTTTTACCTTTTGTTCAAACAAGTCCTGTAGTTCATCAAGGTTTGAAGCCTGATAAATCTCCCTAAATCCACTTGGTCTGTAGGAGGAGAAGACGCCTGACCAGCACAACAGTGAAAAACAGCTGACAAAACACCTCGCCAAACAGAAAAAGTGAGTCATTGTGTAAACATTGTTCTACCTTGTGTGTCGCAAAGCTAAATTACACGGAGTCCAGAGTTCTCAAGCACATATTTACCAATTATGCTAGGTCAGTCTTTCATTCAACGGCCATCGTTTTATGAAACACCTGAAGTTAGCAAAACATCGCACCTCTTTGAACTGTTGTCTTTGAGTTTCTTTGGGGCGACTCTCCACAAGGAGGTGTCGTAGCCATTTGAAACGACAAAAGTCACATCTGTACAAAACAAAGTGCAGGGTCAGCGCTCTACACCTGCTGATTAATCTGTTGCTCTTCTCCGCCCGCTAGCAAAGGAACCCGCCCAAGGACGATTTCTGGTGCCACCACATGGAGCTGTTAAAACTGGAGCTCTGCTAAAACAAGCACATTGTGGAGTAAGAAGCAAATGTGGCCTGTTGTTTTTTTTTTCCTTCTTTTGGCTTCACCTCCTCCATCTCTTACTTGAGTTACTGAGCAAACAGGCGTTTGTGCAAGAGGGATCAAGACACAATGAACTGCTTTAGCAGTGAAAGAATGAGAGGCTAAATACAGATTCAAATGAAGGATAATGGAGAGGACAGGACAAGCCAAAACTAGCAGTATGAGCCAAAGACTATGATCCCTAACAATGGGGCGCAATTTACAATTATCACCATCTTCTTTTACAGATACGTGCCTTCAAATTTAATTTATAAAAACTACATTCTGGGTTTTTAGCAATTTGGTTTCATACAGATCTTACTTAATGTAAATGAAGGCCACAACAGCATTAATGGAAAAACTCAAATCACATGAACACGCAACACTTTTCCCATCAGCACAAACATCATGCTTTCACTGAGACGCATCAATTGTCAATGCCATTAGCTAGCAATTTAAATGGAATTTCCATTTGTAATCTGATTTTTGAAAACAATGTGAAAATGGCTGGTGGACTCATGACTAACGCCCGGTAAAGACTTGATTAGTCTGTAATAAATTATTTAAACCATAATTTCTTGACTAGATTTCGAGACAGACAACAGCTAAGGTACTGGCTAGCCGAGTGTGACTGCTGCGTCGGCTGTTGCTAATATACGTGTTTGCTAAACACGGTGACTTACTGTGACTTTTAAGAACCAGGTTTTGCACTTGTGACATCACTGTGAGATCATTTCATATCAGACACTGACCGCCTACAACTTGATCTGTTTTTTATCTTTTCTCTGAAGCTGGACAAGGAGACTCAAATTAAGCTGTGAAGGCTGAGCATGGGCATGCACCATGATATTACATCTTGTGTTTTCTAAACAAAGCCATGCTATTCTTTGAAGTGATATATATATACACATGAATATGGAAACTAACTGTACATGGTATATATCAAAGTAGGACTTCGTTGTATGATTCTTACTGAAAAAAGTAAATCTCACACACAGCTTACAAAGGGGTTGACAAGTCTGAAGTTCCCACAATGCCTCGCACATCACCTGCCCCTCTGTTCTGGTTTGATGTATTATTCATGCCGCCTGGGTCCAGATGCATTGTACGGCAGGCGATGTGAAGAGGTGGGCTTGGTGCTGCAATATCACCCTTGCACACATTCAGACGGATGCCAATGGAATGCTAAACAAACCTGGTTCCTGAATAATTGAGCCTTTCGGACCGCTCTGGCTCACCCTATTAGCATGTGTGCCTTCTGGACCCAATCTGTGCAGCCACAGCAGGTCGCTCACACCCTCTCAGCAGCCTGGTGTGATTTCAGCAGCCCCTTCCATTCATTAGAAACACAATAAACCCTCTAGCATGTCACCTAAATTATTTACCGACTCTAATTAATCCTCCGATCACAAGAGATTCCCCTAGATCTGCATGCCAGAAATTAATCCCCAATGCCAACACCTAATGAGGAAGCGAAGTCTGTTTTTCTGACAGGTGAACAGTGGCATCAGTGTTTCTACGGACAACACAATACTGAGTGTTAAAGCAAAGTCAGCATCAACAGGCTTCAATGGTCAACTCATCTCCGTATAATTGGATTGAAATCCCCCCAGCTGCATATTTGCAGTCTGTCTGGTGTCCCCAAGCATGATAATAGGTGCTTTATGGAACACATGCTAAGTAAATAAAGACAAAACACCAGGCCCAGTGTACCGATATTATTATCAGGTCATCGTAATCTCTGGCCTAAGCACTTTCAATTGGATTCTCCTTTAGACAGAACTGACCCAGTTGGGAATCTCTTGGGCAAACGCTCTAATCTTTCAGCTTGGACCACAGTCAGTGACCACTTTGTCACCGTGGCAGCACCTCAATCGTTCTGAGCTGACAATCTCCATGTTTAGAGGGTGAAAAAAAAAACGTGTCTCCGGAATGGATTAGCTGCCATTTGGAGCGAGCATTCCTGAGGTTCTCCGCCGTGGTGTCTGGAAAGGGTGAAGCAGGTCAAAAGTTGGGTCGCATGAGTGGCCGGAGGGGGTGGAATGGCATGAAAATAAGTCTGTTGCTTGTTGACACTTAGAACGACAAGCTTAAGCCCTCGGACTAAACCGGGTTTCGGCGAAAAGCTAGTCATGCTTGTGTGGGAAAAAATGTTTCCGGATGTTGGCTGCGAAAGAAGTTATGCAGACCACCAATGCACCTTTACTCCTAAGGCAAGTTAAACAAGCCTATTCAGTTACTGGTTTTAGATCAATACGTTACCTTTCCAAGCATTATGCATATCATGCAACAGCACAACACAAAATTAGTCTGCACCCAACTTATCATAAGACCTTTTTGATTGCATTGTAAACTATACAGAATATGAAGTTGCTGATGGACTTACTAAGTGCCCTGGTGTTGGTGATCGGGAGTCTTTAAGGGCTGCCGTCCCGGGAACATCAAGAAGCGGCCATTTCATTTGTAGATACTAGAGGGGACAACAGAGAAGAGAACGTCACAAACAATCATCAAGACATCCAGCTGGTTTTCTACATGTGACTGCATACAAAAAAATACTTATACTTAAAATCACTTCACATGGTAGTACAATGCCTGTCTCGACTAAACAAAAGACGCCAATTTCCCTGCAAGTCAAAAGTCAAGTTTTCGAATTCAAGGAATGCTGAAGATTAAATACACATTTGCAGCAGAAAATAATTCAGATTTATGTTAAGCACTTTGGATGAAAATTGTATGAAGCTACAGTTATTGAGTATTTCTGTAGACCTGTGTTTAACCTGGAATATTCATTTAAATAGAACGGAATGGAAGAAATCAATTAAATGGACCTCTGAGTCATCCGTAGATTCCAGCAATCCAGCTGTTCTTTGTCTTAATTCGTTTAAAAGCTGTGGAGATGAACTCCGAGCTCTGTTTAGCACCTGGGAGCATTAGCTGGAACAGTTTGGGGGGGCCGAGACAGGAGCAGTTGGGCCCAAGGGAGGGGGCGAAACGTGAAAGTTAAATATGATTTGGACTGCAGGTCCCAGCATAGTAAATGCCCAGCTGGACGGATAATATGTGTGTATGTTAGTATGAGGAACAGCTGGGAGGAAGTCCCATAACGCGCTAGGAGAATAGGAAGGGGCCTTGCAGAATGCATGAAGGAGAAACAGAGATCTGCCTTTCTCTAATTTTGCCCCTTTATAAATCAATGGAGAAGGCTGAAGCGACGCGGTTAGGGTGAGTGCGGTATGCAATGAGAGAAGGAGCATGGAGGAGACACGCAGTGATGAATGACTGGACTTCCTATACAGGGGGAGACGTTTATTGTGAAAGCCCTCGTAGCTCAGCGTGCGCGCGTCAAAGTTTGATGCCTCTCAGCTTTTCTGGGGCCCCTCGTATCCAGCGTTTACGATTTTCAGGAGCAATTTATAAAATCTAGTTTTTTTTTTTATCCCTTCACGGAGCTTCCCTGCCTGGCTCGGTCATCTGGTTTGTGTAGAAGTCAAAGCATATCAGATGTTCCTGTGGAGTCATCATTCCTGTATCTAAGCTCTTGAGTCTAGGGGCTGAAGCATCTGCGGTTATAGTGAACATATATACCTCAAGAACTCTTTTCACGAAGCAAATTTATAGTTCTACTTAAGGGACAACATAAATGTAGACAAATCCTTATACATCAATGTCCGAGCATATATACTACGGGTGGGCTATAAGATCAAAATCTTATAATCACGGTAACAGAATTTCAAAATAAGGGTATTTCTGCCTGAAATGCAATAAATAAAATGGTTTATATATTAAATAGCCATGCCTAAATGCCATTTTTTTAATCCAGTAAATAAATTATTTTTTAGTGCTGTCAAATGATTAAATCGCATCCAAAATAGAAGTTTTTGTTTACATAAAATGAATGTGTACAGTAGGCCTATAGATTTAATTTATTATGTATATATAAAAACAAATATTTAAGAAAAATCTGTTGTTTACGTATCAAACATACACACACGAAAAAATATTTATTTAATAAATATTAATACATAAAAAATATTTTTTTTAAATTAATTTATATATTAATTTA
>JAUMHP010000059.1:13480020-13490304 GCA_032361065.1 Enteromius trimaculatus
TATGTATTTACCTGTAAATATTTGTATATCTGTGTAAACAAAACCTTTTTTTAGGATGCAATTAATCGCCATTAACTGTTTGACAACACTTTTTTTTAATATAAATGTAATGGACATAAAAAAAATTTGAACAATACATTTTGCAATAACTACATTACAGTCAATGTAAAAATAGCTAATAATATGCACACAGTCAACACTAAGCAGCGATACCAAAAGGGTGTAACACGTTGTACATTGTCCAACTTAGCAATCTCACAAATCTCTAAAACAACAAAATCTCATCTTTCGTAACCCAAACATGTTCTACAAATCAAACTTCATGGCACATTTGGGGTTAATAAGGCTTTGTTTCTCCCTTTAAACTTCATTCATCACAAGCGGAATTGTTGTGAGGAAGTTTGGATAAGACTGTGGGCTAAAAATGGAAAAGACATTATGGTCCGGTGGACGGGGTTGCTGGGTTTGGTGGTGCGGAAAACAAAAGTAGTTTATGAGCAGGGACTTGTACAGTTTCCTTACAGCTGGCAGGATGAGCAGAGACCTTGTGCCCGGTTTATTAAAGATGTTGGGTTCACTTTCACCTTCCATTGTCTGTAGTGGATGTGATAAATGACTGTAGCGAGTTAATCATCTAATTTGGCTAGACAGTCAAAATTAATGTTCTTAAAGGGACAGTTTACCCAAACATCAACTCTGTTCACTCCAAACCCATGTGACTTTCTTTCTTCTGTTTAACACGGTTATTTTGACGAATGCCGAGGTCCTCAAAATATCTTTTTTGTCCTGAAGAAACCCAGTCATGTAGGTTTGACATTTTCAGATAAACTATCCCTTTAAGTCTGTGTTCGTCTTTCAGAGGGCATCTGTAAACGGTTTTTGAAGAAAACTCTGAAGAACGTCTAGTAGTACTTGTCGGGAGGCCTTACGCTCTTTCTGGTATTTGCAGCTGCAGTTAAAGTGGACGGATGACTGAAAAAATACAATCTACCTACCCCATCATAACCACCATCACCTGACTGAAAACTTAACATACTATCTTGAAATACAATCTCAGTTTTGCCTTCCCACACAAACTCACGGACTACCGGGCTGCAGGGACCTGTGCCCTGCTTTTCTGGAGACACAAAGGGAGTTCGGCCAAAGTAAACAGTCTTGGGGTCTGGGGATTTGTATTTGAAAGCCATAACTCTAGGAGCAGATGCTTAGCAATTTGCAACATTGACTTCATGTTGAGAAGAGAAAAGAAATGGTGCACAGACACAAAACTCTAAAAATGCATGTCAAATTTCAGCAACGACCTGCTAAGCAACACAGTGAATTAAAGCGTCAGCAAGAAAATCAACAAAAAGCAAAGAAATACAACGTAATAAAACATAATCAAAATCACAAAAAGGCAATGTTTTCATTTTTTTCTTGCAAATTGAAAATATGTTATCAACCAACCAGGGTTTATATGTACTGACAGCGACAATTAGACAATGAGGCGGCCGAAATAATGCAACTTTAGAAGAAATTATTATTTTGATAATTTTTTTTTTTTTTAAATCCTATTGCATTTTTAAATTGCATGTATATTTACATGTACACAGAAACGAAAGCAAATTAAAAATTAAAGCAAAACCTGTTCTTGATAGTCACATAATTTTAAAATATCAATAAAAAAAAAAAAAAAGTATTTATTCTTAATACCAATTATCATAAAATTACAAAATATCCGCTGATTAATCTGTTTGGATGAAATTAAATAATTCTCGATTATCAATAATCTTAAAATGGTAAAAAAAAAAAATTATAAGCATATTAATTAATCTTGCTGATATTAAAATGAAATAAAATGAGATAAAATAAACATTTAAAATATACTAAATTATGAAAACAAATACTGAATTATAAAAAAAAGGGGGTGTCATCACTTTGAACAGGCTCAGACAGCAGACATACTTCTAACCATGTTCATGCGGTTTAATTTCATAAATACACCTGGAGTTAGTTTATAGCTGTCTACCTGATGTCAAGAGGTCAGAGAGAAAGATTGAAACGCTGCTTAAATGCTTTCCGCGTGGCTGAGCGAAGATGATGGGCCTCTTTAACAGGATTATGACAACTTGAAACTCCACAAATATCAATCCTGACAGTCATACGCCAGACGAAACGAAGCCCTCTGTCAAAACAAACAGAAGACGACACCTCTTTAAGGAGATATCTGGAAGCCTCGACACGTGTTGCTGCACCTCAACCCGCAAGAGCTTCCACAAAATAGCACGGCGTTCTTGGAAAACGGAAAAAAAAAAAAATCCGGAGTGGGGCGGAGCCAAGTAGGTCATGTCAATCATTCCAAGCATGGCCTACATTTCTCCCCGATGTTTCCACCCATTCTACACACACCCTTCACTAGAATGGAGCAGAAAGCTGGTGGCACACAAAGGAATCCATTACATCTCAGCATCAGAACAGTTAAGCCAGACAAAAGGCTCTGGATTACGTGCATGTATGCCTATAGGGCAGGGCCCTGATGCGGCCAGAGGGGTCTGACATCACCTGACTCATTTATTTATGCGAGCGACACCTCTCGCTGCTCTTTTCACTGCCGCCAGAGGGAAAGACAATAGAGGCGGCGGTTTCCAGCCCTCCCTCACCGCAGGTTGGCATTCAGGCCTATTGTTTGTTTAAGAGCTGCGAGAGTTTCTGATAATTAAGTAAACAAGTCATAGGCAAACGACACCCCTATCTGTGCTAATTAGAAATTAATTTGCGGGGAAAGGACAGGAATTCTCCCCCCCCCCTCCAAATATGAATGACAGACAACAAAAGATTTGAACAACAAAAACAAACAACGCTAACAAGCAAAAACTGAAGCAATTATGAAGTCTGATTTAAGTGATTAAACTCGGAAGAGGAGGAGAAGCTCATTAGAGCAGACTTATCTTATTATAGGAACAATAAGCGGTTGGACTGCACAAATTTAACCAACAAATCACCTATTCATCCACCGATCACATTAGGAAGTTTCTGGGAACTTTCAGGCATAAAGGATCAGCAGACGCTGATTTTCTTTCAGGAGTTGGATCCAAACTTTACAAACAGCATTGCAGAAATGACTTGAAAAAAAATATTACTCAATTTAAGAAAAAAAGGATTATATTAATCGTTAAGGATGCACAATATAATTAGGCATGCATCTCTGATTTAAACAGGAAAAAAGATCTTAAAAAAGAAAATATATAATAATAATAATAATAAATAAATATATATATATATCAATAGTTTTTGGTAACTTGTATTTAATACTGATTTTAAAACATTTTTTTTAAAGAATGTAAATTTGAAATTGATTATTAAACATTAAACACATTTATAATATAGTTATATACATTAATGATCATACAGATAATATATTTAATAAAATAATTGTTAATTAAAAAACAACAACTCATAAATAGTGTAGAATTTAAACAATATCCTATTTTTCTATGCCACTTGTAATCTGTTAAATGATCTGCTGTTGGTATTGTTCATTACAGTGCAGTGCATCCCCTGAAACTTTTGCTTATAAAGCCAAACCAAGCGCATATCGTCCTACTGCAATGAAGCACTTATTTGCGGTTTGTTCCTGTAGTTCAGTGGCACTGGCTGCCCTGCCTACATTAGCTGCGTTAAAGTGCCTCTTTTCATCAAGCCAGTGGCTTCCACACAGAACCGGGCTTCAGCCTCAACAGGAAAGACTCATGACTGACAGTTGCTCTCCGAGTTCCCATGGATACTATTGTGACCTCACTGATAACACTACTCCCTCCATTCACTGCCTACTTAAAGAACTGGTTCAGAGGTCAGCCATCCGGAGACCAGGGGTTTCCATGGCAATGTGGCTCATTTAGGGACCGCAACAGAGAGCAAGTTTGCATTCACGAACCGTCCGGTTGCAGAAAGGGGGAAAAAAAAAAAGGGTCTACCTTTGGAAGACACCTTACGTTTCTGATTCCAAAAACCACTTTGGATGCACAAGTTGAATTTTTTTTTATTTTATTTTTTTTATGAAATATGCTTAAAACACATAATGCATTCATTTCTTTTTAATAATTTAAAGAGATAAACACAAACAAAGCTTGACAATGCGAGGAATAAGAGTGTTATTGTGGCGCAGGACAAAACAGTAGGTCAAATAAAACCCAACACATAATTACGACCACGAGAAAGTAATAAGCTGTCTGTTGGGAGCTCTGTTTTTCTGCAAAGGCGAAATGCAGCCATCCTCCTTAAAGTCAATTACAAGTCAGTTATGTGGTTTCCAGTATTTCGGTATCTGGTTACAACACTGCAGTCCAAACTATACCCAGGTTTACGATGAACAGCCTGGGCTTGTTAACCCACAAGCAGCCAAGAGGGATAACGAAGCCACTTTATAAACCAAAAGTGCTTGCTATGGTAATCCACAACTTTGTAGGCATCCAAATTATGATAATAACTATATTTTGCAATAATAATAGTAATAATAATGTAAAAAAATTGACCCACAACAATGCAGGCTATGAGTATTTGAATAAGACTGATGCGAAGAACAAATATTGTGCATTGGTCCAGTAGACAGTTAAAGATAAAGTAAAATAAAGAAACCTTCATCCTTTTCTCAAATGCTAAGACAAAGGGCTTATTGTGTACTCTTGGTAGACTACCTCCCCCCAGCACACACACACACACCAACTCAAACTTCACCTCTTTTTACCAATATACCCCTCCTGATAAAGTCTAACCGACGTCAAAAGTGCAAAAACAAAATTAAAATCATGTCACCCGATTGCAACAGAACTGGAAAATCTTTAAACAGCAGCCCCTGCAGTTTTGCTTCTTTAAAGCGGATTTGTTGACAGGCTTTCCTCCATATGGAGAACTCGAGGCCCAACAAATAATCAGCGTTCTTTTTTATAACCTGTTGGCTGTTAAATATAAAACTTGAATCTACCACAGAGAGGCCTGGGAGAGCGAAAATCGCATTCAGAAATAAATAAATAAAATCATTGCAATTAAATGCAGGAGTGGAAATAATGCAAACCTTTGTGAAATTGCACTAAATGGCTAAAGTGCTATCTTTAACAACTGCGATTGTGCAATAACAGTCCAGGGGGGCGATGTGGAGGCATGACACGCCGTACCTGCGACGTACAGCCCTGCCTAATTTCACAAACTTTCTGCCTTGTCAAACCAGTTCCCTCCTGCAAACAATTAGTGCCGGACCACGTACCGCCGGAGCGTGTGTGCGTCTGGAAGCGCAGGAGTGAAAGACGGAGAGGGAAAGAAGGGGGGAGAGAAAGAGTGAGGAGAGTGGAAGGGGGCTTGGAGTGCAATTATAGTGGGAATTTATGGCCTGAGAAACAATTTATAAATCACAGTGCATTGGCTAACACAATCCAGATTTCACTGCTTGCAGCTGTAACCAGTTCTAAAGTACACACAGCGTGTTTGTGTGGTTTTTCACGAGGTTGGGTCTAGGAGCCGGGCGGCTAGGGGAACACACCATCGACATTGGCCGTGACAAAATGTGGGAGTGTTTCGGAGAGAGCAAGATGCGATGCTAGGAATTGTTTACAATCGCTAGAGACCACAATAAAACCTAAACAAATTAACTAACCGGCGCCTGGGTTGCAAATTAAAAACATGAATATTGAGCATTAGCGTAATGTCACAGAAGGGAAGAAAAGTTGTGGTTCACGACAATCAATGTCGACAGTTATGTCCCCTAACTTTGACTCTTTACATCAACCAACACTCATTCTCCAGAAATTCAGTAAGGAGCAACACTAAGGACATAATTATCAGAAAGGTTACCACTTGCAAGAAGTCTATAAGAAACCAAAAACGAACGAATGAAAAGTTTTGTTTGTGTACAGCATCAATTATGTTAGAGGACATTATATTTGAAAAAGTTTGAAACCTTTCCTACAGTCCGTCCATAAAACATAATTTGTGAAACTAGTCAACCAAAACTCATATGCACTGCTTATAAACTTGTCAAAAGTAATTACCTTTCCCACAGTAACTTCTCCTAATTAGTCTGGTTAGAGGTTTTTGGAACTGTTGGAAACGTTACCTGACAATTAGAGGACACTTCTAATAGTTAGAGGATGTAACCGTTTGAAAAAGTTGACGGATAGATGATGTAATGGTTGGAAAAGTTACCAGTGGTTTAACAGTCAAAAGAAAGTAACCGCTGGGAAAAAAAATTACCAAAGTTCTCAAGGTACCAAATTTCAAACGACAGGACATAACAATTGGAAAAGTCACCCAAGTTCTGACAGACTGCTGGACAAGTGACAATTCTAATAGAGGATGTGACAGTTGGAAAATAGTTCTAAAGTTACATCCTCTAGCTGTTTGACATTTGGTAACGATTGAAAAAAGTTACAGAAGTTCTACAAATTAGAGGACGAAACCAAAGTTCTGACAGCTAAGAGGATGCCACTGTTGGAAAATATACCACAGTTCTAAAGATACCAAAGTTCTAGTGGTTAGAAGACGTAACATTTGAAAAATTACCAAAGTTCTGACAGTTAAACGATGTAACAGCTGGAAAATATATCAAAATCCTGACAGTAATGTAACATTAGATGCAATGGTCTGAAAGTTACATTACATTACATGTTACATTTCTTTACATACAACAGTTACACTGGAAACTTAAATTTCTTAATGTTGTCAACCGAAAATCAACAGGCCTTGTAACTCTTGAAATGGTAATTAATCACTTTTGAAGAGTTTATGATTAAGACAACGAGTTCTGGTCGACAAGTTCTTAAGTAACAAGAAAGTCCAGAGAAGAAGAAGAAAATAAAAAGTGCACTCCTGTTCAGTCGATTACAATGAGGTACTCATCTGGAGAAATGAGAAAGGCTCAGGGGGTTTTCACAAGCCCTCAACTGCGCCTCTGGGTCCAAACTGCAGCTGTGCACGGGGAGGGGCGGCCCATGCCCTGAACGACAAGGCCCAGCTGGATAAGACATACACTCTCACGTACAAACAAAAAAGCATGCACACACACACAAAAGCTTGTGGTCCAGTGTGAACATGTCATGTGACAATGGAGCTGCTCTCAACTTTGTGGTCAGGCTGAGAGCTGTAGAAGCGCCGTGTCTGTGACAGACCCCCCAACGGCACACAATACGCATTCTCGTCCAATCACACGGCTGCTCTTTTGTGCCAGTGGTTATGTCACTTCCACTCCACCAATCTGAATGAGCCCGACTGCAGCAGACCAATGAATGTCTGGAGCCAAAAGAACTAGAGCAAGGTTTTGTTTTGTTCTTCTTTTCTAATTAATCATCACGCCACGGACCATCGTTTTTGAGAGGAAGTGAGCGGCAGGGTGTGTTTTTTACGCTACATGTTGTCTGACAGCTCTGAGCGAATCCTAATGGAGAGTTTAGAAGGGAAGGGGAGGGTAAAAAGCTGCCAGGCCCAGAGCGCAACGACGACCCCCCTATTGGAATCTGGGAACTCTGGTGCCCCCTCAACTGTGAGTCACGTCAACAGGCTGTGAACCTTGACCTCTCACCCCTAACTGAAACAGTGTGAAGATGTATCTCACTGTCAAACGCATAGAAAAACGACCCATCTCCATTTAGGACGCAGGGAAACAACTTCCCACAAAATTTCAGCAGCCAGAGTGTTTGAATAAGACTCCCAGACCAACAACAAATCCAGCATTTTGACAACCATAAGCCTGGCCAATTGAAGGCCAATTATGGCGTTAAACTTCCAGAAGATTTGTCAGCCGTCCACTTTGTTTATGTGACATTTCTTGAATGCGTACGTTTGGAATGGCTGATGTCTTAGGGATTACGACTACGCCGTTGCAAAGTGAAGTGTTTTGTGGATCTACCGTGTAGCTCTCAGTCGCCACCCTCTAGGCTTTTGTTCAGGCTTTCAGAGCCATACTGAACGACTGAAAGGCCCCTATTCATAAAAGCTCCCATACACTCCCTGCCGCCTCGGCCAAGAGTCACTATAGAACATCCCTCATTTCACACGAGAATCGGGGCCGCCTGCCCACCCCCAAGCCCCTGCCCACAAAGAGCTTCTCCAGCGATGACTCCTTAAGATGGGGAAAGACGCTCAATATGGGCGAAGCTTACGGCTGACACCATCACAATAATACATACACTCACTGCTAATGCCAGCAACGCCCTTCAGTGTTTGGACAATTATTTGTGGGCTTAACTGCGGTTTTGAAGATACTGAACTTTTTTGGAGCAAGTCGATACTAGTAAATCTCTAAAAATTTCGACACTTTAGTGTCATGTCTGTCCAGCAGCAAGCACGGTCAAGTACTAATAATTATGTTTCACACATGTTAAAATGCCTGTAGTTATTTCTATATAATGGGCTATAAACCATACATTCCGAAAATAAAATCATTTTACATTTTTTTGTCTAAACAAAACAGTTTGCTTGTGCACGGGCTTTTCGCCATATCAAAAAGGTAAATAACACAAGATATATAATTCATATGAATTATATAAGATATTTTAACTTAATAGAAAAACAAACAAAAAAAAATCTTAAATGTGTTCAGGTGTTAATAATAAAAAAATAAAATAAAAACAAAAACACTAATCAATATTTGAATGCTACGAGTGATTTTAGGAATTTGAATATTAATATGAAATGAAATTTTTTGCTGATATGTCAAAAAGATCACATGTAACACTGTTATTATTAGTATTTTTTTATATATATATATATAATATCCAATCAGAAGCTTGCTTTAAGCAAATATGTGAATGCAGATGCTTCCAGCTAAGCAAGCTGAATTTCACAAAAGCATGACAGTGCTGGAATCAGGCCTTTTAAAAACTCCCTATCAGCCACTCTCTTATTTATCAGGTTTCGTAAGTCAGAAGACATGCATTCTTTGTGCTAAAGGTAACATTGGGAAGACAGCAGTAATTAAAAGCACGCCATGATAACCATATCACAAGCAACTGATCACATAAGGAATTAGCTGAAAGTACACCTCACCCTACAAGAAAATCCTGATGCTGCAGTTATCAGATCTCCCGTGGCCTTTTCAGCCTGGCATGAAGCACCGGGCACAACAAGGCCATGTGAGACCGTAGAGGGCTGTGATGAGATAACGCGTTATCGCAGTGTTCACGTGCTCCAACTAAGCCAACAGGACGCGCACACACACACACTTACTTGCATCTTGGCCGCATGCCCACTTTCTCACCCACCTGGCACCCTCATCCCCACAGCTTGCTTCGTTTCTTTCCCATAATGCTTTACCCCTAACTACCCCCCTGCACCCCGCTCGCTCGCTCCCTCCCTCCCCCTCCCGAGGCCCCAGGAAGCTCTGACTGCGAGGTAATAACTGAAAACAGCTGTTAAAAATACCAGACTGATGAAGCCTGAAGCCCCCCCACCCCCTTAAACTTTATCCCCGGCACAATCAAGTTTTATTAGCATGGAGTGATGCATGAAGTCAGTACGCAGCTCTGAGCGAGGGCTCGCTGTTTTTTTGTGACCAAAATGGGGAGGTGGGGGTGAATTTCACTGCAGCGAACACGAAGCGGGTTTTGATGAGCGCTGACCACTGCCAGCACAATCTTATCAATGGAGAATGACGTCAGCGCCTCACACACACTCACTAAAACCAACACAGAAACACCAACGAGGCTTCAGTCTGTTTTGCCTCAGGAAAGAAGAGAAAAAATGTTATATTGCTCCCAACGGAGCACGACCCTAAAAGATCAGGCTAACTGCATCCATTTTAGATTCCCGATTCGTCTTCGGACACTTGAAATCATTTTGATTCACGGCCCAGAGTTTTCAAGTCCCACAAGGACAAATGAATGCGAGTGCAGACAAATAAAAAAGATACTTTACGATGACAAAAAGATAAACACACACCTGAATGCTGAGGTGAAACAACTTGCATATAAAAAAGAAAGTAGAACAACGGGACTGAATAGGTTTAATCGTTTATAAAACCAACACAAAAGCATGAAGCATGCATTTTTTTTTTAAACCATGAATAAATAAATAAAGCCTATTATTTCAAGCCGTGCAAAAGAAAGAATAAAATTAGTCCTGTCAAACGATTAATTGCATCCAAAATAAATGCTTTTGTTTACATAATATATGTATGTGTACGGTGTTTTATTATGTATATATAAATATGTATACATAATATATTTTTAAAAATATTTACATGTATATACGTTTATATATTTATATTCTTATAATACATTAACATGCACGTGTAAATATACACAGTACATAATAAATATA
>JAUMHP010000059.1:13502948-13513188 GCA_032361065.1 Enteromius trimaculatus
TATATATATAATTTTTTGTTTTCCCACTCACTTGTAGGAAACACCTCAGAATGAACAAAGATTTTCTGAATCTGTGGATTAAAGTTCAAAGGCGCAGCTGAATTTTACAATGGTCCAGTTCTCATGTGGTCTACTTTGAATTGGATTAAAATGTTTTAGGAATGCTAAGCCTTATTAAAACAATTAGTCATGATATCAGATTGATTTACACTTCAGTGCTCTTTACTAAACCCATGTACCATGTGATGCTTTTTTTAATGTCATTGTTTTACAGCTATACATAAAAACTCATCCCCATGCTGGTCTTACGTTAGTCTAGGCGGTGAAACATCATAATTAAAATTTACTAATCAACCGGTATGATTTTTTATGATGAAGCTAGTTGGCCAAATGCAGATTAAACTAGTTAAGTATAATGATGTGAAGAGTATTAGTCAGCAGGTAATGTGGACTGCAATGGATTCATTTTAATCTACTCGGACAAAGGTGGGTAAAGTCCAAATTGGTTGATAAAAGTAGATTAAAACCTTTCTTTTTAGAGGAACTAGGTTAGAATAAACCCTCACACACTCCTGTTCGGGCAGAACAATTCACAATGACAATGTACAAACATATATTATATTTCATATTTAAATAAATTAAATTTATAAATATAAGTAATCTTGATTTTCTTTTATGTTATTTTTTAACATATTTGCTGTGTCACACCATAGGACATAGTCCAACATTTATTTTCAACTATCCATATAAAATTTAAATGTAAAAAAAAAAAGAATTTTATAAATAATATATAATAATAGTAATATATATATATATATACACATTAAATATAAAAATCAAATATATATATATATATATAAATATTTGCTCACACACAATCCGGAAAATAATTAAATATTAAAAGTTATGTAAATTAAATTAAATTTTATTTTAATATTGTAATTACTCATAAAATCATAAAATAATTATATTTTTAGAAATGTTAAATGTACTGCATAACAATTTTAAACAAACTTAAGTTATATAATGCTATTGTAGAGAACTGTAAATATATATATACACACATATATATATATATATATATATATATATATATATGTATAACATTGAACACTATCTAGTCTCCCTCTTTTCTTATAATAATGCTTAATTCCACAAATCTTACTCTGTCCATTACCATCGCTGCATCCATTCAAAAGACATCACAGCCATTCAAAAATATATTTGCGTAATACATTTAGGTTCACACACTCCGCCCTCGATTACACACAGCTCTGTGCGCAGCAGAAGTATGTGCGAGCAGCTGGTGGAAACTCGAACCCACACTCGGTTATCTGCGCTGGCATCTGCACTACTTCCTCTAGCCGCTCTCGGCCGGGGGGAAGAATTCATCCTTTGTCCTCACCGATGTGGGCCTCACATGAATCCAGTGTCTCCAGTGGAAGACATCCTCATTAAAGATCCTGAGATGGATGTCATGTTGTGGCTTGGAGACTTTCCTCATCTGGGCCGTAGACAGAAACATTCTCCAGCGCAGAGAGAGAAGTGCTGTAGGTGCCCGGATTCAACAGATGTGTTTGCATCAAACGTTCATCACCATGACCAGATGATACGGCAGCTTTCAACCCATGGGGTCTGTTTATCGTAATTGAGACTAAAATAATTGTTAGGACAAAAATAAGATAACCCTGGTTATTTTGGCTATTCCTGTTTTATTTTCATGTGTAGCTCGTAAAAGGCACAAAAATAAAAATGCAATACAATCTACATTAAACCTCCGTGAAAAGCCCCCTCCTGTTCACACCGCACGCAGCACATTTCTGGGCACGGAGGAGACGTGAACATTATTTCAGCTTTTCTGTGCAGGCACTAGTAAAAACTCTAATGAGACGGAGCCAGTCAGCACAATATGACTTCCATCGTTCTGTTTTATTTCTAGCTGTTAAAACATTAGGGCGTTGCACGCATAAAAACGTGAAATAAATTTGAAATACTCTTCTCCGGTTGAAACAAAACGACATGCTGCTGTCATGAAAGGAACATTGTGAATTTCACAAATGAGGCCTCCTTGATATTCACAGCATTTCTTTTCATATTTATTTATTTTAAATGAATAAATGCCAGTTAATATGCTTTTAGTAAGTTGTTTTTGATTCACTACAAGGTTCTGGCTCATTAATTTGGGAATCTGACTACACTGGTTGCAATTTATGTTTTTTTGATTCAATAAAAATAACTGATTCATTAGAGTCCTTCATTTTGGAATCGGCTGGTTTTACTGTATTTTTTGATTCACTGAAAAGAACCGTTTCATAAGAGTCATTCATTCAGGAATCAGACTGCATTGCTTTTGCGGTATGTTTTGGATTCAGTAAAAGGAAGTGATTCATTAGAGTCATTTATTTGGGAATCACCTGGTTTTAATGTATGTTTTTGATTAACTAAAAAAAAACAACTGACTCGTAAGAATCATTTATTCAGGAATCAGACTACACTGGCTGCACTGTATGTTTTTGATTCAGTAAATGTAACCCGATTCATTAATTCAGAAATCTCACTCTGTTTTTACTTTATGTTTTTGACTCACTGAAAAGAACCAGCTCAAAAGAGTTGTTTGTTCAGAAATCTGATTCAACTGCATTCACTGTGTGTCTTTGATTCGGCATAAGGAACAGATTCAACAGTTGTTCATTCAGAAATCAGACTCTACTTTATGTTGTTCATTAACTGAAAAGAACCGGCTCATGAAAGTCATTAATGAATCAGACTACATTGTGCTAAATGTTTTTGATTCAGTAAAAAAAAAAACAGATTCATTAGAATCTTTCATTCCGGAATCAGACTACTCTGCTTTTGCTGTATTTCTTTGTATTTTTGCTGTACTCGATGCAAAGAACCATCTCATAAGAATCGAGCTACACTTGTTGACATATTCAATACATGTTTTCGGTTCAGTAAAAATAAGCCATGTATTAGAATCATTTATTTGCGAATCTGTTTTGCACTGTAGATTCAGTCTCAGTGTTACAGAGTTATTGAATAAGAATCGCAGGAGTGTTTTTCATCTTACAATAACAATCCAAAAATGTACAAAATGGAACAAATTCTGAAAAACACATATAAGGGCAACCACTGAGCATACAGCCATGCATAATATATGAAGGCAACAGTGCTTGATTATGTAAAGTACTTGGGAATTTGTAACATATTTCATGATATAAATTGTCCTGAAGCTCTCAAATGCTTGTCAGATTAGAACAGATGACATTTTGCAATCCCAACAGCAGATTAATATATGCACCACGGTACACCAGAGCCGATCTGATTGGTTATCGTAGCATATACCCCACTCAGAAAATGATGTTTTCTAGCATGAGATGCATCTCTAGACAAATTGGCACCATGCAACCGACACTTGACATTCAAATAATGCTCTTCAGGCATATTCATGTTGCCACAACATTACACAAATATTGCAAAAGCACCACATGTGGAGTCCTCCTGCCTGACACACTCAGAGCATTGATCTCAATAATAGCTGCTAACAGATCGCCCCAATCTCAGGCCGGGGCCGGGAATCATTAACTACACCTGATCAAGTGTGTTTGCAGACGCAGACATGCTTTTCCTGTTCTCAAGACAACACTGCTGATGGGATGACATTGCTTATCACACACTTAGTTGAGTAACATCTAATCAAAGGTATGGATCTGTGTTTTTAGGAACCATTAAAGTATGCAAGTCATGCAAACTGTCTGTTTCGTATTATTGGGGATATTTCTGTACCGTTACGAACACAGCGCACAGCGAATGCAGCTGCAGTTCAGCGCTTTAACACAAACCCACAGCTGTCTAGAAACATTGTGAGAAGAGAATGTTAATCCCTCAGGGTATTTTTTTCCTCACAATCTTTCTGCAGCCTCTGAGAAGATGGAATAACATGTGGTGATTAATTTCGTACAGCATCATAATGTCCATTTCCCTGGTTTTCACATTCTGGGGTGTTTTTCAGTATCTGAGACAGGAATAGCAGGCACAATACACTCTGTGACACTGTTCCCGCACATCTTGGTGGAAAATCTGCAAAATGCTGTGCACTCAAGTGATTCACCCAACACAACACTATAAGCCTCTCCCTTTTCTCAAGTTGCATTAGAAGCATAGAAATTATACTTTATTTCAATATTTTTACTTTCCTCATGCAAAGCATTCTGGGAATTGTAGTTTCAGATATGTCAACATCATTAATAATTTTTAAGTACATTCACCCAACATCTACTATGGTGATCGAAACAGCCTGGTTACAAGCTTTCTTCAAAATATATTCCTTTGTGTTTAGCAGAACAAAGAAATTCAAATAGGTTTGGAAGTACTTGAGGGTGAGTAAATGATGACAGAATTTTTATTTTTGGGTGAACTATTGCTTTAAAGCACATGGCTTGACAAGTGCCATATTTCATAATTCTTTCTTATGTGTAAGCCACAGAACTCCAATTTAAGCATGGCCAAAAAAAAAGAGCTAAGAGTATAGTTTCATCACAAGCTAATAGTTAGTTAAATAGTTAAAGTCTGCATTAAATTAAAATTCACCCTATATTCTATATAGACCTTATTATTAACAATCAATCTACACATATGCTTTTTAAAAATATTCTAATAGTATTTCTTTTTAATCACGGAAGTGTGCATGCACATCCATCCTACAATAATAAAAATCCACCAAGTGGCTATTTTAAAACCCTTTTACTCAAATCAGGCTGTTCTGAAATTCCTGGCAGAAGGACATAGTTCTGCACAAGCCCCTCCCACAATAGTTAATTGACAAGGACGTCTTACCTTAGCACCTCCCTGAGTGAGCTGTCCTCAGACCTCCATTGTGTTGACTCTGGTGCAGGGAAAGACAAAAATGTCTCTATTTAAGTGACTGAGGCGTTTTGTTGTTGGATGAATTAATAAATACAGCAGTCGTCATTTACTCCCGACATCTAAACTTTTGAAGACGCAGAGACCTTCATATGCAAAAGAAGTTTTTTTTAATCAATCTTGCAAATCACCGTTTCTAATAACATGCTAGTTAGCCAGTTTCGTGGCTGAAGAGGAGCTCATTAGCATTTAAAGCAACATGGACTAGAATAGCTTAATGAAAACAGGGCTGATTTTGTCAAATTAACAAAAGTGTTTTTGCTCTACCGTTGAGAAA
Source organism: Enteromius trimaculatus (assembly GCA_032361065.1). Taxonomy (NCBI): domain Eukaryota; kingdom Metazoa; phylum Chordata; class Actinopteri; order Cypriniformes; family Cyprinidae; genus Enteromius; species Enteromius trimaculatus. Next base: position 13,508,149 of record JAUMHP010000059.1, read on the forward strand.
TTTTTAACCAAAGTATGTTATAGACTTTTCATTAAGACCCTAAAAAATCATACCAACTTGTGTAAAGTCATCTGATGAGCCCTTTAACTAGATTTCTTCAATAATTTTGTCTGCTTAATCCCCCTGCCTGTGTAATCTTACTGTTGTGTGCCACACCCACATTTCAAAATCCAATCACTGATCATTATATAGATCCAAAGTCCCGCCCAATGTTCTTTTTTTTCTCCACGATCGGTTACACTCAAATGTACGCGGTAATAAAGATGAAAATATCTGTCGCTACATTTGTTTGCATCACACCTTTAATATACAAACACACAAAGGGAGTAGAAAACGGGCAGAGCTTAATGAATCTTGTCCAGTTGAATGCAGTGAAAATCTTTCTTCTGGCTTTGTTATATATTTTGTCCATGAATTGTTCAGTTTCTAGAGCCCCCGATGAGCATTTACAGATCAGATAAAGCTTCAACACCCTTCACAGCACAGAAAATCTCAGAATCATCGCCAAATCTTTGCATTTTTGCAGCTACAGGCATCACACAGTTTGGCAGCGATGATTAATTGTTTTCTACAGCGTCTGTTCTGCTAATTTCTCGGCGGTCGTATATCTTGAGAACCAAAGTGTCAGATCCGTGTGAGTTTTAGGCACTGGAAGCGTACAGGCATATGGAAATTTTGACAAAACTCACATCTGGAATGTTACATTGAGTAATTCGCTCGCTGTCACAAAAAGTGCATCCAAATAGGGAGGATAACCACATACCAAAACAGGCAGTGACATTAACCTAGACTCGAAGCCAACTGCTAAAGACAAAGATTGATGGAACATTTTGAAGCTATTAAAATCTTTGTGGTTTCACTCGTTGATGACTAAAAACAGAAGGAAGAGCAAAAAATAAAAAAATAGGTTCCTCAAAACAAATACAAGACAAAGCCTTAATCATAGACTCTTCATACCCTACGAAAAGGAAGGTGCTAATTACAACAGGCACCGATAGTGATACCAATCTCTAAATCTGAGTAAAGAAGGGTGTAGCGTAACAGAGACTTATTTGTTGACATGACATGGCTGCAATTAGATTGAATAATTAGCTCGGCACAGCCCAGTTTTCAATAGCTTTAATATATGTGACCATTAAACTAAAATTGGCCATTTTATGCAGCTGATCTTGACTAATGACTGTTCGTTGACTAATAAATTATTTTAATATCAGCCCACGCAGTGGCGCCTTTACAATTTCTTTCGCAGTTTCTATACTGCACACATGTTTATAGCTGATTTCAGGAAATGAAAACTTAACTAAGCTATAGGAGATACGAGTGTAAAGTCACAATATTATGCTGTGGGCGTATAATTAATCACAGAAAGAGTCACAGCTAGAGTGTGTAAGTTTATGTTCAACCTACCTGATTTCATAAAAAAATATGCGTATTAATGCACAAAAATGCACTTTTTCATTTTTGCGTATTAATACTACGAGTTTTTGTTTTCATTCGTTTTGATACTTGCTGTATTACATCTTTATAGATCTTAAAAAACAGTACGGCTAACTTTTTTATGTAAGATGTAACTTATCACAAGTAATCTGGAATGCATAACTAGATTCCAAGATTAAATTACACTTTAAAATATTAATAATCAGACAACAGATAATCATTCCGGTGGTCATAAAATAATAAAAACCTTATTGTACACACATACAATGCATGTTAAAGCACAGGTTATTCCTTAAAAATTTAAACAATCTGAAATTAGTGAAACTTTGGACCTGTTTGTCTTCATCTCCCTATTGTGACCTCTCACCCGTGCTCTATGCATGTAACTCCAAGAGGCTATTAACCTTTAACCCCAGGCGGTGGTGAAAGCTCTCAGTCCCAGCGTGCAGCGGCTGCTGAGTGCCCATTGTATATAGATACAAACCCTCTGTTTCCTCGTTTATCCCAGCGGAGGTCATAGTCATATCCTTTCCTCTCCATTTGCTGACCTTACGTTCCTAAACTTGTGGCACTTGCAGAAAGACGACTCAAACAAACCTTTGTGTTTGGTTTTATGTTTGTGCATTTTGATACAGGGAAAAAATAGAATATCTGTAATCCATCTGCCACAAATGTAATTATTTACGGCAATTTATCAGAAACTTGCTACAAACTTTTTTAAAGCGATTGGAGTGAATGGTTGTTGCTGGTCATTCCTGTAGCTCTGAAATATGTAAACATGTAACCAAATCTATTCTAATTAATCTGAAACTAGTCACTAACTTTCTCCGACAGACATATTATTTTCTGTTAGCATCTCTGTAGTTGACATGTGAGATTTAGTAACCGATGATGGGCAAATATTAATAATTAATATAGCTGCAAGCAGCAGTTACGGGGCCAAGCACTCCAACGGCAAAATCAGGAGATAAGCACAGCATGCTCTGAAGATGATCTGGATCAATTTATGTGACAATCGGTGCAATGGCCTAGGACGAGTTCGAAAAATTAGGTTTTACGAACAATTAAGAATAGCGAAAAAAAACTAAACCCTACGATTTTTTACATTTGGACCTCATCCAACTCGGCATAAGCCAAGGATTCAAAGGAAATTTTTGTTGGTTCAAAAGTTGTTTACATATATCTTTAGAAAGTTTGGACAAGTGGTGGCGCTAAAGAGTTTGAGTTAGAGACTCCACACTTGCTATGGTTAATGTTGTGCAAAATTATACAACTTTCCCATGAACTGTTCTATGGGCTGCCATAGACTTGCAGCGGAAGAGGAAGACGAAGAATAACGCCAACAATTTCAATAAATGGCATCTATCTAGCATAATATTTACAGCCATTGCTTCCCAAGACAATATTTGTGAGTCTGTTAGTGTAAATCCAGTGTGTTTGATGACCACCCACCCCTCGCAAACAGGAAGTGAAAACCGGATTATGTGGACTGTAGCAGTTGGTCAAGACACCTAAATTTGGGGGAGGATGGGGCCGAGGGGCCCCACGAGCTCCGTGGGCTCTTTGTGTGTGTATTCAGCTTTTCCATTGGGCCTTCAGACCAGCAATGAACAGGGAAAACCTAAACCGCTCACAAAGCTTTTCATGGGTCCAGGACTTCTGGGACTCGAGATTGAATCACACAATTAGATTACAAATACAATGATCTCATCCAATCAGTGCTGGATAGCACCTGATTTAGGGAATACTTAGCAGAAATTCAGGCAAAAAATGAAATATTTCTAGTTTTAGTGTTTATTATATATGTGTGTGTGTGTGTGTGTGTGTATATATATTAGGGGTGGGCAAAGATACATTTTGAAATTAATCTAGATTAAAATGGCTAATTTGAATTCTGCCAAAGGTATTCAGAATATGTGTGCTATACCTAAATAATGACGTAAAGCCCTATTCTGACGGGACTAGTTTTACAGCGGGTCGTTACAGAAGGTTTTGTTTCACAGATGTACTTGGTGATTTTAATCCCATCGAATCTGCCATGTCTGTGTTTTTCTCTCACAACCTCTGTGATAATTCTAGAGTCCGAGTCTGTGATATTATTTTTCACAACGCGTTTCTTGTGTGTTTTAGCCAATGTGATATGCTGTAGATGCTCTTACCACACGCACGTTTAATATATTTTGATATATAAAATACATAAATAAATACAGATGAAGATCCAGATCCAGGTAAACTGTTAAAACTATAGTAATATCAGTATCAGGTAAGATTACTCACGATCATTTCTGCACTCGGTTACATACGTTTTAATTATCAAAATATTAACATAATTTTACTGTAATAACCATTCAGCTTCACCATGGTATTTCTGATTATACTAATAGTAATCAATCTGAATAACTATAGCAGATGTACAAAACAGACCTCTGTAATAAACACGGAGGTGTTAGGCCAGTCCCAAATGTATATATATATATATATATAAATATACACACACACACTAATACAGCAATAAAAATTATTATTATTTTTATTAACCCCAGTTTGGGAAACCCTGGAGTAGTGTAATGTGTAATGCATTTTATGAGGTTTATATCAAAAAATCATGATATTTCTTTTTTTATATTAATGTAGTAAGTTTAATGGTTAGTTTAAAACAAGTTAGGTAATCTTAAAAGTAATCAGAATACATTCCCTAAAATAAGTAACCTAGATTACTTCATTAAATACAATTTTCCTCACGCAATCTGTAATCAGTAACAGACCACAATTTGTAAGTAATCTATCCTAATAGATGGAAGGGGATCAAAATCCCCATCGTGTCTCGTTTTGTCTGTCAGCGGTCAGCGCGCTAATGTGATGAGACAAGCATATAGCCCAGAGACATTCTATCTCCTATTATAACTCTCGCCATTTCACTCCAGCCACGCCGTATATCAGTCCAAAAGGAAATCCCTCTTTTGTTCCTCAAGGAAACCGAGAGACGGGGTGAGGCGGAAGGATGTGTCACAGTATTTCAAACAGCTGGAGAGCGCCTGCTGAAGCTCCTGTATGATAAACCTGTTTGGATAGCGCCGGCCACTTGTTGTTTCAGATCTCCTGAAGAAAGCCACAGATCAAGTGGACTCCTTGCGATGTCGTAAAGAACAAATGCTCTCCAGAAACACTGTGGAGTAGATTTAGGCCACTAAACAGGCTTGTCTAATGGAAGTGTAGGATCTGTCTTTGATTTCTGTTTGAAGCAGAGGCTAATGATTAAGGCAGCGGAGGAGTCCTGGTGAGCTGGTGCTGTTTGGACTGACTAATAGATGGGAGGGGAAGGGTTCAGACTAATTGCCACCATGTTGAGCTCCCCGGGGAATCAACGGGTCTGTCCAACAATGGACAAGAGGTCTGACCACCAGCACACTTCAGGCTTGATTTGATTTATCCCCACATTAGATTATGCCCCCTGAGACCAGGAACAAAAATGTCCCTCTGGACAATAATCACTAACCAGAACCACATTACACCACAATTATGTCTGAAATATGACTGCATCATTAGCTTTTGACAATGTAAAGAATCTGAAGTAAAAAAAAAATAAAAAAATAAAATTATATA